>JAGFBZ010002123.1:0-460040 GCA_018398805.1 Hirundichthys speculiger
TTTTTCGGGGCTTGTACCCACACCCATCCTTTCCACACTTCAATTGGCACCTCTTCGATGGTTCTGGTGACATTGGATCTTCAGGTGTCCTACTGTCTCAGCTCCTGGGTCACGACACCTCAGCTCCCGTGTTTACCAGATATGGGATTCTCCACCTTAGTGTAGATTTCGTCCCTCTTCCAGTAGACTCTCCCAGAGCGACCCGCGCCTTCAAACCCTCATTTCCGGGGGCCCCCCCGCTGCCTTACGGGCAACGGAGGGCCTCCTTCTGCTCTGGTGTCAACTGCTGTACTCCTTGGCTGGCAGATATCACCTTTTTAGCTTTCCATCTGATTTCCTGGTCGGTGCTGCCTGGGCTGTAAGCTGTGGATGTTCTAGAGGGGTGCGGCGGCCTTGATATCCTGTCTTGATTCCTGATATTGCGTGGTCAATTTAGTGATACCTTCCCTGAACCTTGGCAGAGGGCCTGTCTCCTTTTTCCCTTCTCTCGTAGTTCTTGGTTCCAGATCCCATGTCTTCAGGCCTGATCCAGGGTGGCCACCATGTGTCCTGTCCTTGCCTGGTCCAAAATTCGCCTCCTCTCCGTCGTGTCATCACCACCCTCAGAGCCTTCACAAACCGTTCACCAGGCGCCGTCCTCTTCATCCTGTCCCGGCCTGGCCCCCCTTTGGTCAGGTCGGCCTCACACGGGCAGAACGTTCTTCATCTCTCGGTCCTCCCGCACAATACGGTTATGAAGTGTACCCTTTCCTGATGCCTCTGGTCTTCATGGTTCCCCGCTCAGGTCTTGGGCCTTCTTAGGGTTCCCATCTTCACTTTGGCGAACTCCAGCGGTTTTCTTCTTTCCCTTGCGTCTTCATCTTCAGTTCCATCGATTTCACGCCTCTCAGGAAGCACAGGCTGGCCACATCTGACTTTTTCTCCTCTTCTCCCTCCGAGTCCCCACCAGCCTGTCTCCATAGGTTCCCCGATGGCGGTGGTGACTCCGTCGAGGACTTACCCCGTATTCCACGTCGGGTGGGGTCTTCGCTGTCACGCTTCCCCTTCGGCTCCCCGACTTCTCTTTGGGCAGGTGGGGCTCTCGGCGAGTCTCCCCCAATGAGATAAACTCCTCTTGTACTGGTGCGGGCTCCGGTTCCGACTTCTTTGGGCGTTCCCCGGACTCTGGTGTTCTTCCTCCGGCCGGTGTTGCACCTCCAAACCCCTGCATCCCTATCGGCTTCCAGTGCCCGTCTCCTGGTTCTTTCTCATCCTCTGGGGAGGTTTGAATCACATACTCCTCGATTCGGTTCCCATGTGACACCTAGCCGCGTCCATCCGCATTGCCGCAAATGCCCCATCTCGGCCATCCCCCAGGACACATTTTCCTGTTCTTAACCCATTAACCTTATCATCACCCTCCTGGCTGCTATCTCCGTCGCCTTCCCCAGAACCCCTTCCAGGCCCTCTATCATCAACACGGCAGGTACTTCCTCATCCCCGGACTCCCTGATGTTGGTCAATTATCACATGAACTATCGCATAATGGGGCAGATGTCCCCCACTTGCCATGCCTACCCCGTCCGGTTATATTGAGTCGCCTGACTTTCCTGCATAGCCCTCTCTCCGGCCTTCCATAGCTGATCTCTCACCTCAGCAATGGTGGGCCTCCCCTTTAGCATCGGTAAAGATTATCAGGGCATCATGCTGACCCCCCCTTGCTCCCTATGCGCTATAGGCCCGGGCTCCATTCCTCAGGGTCACTCTTCAAGCCTCGGGGTTACCATTTCAAGGTCCGGGGCGATCCCTTCTATAGGGGAAAAGGAGGGCCAAGTTGGGGGGACCACGCCTTTGTTTCAACTGGGGATTCCTCTGCCTTCTGTCGGGTCCTTTTTGGTGGCGGTGATTCGGATGAGGCTCTCCGTTTTAACGGTCCGCTTCCTTTGCCAGAGCTCTCACCCCCTGTCCTTCTCCTCTTTATCTCCCGGCTAGGTCCATCCCGAGCTGCATCTGGCGCAAATCCCGGTCCATCTCTTCTCCACAACTCCCGTATCAATGTGTGGGCGTGGTGCTGCATTCCTCCTTCTTCCTCCTACTGAGGCTTGGTTCAGTTGGTTCCTTTTCCTCGTCGACTCGGGGCCATTTCGGCCGATCCGGGTCTTTCTTGTGGGTCTTCAGCCCCTCCTATATCCACCATCCCGACTTCCCTCAACCGGTTAGGTGGGCTCGAGGCCGAGCTCTGCACCTCAGATCCCTCTTCTACTTCCTCAAGGTCGCTACCTAAAACTCGCTCGCCCTAAGCCCTGAGTAACCTATCTCGGTCCTCCTGGGCTTGTCTCTTCTGCTCCTCTGCTTTCCCAGACGGCGAGGCCGTCCCATGGGCTTGGTTTCTACAGTCCTCGGTCCCAACCCTGGGTAATCCTCTTCTGGGCTAAGGTTCTTCTGCCCTGCCGCCATTTTTCTCATTCTTTTCATTCTTCTCTGTCTTTGTCTGATCGAGTCGTCTGTCCTTAAAGCCTCCCTAGGTACCAATCGGGGTCAGGATAAAGTTTCAGACTGGTGCTATTCTACGCAGTCTTGGGATTTCCTCTAGAAATCTCCGTCGACCTTCGCTCCTCTTCAATCCCGCTTGCTCCCTGCAATTACTGCGGGTTTCGGCCCCCCCCCTTTTTGTCCACGGGGAATCGATTTCGTGCCTGCGACACTTTTTTTATCAGGGGGTCCAGATTTGGTGGACCTGAAACTCACTTTTCCAGGTCCCTGTTCGGGCGCCAAATGTAAAATCCCCGTTTGGTTCAGTCTGATTAGCAGAGTCTGTCACCGGGACCAGCTCTCCATCCTACGTAAGAAGTTGCGGTCTAGGAGAGGTTTCTCACTAGATTTCCTAACTTGTTTAATCTGGTGTCGAGAAGATACGCCTATCTCCTGCCTACTCCAAACGTATGCCCGCTCACTCCAAAACTTCCTTCAGAGGAATAGCCGGGTGGCTCGAAGTCCAGCTATCGGTCAAGTCGTTAACGCAGCTCTTTCTCACGATCTGGGCTCTTGTTACAGGCTAGGAAACTTTAAGCGGCTCGACAGCGAGCCTCAGGGACAATTTGAAAAATGTGGCTAAAATAACCCATAAGAACCTGTGTGTTTTAGAGGCATAAACAATCTTCAAACTTCTGGATACAGATGTAATGTCCACAACGACGTCTTGATAGTTTTTATATTTTTTAAAGCAATTAGCAGGTTAAGCAACAGCATTGATTGGTTATACAATTTATTTCTAAAAAAGGCAATTAAACTGTGGCTTACTGATCAGTTCAATCTGGTTGGTCAAGGACAGGCTGAGAGACCATGTGGCCACTATGCGGGTTCAAGGCCGCTGGCAGGGAGGGAAGAGGAGCTCAAACGATCAGGCCTGCAGTATGCTGATCCGGCCCCTCCTCCTTGCTAGCGGTGAGCTAGGTAACAAAAAGGCTCCAATTATTCCTTCAAGAATTGGGAAAATTCGTAGATCCTGTCCAAGTCTTTCTTTCTGTCTTCTTTTTCTTGAAGTAATTCCTTCCAGTTAATCCTCCCGATGGGGGTTGCTCGTCCCGGTCCCAGCTAGTCCTTCTTCGTATGAAATCGCTCCAGGAATCCACGCAGAGTCCCTCTGCCTTCTCTTTATGCGCTCTCTCTCTCCTTGCTCGCCCTGCACCAGCCTTCATCTGATTGGTTCTCTCACCTTTGCATATGCATACATAATTTCCCCTCAAACTCACATGCACTTCTGATTGGTTATTCACATATACAGGGCGTGCATAATTTTACATAATCATGCATACACACAGGCCATGTCCCACATGACTCAATGTTTACAGATTTGGCAGGGGCGTTCACCTTAAGCCTCAATCATGGCACCACCAAACACAGGTCACTTTGTTTACTTTGCCATATAGCTCGTTAAGCTAAAGCTTTCAGCTAACGCTAATCCTTATTCAATGATTTATACCTCACATCTGTCTTACAATGTCCTTAATGAGCCATTGCTGGATTAACTCAGCCTTAACCACAAGTGCGCCTCTTTCATTTTTTTTCTGCACAGTCCATATCCGGCGTCAATGCTGAGGTCACGTGCCCCCGCTACTGTCCACCTGGCTGACTGTTTTTTCCCGCCATTGGTGCTTGGTGGCCCGGAGCTGGCAGAATTGTTTTGAAACTCGGCTTTGTTGACATTCCAATGAGGAACAACGCTCTGCTCTGTCTCTGTCCTTTTTTGACCCAACAAAAATAGTTTTTCCCTTTTAACATACACTAATAACACAGATCTAGACCCCAAAATTCTAATACATTTTTGTTTCTGATCCTTGACTAATCACACCCACATTTCAACCTTTCATTGATTAGGAATTGTTACAAATCACGTTAATCACCTCTTCTTCTGTTTTCGTTTACATTACATCACCCAGCTGCCTGATCTCTTCTCCGTTTTTGTTATGACTCCGTAGCTCTGCCTGCAGAGTGTTTGGGGATAACCAGTAATCAACAAGTAGCCTAATTTATCAAAACCTTAATTCATAATTCGTCGATTATTTCCCCTCTATTATAGCAGTATCCTCATGGCTAATTATTCATTTCTTTGGGGATTTTACCTTAAACCCCATAATAATACTTATTCAGTTTCATCCATCCTACTCCTGTTTTGATAAACATATCAGTTGTTTTACATATCACACAGTTACTCCACTCAGCCGGGCAGCAGAGACTCACAGTCCTGATCCAAATCATACCGAATACATCTACAATACTTTTCTGATCATCATCGGTTCTGATCATTGAATTATTGAATCACCCCATGTCATTGCTTATAGATTGATTCCAAATCACATCAATTACCACTTTTTCTGTACTCACTCTGGCCTATGTACCTCCTCATGTCACATCCGTCCTCCTTAACACACAGAGTTAATAGTGATTATTGATTAGAAGCTGAGCTGATTCCAACGATCTCTCCGGGTCATTTGACACCCCCTCCTTGGAATCGCTCAGCTTCCCACCCCCTGTGTGGGCACAGACATGGCGAGCAAGCCTCCTCCTCCACGTCAGCCTCCTTGCTGGCCGTCCAAAGCCTGCATATTCCCCACACATAGGCCTCCAAACCTTCACCGTGAGGCAGCATCCCGGTGTATTCTGACCGGCGAGGTCGGACCCTTCTTGGCCTCTTGCTGCCAGGTCCTATCCACTGGACCCTAGCATGGACTGTTGCCCAAATACTACGCAGCTGTTGTCCACTTCACTCCATTCCAATGTCTCCTTTTCATCTGATAAGAATCCTTTCTTTGCATAATGCAGTTTCTTCAGCCCTCTCCTCTCAGAGCCGAGGTCTTAGTTCTTATAACGCAGTTTCTTCAGCCCTCTCTCCTCTCAGAGAGCCAGGTGTTTCTCTTATAATGCAGGTTCTTCAGCCCTCTCTCGTCTCAGAGAGCAAGGTCATTTCTTCTTATAATTCAATTTCTTCAGCCCTCTCTCGTCTCAGAGAGAGCTGAGGTCGTTTCTCTATCACCATCCCTTCATCAGTGGCTAGTCTGACATGGGATGGCGGGGGTCCTCTGCCACTAGCCATCTTTGGTTCCTGGTTCCTTCTAGCTTGAAATTGGCAGTTGCTCCTCTCTGGATCCCTCTCCTCTTCAGTAACCTCCTATACTGTCTAGTATTTGCTAAACTATGTGGTTTTCTTCTCCATGGCTTTCCCCTGCCCATAACCTAACATAGAGCGCAACAGTACCAACAGGTATTTCTCTCTTTTCTGTTATCTCCCATGACACGGACTTCTTATGGTCCGGCCTTCAACCCATTCCTCTTCTCCTGCCTTGTATTGCCCCTACACACAACGCAGTTTCGCAAACATGGCGTATCTGGCTTCAGGCGATCCAGAGCTGTTGCCTCTCCAATTCCCTCCATGTGGGGGGAGTGTGCCTACATGACCCAGCGCTCCTGCGCGGCCAGTACCCACCTCCCTCATGGCTTCTTTGGGACCACCCGGCCTCTAGGTGTCCTGTCCCACTTCTCCATCACGACAAAGACAAGTCGTTCTCTCTTGCACGTAGCGGTCCACTCCTCGTTTCCCCGCCAGTGTGTTCCTTCTTCGGCATGTGCCCTTTGCCGCAGCAATCCAATTCCATGTTCAGCCATAACTCAGCTATCTATGTTTTTCCTTTTCTCTCCTAAATCATGGTGAGCTAATGTTCTACTTTTAGCTCCTTTGAACCCATTTGCCTCACAGATAGCGATATCTTCCGTCTCACTTCAATTATCTCACCGATACAGAGTCACCATACCCCCTCCTTCGTTTCACACCTTCAGCGCAGCGTCATCATCCTCACCACTCACCTTCATCAGCAACCTCACCTCCGCTAGCAACCTCACCCCCACTAGCAACCTCGCCATGAGACTCCCGGGTTCCAGTCTTTCAGCTGCATGAATGGCCCTCTTCAGGCCTTTCAGAGGCCTTTGGTCGACGGCCGTCCAGGCTCAGCTGCCGAAACTCTCTCTCTTCTCAGACTTGAACTTCTAACCTGCAGAGTCTCCAGAGACCCCTGTGGGTGGATGAGGCCCGCCTGATTGGTGGTTGAGTGTCGGTTGAGGGCCTTAACGTTGATCACCGGTCTCCAGCCTGATCTAGGAGGGTCGTCGTCTGCTCTGTCCTTGGCGGATAATCACCTAGTTGGTCGGTCACTCTTACCATCCGTTTACTGGCGGTTGTTTCTACTCGGGTTGGTTCTATACGAACTGACCTTGACTGCAGCAGATTCCACCGCTTCTTCACAGAGCCCCCATTCTTTCTGGGTTTCTTCAACTCTCTTACTATAATCAGATTTTTTCGGGCTTGTACCCACACCATTCCTTTCCACACTTCAATTGGCACCTCTTCGATGGTTCTGGTGACAAATTGGATCTTCAGGTGTCCTACTGTCTCAAGGCTCCTGCGGGTCATCGACACCTCAGCTCCAGTGTTTACCAGATATGGGATTCCGTCCACCTTAGTGTAGATTTCGTCCCTCTTCCAGTAGACTTCTCCCAGAGCGACCCGCGCCTTCAAACCCCTCATTTCCGGGGCCCCCCCGCTGCCTTACGGGCAACCCGGAGGGCCTCCTTCTGCTCTGGTGTCAACTTGCTGTACTCCTTGGCTGGCAGATAATCACCTTTTCTAGGCTTTCCATCTGATTTCCTGGTCGGTGGCTGCCTGGGCTGATAAGCTGTGGATGTTCTATGTGAGGGGTGCGGTCGGCCTTGATAGTCCTGTCTTGATTCCTGATATTGCGTGGTCAATTTAGTGACTACCTTCCCTGAAACCTTGGCAGAGGGCCTGGTCTCCTTTTTCCTCTTCTCCTCGTAGTACTTGGTTTCCAGATCCCATGTCTTCATGGCCTGATCCAGGGTGGCCACCATGTGTCCTGTCCTTGGCCTGGTCGCAAATTTCGCCTCCTCTCCTCGTACTGTCATCACCACCCTCAGAGCCTTCACAAACCGTTCACCAGGCGCCGTCCTCTTCATCCTGTGCCCGGCCTGGGCCCCTTTGGTCAGGTCGGCCTCACACTGGGCCAGGAACGATTCTTCATCTCTCAGGTCCTCCAGCACAATACGGTTATGAAGAGTGTACCCTTTCCTGATGCCTCTGGTCTTCATGGTTCCCCAACTCAGGTCTTGGGGCCTTCTTAGGGTTCCCATCTTCACGTTGGCGAACTCCAGCGTTTTCTTCTTTCTTTCCTTGCGTCTCTTCATCTTCAGTTCCATCGGGATTTCACGCCTCTTCTCAGCCAGGAAGCACAGGCTGGCCACATCTGACTTTTCTCCTCTTCTCCCTCCGAGTCCTCCACCAGGCCTGTCTCCAGTAGGTTCCCCTGGGCGGTGGTGACTCCTGTCGAGGACTTACCGCCGTATCTCTCCCACTCCACGTCGGGTGGGGTCTTCGCTGTCACGCTCTCCCCTTCGGCTCCCCGACTTCTCTTTGCGGCAGGTGGGGCTCTCGGCGAGTCTCCCCCAATGAAGATAAACTCCTCTTGTACTGGTGCAGGGCTCCGGGTTCGACTTCTTTGGGCGTTCCCGGGACTCTGGTGTTCTTCCTCCGGCCGGTGTTGCACCTCCAAACCCCTGCATCCCTATCACGGCTTCCAGTGCCCGTCGTCTCCTGGTCTCTTCATCCTCTGGGGAGGTTTGAATCACATACTCCTCGATTCGGTCTCCCATGTGACACCTAGCCGCGTCCATCCGCATTGCCGCAACCCGCCACCATCTCGGCCATCCCCCAGGACACATTTCCTGTTCTTAACCCATTAACGCTTATCATCACCCTCCTGGCTGCTATCTCCTTCGCCTTCCCCAGACCCCGTTCCAGGGCCTCTATCATCACCGGCAGGTACTCCTTCATCCCGGACCTCCCTGATGTTGGTCAATTCTCACATGAACTATCGCATAATGGGGCAGATGTCCCCCACTTGCCATGCCTACCCCCGTCCGGGTTATATTGAGTCGCCTGACTTCCTGCCTATAGCCCTCTCCGGCCTTCCATAGCTGATCTCTCACCTCAGCATGGTGGGCCTCCCCTTTAGCATCGGTAAAGATTATCAGGGCATCACTGCTGACCCCCCCGATGCTCCCTATGTAGCTATAGGCCCGGGCTCCATTCCTCAGGGTCACTCTCTTCGCCTCCGGGGGTACCATTTCAAGGTCCGGGGCGATCCCTTCTATAGGGGAAAAGGAGGGCCAAGTTGGGGGGACACGCCTTTGTTTCAACCCTGGGGATTCCTCTGCCGTCTTGTCTAGTCGTCCTTTTGGTGGCGGTGATTCGGATGAGTGCCTCTCCGTTTTTACGGTCCGCTTCCTTTGCCAGAGCTCATCACCACCCCTGTCCTTCTCCTCTTTATCTCCTCGGCTAGGTCCATCCCCGAGCTGCATCTGGCGCAAATCCCGGTCCATCTCTTCTACACAACTCCGTATCAATGGTGTGGGCGTGGTCTGCTGTTCATTCAATTCTTCCTCCATACTGAGGCTTGGTTCAGTTGGTTCCTTTTCCTTCGTCTGACTCTGGGCCATTTCTGGCCGATCCTGGGTCCTTTCTTGTGGGTCTTCAGCCCCTCCTATATCCACCATCCCGACTTCCCTCAACCGGTTAGGTGGGGGCTCAGAGGCGTAGCTCTGCACCTCAGATCCCTCTTCTACTTCCTCAAGGTCGCTACCTAAGAACTCGCTCTGCCCTAAGCCCTGAGTTAACCTATCTCGGTCCTCCTGGGCTTGTCTCTTCTGCTCCTCTGCTTTCCCAGACGGCGAGGCCGTCCCATGGGGCTTGGTTTCTACAGTCCTCGGTCCCAACCCTGGGTCATCCTCTTCTGGGCTAAGGTTCTTCTGCCCTGCCGCCATTTTTCTCATTCTTTTCATTCTTCTCTGTCTTTGTCTGATCGAGTCGTCTGTTCCTTAAAGCCTCCCGGTACCAAATCGGGGTCAGGGATAAAGTTCAGACTGGTTGGCTATTCTACGCAGTCTTGGGATTCCTCTAGAAATTCTCCGTCGACCTTCGCTCCTCTTCAATCCCGCTTGCTCCCTGCAATTACTGCGGGTTCGGCCCCCCCCTTTTTGTCCACACGGGGGAATCGATCTTCTGTGCCTGCTGCACACTTTTTTTATCCGGGGGGTCCAGATTGGTTGGACCTGAAACTCACTTTTCCAGGTCCCTGTTCGGGCGCCAAATGTAAAATCCCCCAGTTTTGGTTCAGTCTCTGATTAGCAGAGTCTGTCACCGGGACCAGCTCTCCATCCTACGGGTAAGAAGTTGCGGTCTAGGAGAGGTTCCTCACTAGATTTCCTCAAACTTGTTTAAGCTGGTGTCGAGAAGATACGCCTAGCTCTCACTGCTACTACTTCCAAACGTATGCCCCGCTCACTCCAATAACTGTCCTTCAGAGGAATAGCCGGGTGGCTCGAAGTCCAGCTATCGGTCACGTCTGTTAACGGCAGCTCTTCTCTCTCACGATCTGGGCTCTTGTTACAGGCTAGGAAACTTTAGCGGCTCGGACAGCGAGCCTCAGGAGGACAATTTGACAAAAATGTGGCTAAAATAACCCATAAGAACCTGTGTGTTAGTGCAGAGGCATAAACAAGTCTTCAAACTTCTGGATACAGATGTAATGTCCACAACGACGTCTTATGATAGTTTTTATATTTATTAAAGCAGATTAGCAAGGTTAAGCAACAGCATTGATTGGTTATACAATTTATAATTCTAAAAAGGCAAATTAAAGCTGTGGCTTACTGATCAGTTCATCTGGTTGGTCAAGGACAGGCTGAGAGACGCATGTGGGCCACTATGCGGGTTCAAGGCCGCTGGCAGGGAGGGAGAGAGGGAGCTCAAACGATCAGGCCTGCAGGTATGCTGATCCGGCCCCTCCTCCTTGGCTAGCGGTGAGCTAGGCTAACCAAAAAGGCTCCAAGTTATTCCTTCAAGAATTGGGAAAAATTCGTAGATCCTGTTCCAAGCGTCTTTCTGTCTCTTTTCTTGAAGTAATTCCTTCCAGTTAATCCTCCAGATGGGGGTTGCTCGTCCAGGTCCCAGCTAGTCCTTCTTCGTATGAAATCGCTCCAGGAATCCACGCAGAGTCCCTTGCCTTCTCTTTTTATGCGCTCTCTCTCTCCTTGCTCGCCCTGCACCAGCCTTCACTGATTGGTTCTCTCACCTTGCATATGCATACATAATTTCCCTCAAACTCACATGACACTTCTGATTGGTTATTCACATATACAGAGGCGTGCATAATTTTACATAATCATGCATAACACACAGGCCATGTCCCACAATGACTTCACATGTTTACAGATTTGGCAGGGGCGTTCACCTTAATCATCATGACATCATGGCACCACCAGACACACAAGGTCACTTTGTTTACTTGGCCATATAGCTCGTTAAGCTAAAGCTTATCAGCTAACGCTAATCCTTATTCAATGATTTATACCTCACATCTGTCTTACAATGTCCTTAATTGAGCCATTGCTGGATTAACTCAGCCTTAACCACAGAATGTGCGCCTCATTCATTTTTTTTTCTGCACAGTCCATAGTCACGGCGTCAATGCTGAGGTCAGCGTGCCCCCGCTACTGTCCACCTGGCTGACTGTTTTTCCGCCATTGTTGTGTCTTGGTGGCCCGGAGCTGGCAGAATTGTTTTGAAACTCGGCTTTGTTGACATTCCAAATGAGGAACACGCTCTGCTCTGTCTCTGTCCGTTTTTGACCCAACAAAAATAAGTTTTCCCTTTTAACATACACTAACTAACACAGATCTATTACCCAAAATTACTAATACATTTTGTTTCTGATCCTTGACTAATCACACCCACATTTCATACCTTTCATTGATTAGGAATTGCTTACAAATCACGTAAATCACCTCTTCTTCTGTTACTTCTGTTTACATTACATCACCCAGCTGCTGCCTGATCTCTTCTCCTGTTTTTGTTATGACTCCGTAGCTCTGCCTGCAGAGTTGTTTGGGGATAACCAGTTAATCAACAAGTAGCCTAATTTATCAAAACCTTAATTCATAATTCGTTCGATTTATTTCCCCTCTATTATAGCAGTATCCTCATGGCTAATTATTCATTTCTTTGGGACTTTTACCTTATAAACCCCATAATAATACTTATTCAGTTTTCATCCACTCCTACTCCTGTTTTGATAAACATATCAGTTGTTTTACATTCCATAGCACACAGTGACTCCACTCAGCCGCTGGGCAGCAGAGACTCACAGTCCTGATCCAAATCATACCGAATACATCTACAATACATCTTTCTGATCAATCATCGGTTCTGATCATTGAATTATTGAATCACCCATGTCATTGCTTATAGACTGATTCCAAATCACATCAATTACCACTTTTTCTGTTACTCCACTCTGGCCTATGTACCTCCTCATGTCACATCCGTCTCTCCTTTAACACACAGAGTTAATAGTGATTATTGATTAGAAGCTGAGCTGATTCCAACGATCTCTCCGGGTCATTTGACATCAGTCAGTTTAAAGCGATCTGATTTAATCATGTCCTCTCACTTGTGTGATTGTAATCCTTCATTTCAGTTTAAAATCAAATTCACAAAATGAGAAAGAAAAATACTCCTTAAATCAATATCCAGAAATCACCGTGAAATCTCCCAATATCAACCTGTTTCAGTGGGATTTAATAACTAAAAACCTTATTTGACAAATGAGCTATTTAGTTATTATAACAGAAGAAAATCTCAGTTATTGCTGCATATTCCTGCTTCTACATATACTCCAGTGTTTGTTCTTACTCTCAGAATAACACAGCTTGAACATTTGTAATTTTAATTTTAATTTGAATGAAGTGTGGAGCATGAATTATGACGAATTTCATAAATCTTTGGCATTGTTTCTAGAAATGTTAATATCAGCTGCTATGAAAGCTTCTCTAAGATGAACTACAAATGCGTTTACATCCCTGGACTAAAATAAATCTTTCTAAAACTTTCAGGATGAATCAGGCGACCTTAAACAGATGGAGGGCTGTAACATGACGGTCAACTCCACCACGACGGTCAACTCCACCACGACCAACAGCTCTTTGTGCGAGAAAGTAAATGAACCCTTGTTCACTAAATTTTCTCAGTGATGTTGGACTGTTCGAGTCACTGTGATAAAACATGATCTGTAATTCAAACGGAGCCTATCTGAGTTCATGACAAACTAGACATTATAGGATTCATTAATTCACATCTGTTGACGCTTTGTAGATCTGTGTCTTTCTGGTCTTTCGCCGTTGGATCTGTGCTATCTAGACTGTATTGCAGTAGCACATCATGGTTCTGAAAGCAGAAAATGATGCAAAATGAATTATCTGTATCGCTTGTTTTGGCCTATTTTTCTTTCTTTAACCAGAAGTGGATGTGTCTGCAAAAAAGCCCCAGATGCAACATATTGTGACTGGTGCTGCCACCTAGTGGATAAAAATCGATTAAAAAGACATTTTAATGTAAAAAGACTTATGTAACAACTGGGATCTCTGGTCATCTGAGTGTTTATTTGTCCTTCAGTCTTTCTATGATGGCATTGATAATATTTCAATTTTACTTGGAGATAAAGGAATTCAGTTTTACAATAATAAAAGATTTACTTTGAAGTGCATTTGTATAACACAACATGCAATGCATTTGGTACTGAACTACAGTTTTTATTTATTTTCAATAACTTACTAACTGTGATGTCCACATTTTAGGCACCAGAACCAGGAAATGATCCCAAGGATGATGTAAAGGTAAGCTGACTTACAATTTTGGCAAATGTTATTTGACACAAACATAAATGATGACAGTCGACAAGAGTGATAAAATTCATTCATAAACAGCCTTTCATGTGTAACATGGTTTACGGTAATGCCTGGTTCCCACTGAAAACCCACTGCCTCCTGCTGACAGAAAAGACAAAAAAAATAAAGACTTAAAAACCCAAAGGAACACTGGGAAGAGGCTGTTATTAGGCTGTTATTAGTGTAAGTTTTCTTTAGGGACCAAAACAACATGAATCAAACCAGTTTTGAGCCAGAACATAAAATGTGTTTGCAGAAAAATGATAATTAATTTTAATCCTGAGAGCTAAGACTTAAAAATATCATCCCACGTAATTGATTATATGGATGGTGTCCCTACACACAAATTTCCATCATGGCATCTCCGTCATGCGGCTGCCATCTTGTTATAGATTATAGAAGTCAACCACAGATGTCAAACAAACTGCTGTCAATATACAGAAAAAGAGGAGACTTTGTGGCCTCTGATTGGGATCTGGATTCATATTTAAGCTTTTATCTCTTAACAGTTTCTGATATATTTTATGTTCTCTAACCTTCAAAGACTGCCAGCATTAACTTTACACTTGACAGATGCATTATTTTAATATGTTCACATTATAGCACTATTGGATAATCAACAGGTTTTCCATAATTTTATGAACCAGTTTTTCTTAATGTATTTGTTTTACATTTCTTTTTGCAAGAATGAGTTCTAGCATTTCTCATACTGATGTCCTAGTTTGATAATTGGATCTTTTATTTCAACTGAAGCTTTTACAATGTTTTTAGAATACTGTTGTTTCAAGTTAGTTTAGTGTTTCCTTTTTTGTTTTTAATAAAATTTTTATTCATTGCAATTTCAGCACCGTGAAGCACGTGCGACACCGCTTGAAACCATTACACAGGATGACCCAGAGGTAGGTGAAACACATCATGTTACAAGAGGAAACTCTTTAAAACTGCACCATGAAGGCAGTAAATAATAATAAAGATCTGAAGGAGTTGTTCTGGATTGTGGAGATCTGGGATTTTTCAAGGAAGCTGGGTTTGACCTATTCTACTGAGGTCATTTTTTTGGCACAGAAATGACAAACCAGGTGTAACTAATCCTAGTATGTACGTATTTGGGGCTTTCTGAAGCAGACCGTGAGGTCGATCACAGATTCACTGATTCAGACATGGTGAGAGGTGTCACTTACACTCACCGCCCACTTTATTAGGTCCACCTGTCCAACTGCTCATTAACACAAATTTCTAATCAGCCAATCACATGGCAGCAACTCAATGCATTTATTCATGTAGACCTGGTCAAGATGATCTGCTGCAGTTCAAACCAGCATCAGAGTGGAGAAGAAAGGTGACTTTGGTGACTGGAACAAAACCACTGTGATCCCAAGCTTCATGAAAAATTCATAGTGAGATTATGGATATTGGAGGGCGGAGTTATCGCACCAGCAGCCCATTCAGAATTATTTTTGTAATTTAAAATGATGTTGGGGAGTTCTGTGGAAGAAACACTGAAGAAATTATTAAAACTTAATATATACTTGATGCATTGTGGGATTAACTGAGCTCATTATATTGTATTTGGACAGCACAGCAAAATGATGATATTAGGGTCATGACTTCAGACACAGTAATGTGTAGTGTGTATAGATTTTATTTGTATATTTATTTAAGACCTTTTAACCAACATCATGTATTATGTTTCAAATATAGATTGATTTACCTGAATTCGATGATCTGAGAATTCTTGGATATCCAGCCGTACCAGACCCTGACCCGTTCTATGACCGTATAATTATTGCCAGGTAAGACACTAACCAACTAACTAACTAGAGTAAGAAACTAAGCTTTGAGATGTCTATTTTGAATGACAAAGTAAAGAGCTTTTATTTTGGATTTTTCTCTTTTTTTCTCCAGATAAAACAGCAATGAAGACGCAAACCAAAGGATTTTAACAAATGAGGGAATGTCAGGTTATCTGACTTGTTTTTCACTTCTCTTTAAATAAATAAAAATAAAAGTCTGTCTGGTGAGAAAATGTCTTTATCCACCAAGTGATAAGGATTAAAAAAAAAACAAAACAAAACATGTATTTGGGTGAAATGAGTCAGCAGAGAAGTTAAACTTGTAACTGTGGAAGGGATAGCAGGTTGACACAAGCTGTGGGTTTATGGATGAACAATAAGTTCTACAAAACCCAGTTTACAACTTGAATAAACTCACTTTTTTTTGTGGGTAAGCTTATTCTGTTGTTAGAAGTTAAAGTAAGCACTAAAAGTAAGGAAATTTGTGTAGTTTATTTCTTTGTTGTCCCAGTGGGCCTGAATGTATTGAATTCATAATATAATGTGATATAATATATGATGCAACGTCCTCACAGAGCTACACTGGACATCATGGCAGAGGCCCTTAAGAGATAAGAACACGTGGATGTGACGTAACAGAGAGATCAAACAAGAGTAAATCTTGGACAGTGCTGTAAAAGTGAATTAACAACCTCCACATCTATGGGGCATCCCCTGAACTAAAGACTACAAATGGTTTTTTGTGTTGCTTTAAAGAGCCTGAGAGCCAGTTTGAATGTATTTGCGCCATTCAGCTCCGTAGCAGCACAAAGGTTTAGTCAACATGGAGAGAGACTTCCTACAGCCTTCCTGGAGAGATGTTTCAGGTATGTCCAACTGGGATGAGGTCACACACCTTGGTATTTCCTAGGAAGAGCTGGAGAAGGCGGCTGGGTAGAGGGAGGTCTGAGGCTGCCCCAAAACCCCAATTTAGACAAATGGAGGTGGGTGGCTGGCACACCCAGACATGAAGACAACACCACTGAAGTTTTCAGGCAAACCTAGTGATAAATTAATCTTGAATATATATATATATATATATATGTATATAATATATATGTATATATATATATATATATATATATATATATATATATATATATATATATATAAACATCTACTCTGATCATGAGCTTTGAGCATGTAGCTAAGCTGTCTGCTGTTGGCAAAATCAATATCAATGTTTTTTCTTTAAATTTTAAGTCAGTGAGATTGTGAATAGTTGTTTGTCTATATGTGGCCCTGTGATGGACTGGTGACCTGTCCAGGGTGGACCCCTGCTTTTCTCCCGGATAGCTGGGATCAGGGGCGATTCTAGGGTCAGAGCTTTAGGGGTGCTGAGCCCCTAATTAGCCCCACCACAACCCACAAGTAAATTTAGTGAGAAGAGAATGATATCATTAGGCAGGGTCGTTTTCATTTTCATTCTTAAAATGAAAAAGAAAAAGAATATGTCGATAGTTAATATTGTGTTGTTTGGACATAAGTGGTTGCTGGTGAGTAAAAAGTAAAAGCATGAATCCACGCTGTAATTAGGTGTTTTAAGGGCCCAAAAAGAGGCAAAACAAAATAAATAAAAAGTAAGGTTTGTTGGTGGTTAGTACTGCGTGGTGCCACCATGCACTACTAACCACCAACAATGGATGGTTGGGGTGTTATTTTTGAGTTTTTAAAAGAGTGGGCCACACCGGCGGCACACGTATGGGCCGCGGAGATAGGGCACTGGAATCCCCTGGCAAGCCAAGGGAGATCACGGACCACCGCGCAATGCTCGGCCCGTGATCCCCCTTGGCTGGCAAGGGAGAGAGCGAGCCTCTGCGCGGTGCGGATCTGGCGCGTGCAATGGGACCGTCTGCTGCCCATAGCAGCGGTCCCGGCGCCATCCAAGCACCAGGCTCCCCGTGGTTCCCCGAGGGGACCCACTGAAGATTTGACAGTGTGTGACCTCTTTATATACTACTTTTCTCACGTGCCATCAGTGACGTCACATTGTAAAGCCACGTGAGGGAGCTCCCATGGAAATTTCCTTCAGGGTTGTCATGACAACACTGTACGTGTTGACGCGTCTTTGCGCAGAGCCCGCACGCACGCCGGTCTACCAGCGCAAAGTCGCGCACAGAGGCGCTTACTGGCTGATGCAGGACGCTGTTGACCAGGGGCGTCACTAGGTTTAGGGGAGGCTTAGCCCCCAAGAGATGCACAGGATGTGAGCGAATGTAGCGTGTGAGCACAACATTTCACAAACAGCTAATAAAGACTGAGAAATAATTTATTAATATTATTATTTCAGTCTGTTTTATACAATACAGTATAAGTATACAGTATAAGTCTTATATCTGCTTGCTCTCCTTCTCTCTCTGTGATAACTTGATCTTCCTCTGCCTCTTGATCCATCCCTGGATCCCCTTGCTCTCTGACTTGACCTTGCCTGTGATCACACAATGAGTTGAATTAATAACTGATCAACATAGAGCCTAATGCCATAACTTTCGCTCACAGCACAATAATTGTTTGTTCCCAAATATTTTGAAGTTGCACAGATTACATTTTGGGCACATATGTGACTAAAATGGTTGTAATTTCAAGCCCTGAAAAATATATTACTTAATTACTTGAATTAAAGTAATACAAAGATACTCTTGAAAATATTTGGGTCAGGCTAATATATATATATATATATATATATATATATATATATATATATATATATATATATATATATATATATATATATATATATATCTTTGCTTTCTCCACTTTCTAATCATTACACTCCTCAATAAAAGCTCAAGTTAAATTAGTCTTAATATGAATATGAAATATGAAACATTTCAGTCACGGTGAACCATATGAGTTCCATAAAATTCCAAGGCTGTCTGCATCTCAAATGTCTCTATCCTGTGAAATCCTTTAGACTCACCTTTCTGGTAAAGGTCTCTCCCCTCTCACTCCCTGTGCTCCTCTACCCCTCTGCCCTGACTCCTACAGGTCAATAGGGGAGGTGGAGTGATTATTATTAGTGTATTATTATTATCCACTGATGATAATTATACTGAATTAGCTCAGCTCAAGTGAGAAACACAGCTGATGCTCCGGAATGAAGCCATCCCAAAGATAGTATATTGTAAAAAAAAATAGTGCACAGACGTGCGCAGAGATTGTCTGTAGTGTGCAAACTAGGTTTTTATTTGTCAGCCAGGGAGCACTTGGTTCATTAATTACACGGGACTTTCTGCTGTTAGCTGGGGGCTGGAGCTAACTAACTGTTACTATCAGCAGTGATCAATACTTACTGTCTTGAAAAACTTTCTTATGTCCATCCTTCAGTGAGTCATGTTCTTCTACTCATGCGGTTCGAGTCGGCTCTGTGTGCTTCGGGGTCCACACGGGAGTGCAAGCAAGGTCGCAGGGAAAACGTGGACTGGATTTTCAGTGATGTGGGCGTTCTCAATATGAACAAGTGGAATGGATTGGATAACGACGCACTGACAGATTTATGATCATATTTAAGTGAATAGTGACAGGTTACACAATTATTTATTTAAACTCATATTCTGGTCACTTCATATTGAATTTGTCAGCGCTTTTTGTAAAAAAAACAAAAAAAAAAAAAAAATAATATATATATATATATATATATATATATATATATATATATATATATATAAGGGAACGACTATCCATCCTGGACAGGAAGCCCCGCCCAGAGCCATCTGATTGACAGCTCAGTCCACCAAGCATTTTGTCATTGCTTTATCCTTGTGTCACAGGAGTGCCAAAAAGGAAAAGCAAATGCAATACGAAAATTAAAGATGATTTTCCTTTTCATTTATTTATTTCTCTTTACATTTCCACATTTATTTATTTATTTCCCTTTATATTTCCACATTTATTTATTTATTTCCTTTTATATTTCCACATATATTTATTTATTTCTCTTTATATTTCCACATATATTTATTTATATATTTATTTCTCTTTATATTTCCACATATATTCATTTATTTATTTATTTATTTCTCTTTATATTTCCACATTTATTTATTTATGTATGTCTCTTCATATTTCCACATTTATTTATTTATTTATTTATTTCTCTTTTTATTTCCACATTTATTTATTTATTTATTAATGTGGCACTCCTATCGCTCCATATAAAATAGGCCTAATTAATAAACTGTTCCTCTGTCAAAATTAAAGGAACATTTTGGAGTTAAATCAATAATAGGTGTATTATTAGATGGTGAGGAGAGTAAACTTTCATGAGGGACAAAAACAATCTGAATTGAAGCACTTTTGAGTTGCACATAATGTTAGCACCCGACCAGCATCAAAATCAGTTCCTCAAACAAACTTAAACTTTTGTGAGCATAGAGAGTTTATAAAAAGGTCTGGCTGTACAGGTAGTGTCTTACCTGACGTCTACTTACCTTTACTGCCATGTTAAGTCTATACAAATCGACAAATGTCACACAATTTACTGTCAATAGATGCGAAAGGGTGAGTTATAATTAATTTTGCTTACAGCTTTTTTTGTGACTTGTACAGAGGGACTATCAATTTTTACTAGACAGTTTCTAGTGGAATCCTGATAAATGAATCATGAATCTAAAAACATTATTTATTCTGATCATGTGGTTTGTGCAGGAAATTAAACCATCTGCTGTTATCTTAAAAAAAAGAAAGAAAAAAAATCTCAGTGAGTGAGTTGGACTTTGATATTAAGTTACGAGTGAAACATAAAACCAAACTCCACAGCTTTACGCTGATACAACAAAGCAGATGCAGGGACAGACAGGACGACTGTCTACATTCAAGATGAGAGGACTTATTTTACTTGGTTTGGTCGGATATGTCCTGGCAAATCCACTGCCAGGAAACACGACAGCAGTGAACTTGTCGTCGGTAAAGAAAAGTCTCTTTTTTTTTAAAATAAGTCTTTTACTATATTTTTCTGCATGCATAATTTATTCCTCTGAGATTTCTAAATAATGGTTATATTAATTGTTATTTATAATCTCAGAGATTCAAATTATTCTGTGATCCAATTACTGAAATGTATTCCTTTCCTAAACAAAAACTCAAATGATTTTTTTAGTAAATAACATGTATTATCATTACATACATTTCCAAAGCAATGTTTCCTCCTCCTTTGTGTGACCGTAATTCTTGATTATTTCAATTTAAAATAAACCACAATAGATAAAGTAAGATAAAATTAAAAAATAATCACATTTTCTGAAATGATCCTCCAGAAGTGAATAAAAATATCCTAATATCATCCTATTTCAGTGATAATTAGAAAAGCAAAGCACAACAGTTCCCCCATATAACAATTTACAGATTGTGATAAAATCCGCATTCTGGATCAGATCTGGATCAGCCTTTGAAATTTGATAGAGTTTTGGGCAATAATTAACGGAGATATTGAGAAACAAAATTTTTGGCCCCATTGGCCGCAATGTTATTACCTCCGCCAAGGAGGTAATGTTTTTGCCGGCGTTTATCTGTCTGTTTGTTTGTCTGTCTGTCCTGTGTGCAAGATAACTTAAAAGGTTATGGATGGATTTTGATTAAATTTTCAGGAGTCGTCAGAAATGTGAAAAGGAAGAACTGATTTAATTTTGGGTGTGACATATATATATATATATGGGTGTGAAAAAAAAAATATATATAAATATATATATATATATATATATATATATATATATATATATATATATATATATATTTTTTTTTTAAACCTAATTATTTAGGGGGGCTTAAGAAGAAAAAAAAATTCAATAAAATATTTTAAAAAATATTAACTGTAAAATCGCCTATTCTTTTTAAGGACATTTTGAAAAATAATGTTTTTTTTAATTATTACTGCATATTCTTACCTCTACATGGACTCCAGTTCTCATTCTTATATTTGTGTAGCCCAAAATAACAAAACATGAATTGCATTTGATTAAATTTGCATATTTAATTTTATTTCTTTATTGAATGAAGCAGAGCAAGTCTAGATCACAAATTAATTTAATAATCATTTAGGTTTTTCGTGGAATCTTCATGTTAGTGATCATATGTTGGACAGGTTAGAAATGCTTTAAGATCTTGTTAAATTTTCAGATAGGCACCAGGTGAGACAGTGCCGATGGAGGGGTGTAACACGACGGCCAACTCTACAGCGACCAACTGTGAGAAAGTAAATTCACTCTTGTTTGAATTTTTCTTGGTGATCGGTGGACCGTTTGAGTGACTGCAAATACAAATCAAAAAGACATATTTTTAACGCAAAAAGACCCATGTGATATTTATCACGCACCATCTGGGATCTCTGGTCATCATCTTACTTGCAGAAAGAGGAATTCAATTTTTATAATAGAGCAGAAGTTAGAAGTACATATCATCTGTTATGACACAACATGTGTCCTGCCACATCTGCAACTGAACTCTAGTCTTTATTTCTTTTATATAACTTGTTCAGCTGACACCATTAAATGTTCTAATTTCATCACTAAAACTTTAGATTCTGCTTCCATCCGTCCTTTGGTTTGCAGAGTTTTCTGAGCTCTTGCCAAAGGACACCTCCTGTCGCTGCATATTTGGGTAAAATGTAAATGTAACACTGTATGAATGCTGTTCAGGTGTTAACGCTTTAAAAATGAGGTGTTCAACATCTTCTTTTAGTTTTTCTTAGTTCAAAAGGGGAATGAAAAAGCTGCTAAATTATAGACCAAGAGCACTGCTAATCCAGTTTACTGTTTTTTCTTGTTTGTTTATTAATTTCATTTCCCAGTGTCCTGTATCAGCAGATGTTTGACTATTGCTCTGTTCTGTTTGAAGTCCAGAGTTGACGTCCTTGCAGGGAAAAACAAATACACATGTGCAAAAATGTGGGTGAGAGTAAAAGCGTATTAAAAGCCAATGTCCACAAATTTTAGGTGCCGGAAACAAAGAAGGACCGCAAAGACGATGTAAAGGTGAGTGGACAGCATGCCAAGGATGGGAAGATTCATTTATAAACATTATTAAATGATGCTGGTTTTACTTCTCCATCAGTGGGACGGTACCTGGGTCCCAATTGAAAACCGTCTTGGGTTTCCTCCACCTCCCTCTGACATAAAAAACAATAAGGTAAAGTACTCTGTTTAAAATAATCCAGTCTATTATTAAAAGCCTGTAAGGAGTGTAAATATGCTTCCTTTATATTTCTGTTTGCAAGGATGAGTTACAGCATGTGTCATAGCTGATCATGGTCACTACAGTAGATCGCTGCCCCTTTTTACACTTCTTGTTCTATTTTTTTCATGCATCAACGAGCAACAGAAACACACTTACATATTAATTAGGTTTTTTTTTTAATTAAGCTTTATCTCCTGCAATTTCAGAGACGCGAAGCACCTGTGGTTCCACCTGAGACCAGGCCACAGGATGGCCCACAGGTAGGTGAAAAACAACATATTACAAGATGACTTTAGAAGTGTAACATGAAGGAGGTGAAGAATCAGACGGTTATTCTGCTTTTTTTCTTAAAATTTCTTTAAATGACTTGATCATCATCAACGTTTTTCAGTTTATTGTAACTGATGTGTTTGTTTTTTTGTGATTAGACCTTATAAATAAATGTTACCATATAGAAAACAATCTTGCTTTTATTGTAAAAAAAAAAAAAAAAAATCTAAACACAAAGTTCACATCACACATATTGGCTGCGGTTACATGGTGTTTTTTAATTCGGAATTAAAATTAGGAATTAAATAATTCCGAATTAAACTATTTTCCTTCGAGTTTACATGGAAATAGTAATTCCGAATTAAGGTTTACATGGAAAACACGTTAGTTCGGCTTCATCCAACTCCGCTTTAAGTCCGGGGGTTGGGAAGGGTTCTGAATTGGATAGGGGGGGCGGACGTCTTTACATCTACCGGAAGAAAACAAACTTAGCTAACTGCTTAGCAACAACATTCCACTTATTTTTGACCTGGCTGGCGTCTCTATTTGCGAAACCTCCTTCATTTAACCTGGCCGCTTTGAAAAGCTCACAATTTTTATGTTTCCTGCCATCTGTTCTTTTAATTATTTCCAGTTCCTCCAAGCTATTTATTAAATAAATCGTCTCTGCTCTTGAACACCGCTTACTGCGTGCTGCCGGAATATAAGCGTCATCGCGACAGACGGGCAAGAGAACGAGCATGCGCAGAAAGACGGGAATTAATTTAAAGAGGAATGAGTGTTTACATGACCGCGGAATTACTTAATGCGGAATTAAAATGGGAATAAACCAGCCACTTACTTCGGAATTAAGTTAATTCGGAATTGACATTTTCATATGGAATTAAGTGTTTACATGGTAACTTTTATTCGGCTTTAACTTTAATTCTGAATTAAAGAGGAATTAAACTTCCCATGTAAACGCACCCAATGTCTTCCAGGAACCAAAACATCTAAACACACATACACCAACAGAAAAAAATGTACATTTAACAGATTCAACCAGCCATTGAGCAGCTATGACTTAGAAAGCTGGAAAAAACAATGAGAGGTATCGACCAATCAGAAATATTCAACGCTGTGAGCTTCACACCAAAGTTTAGGAGTAATTTAACAAACTTGTTTTCATATTGTACCTGCAGTAATCAGCACTTTACTGCAAAGCATAACTTCTAAAGCTTCCAGGTTCTTCCATATAACAGTGGTATGAAATCAAAAATGTAGCTGTTTTTTTCTTATAATTTTCATGTTAGTTACCATTCCAGCATATCTCAGACACATTGCAAATGTTTTTATATCGTCAGACTGAAACAAACCTGTTTTCTATTTTCAGATTCCAGCAGGCGCAGCAACACAGATGACGGCCTGTAACATGACCAACAACTCAACAATGACCAACAGCACTTTGTGTGAAAAAGTAAATTAACTCTTGTTCACTTTGAGATGGGACTTGATCTCCAAATCAAATCAAAAATACATATTTTAAGTTAAAATGACTTGTAAATTCATCATGTGCCATCTAGGATCTCTGGTCATCTTTTAGAAGTTGCACATTGTCCTGTCACATTGTTTCTGTTATTGGCTCCTTCTATTATGAGTTTAATGTTATTTCATTTGTCATGAGACAACATGTATTGCGCTGGACGATATGTGATGTAGGGTGATATGTAAATGTAATGTAAAGTGTGAATGGTATTCAGATTTTAACAGTTAGTTGGATAACATCTTTTTTTTTTAACTTTTCTTAATTCAAAACGGACTGTGTGACCCCTATCACCAGTTGTCTGACTATTTTTCCTACTTTGTTTGAAGTCCAAAGTCGATACCGCTGCAGACAAAAGTAAACACACGACTGCAGAAATTGGGTGAATGTAAAGTTTATTAAAGTGCAATGTCTTCATATTTTAGGCGCCAGAATCGGGGAAGGATCCCAAGAATGATGCAAAGGTAGGTAGGCTTAAGTTTTTGGCTGATAATTATTTATATAGTTATAGTGGATTTTTTACAGCAGACAGCTGTCCATTGTAACGACTGTCTGTTTGGGGACGGGGCTGCTTCTACTGGAGTCAGCTCTGTCTCTCTGGGGGTGTGGCCATGTCTGGCTGCTGGACTGCTTTAGCTCTGGTGACAAACACTATTACACCTTAAACCAGTGGCGGCGGCAGAACATTTTCATTGCAGTTGCTTAGGGGTTGCTAAACAATTGTATGGAGTTGCTGGACAATTTAATTGCAATACCAATTAAATAGCATGAATATGGATATGTATGTCATTACCGGCCTACTCATTCTAATCAGCGCTATCTGAAACTAGCGCGAATGCCATGAAACAGATAAAAAAAAATCAATTTGAAGTTCGTTATTATAATTTTACCATATAGTCATGGCGCTTTTCACAGCAGTGAGAAATGCTGCTGTGAAAAGCGCCATGACTATATGGCGCTTTTCACAGCACTTTTCACAGCAGTGAGAAATGCACATTAACAGCCTAGACTACAAATCATTTAACAATAACATGTTCATCACATTTTAACCAGTTAATATTCACATAAGTACACATCAGAAGAGATCTGGCAGACTTACGCTTCAACAGATAGCGCTCCATTTTGATGTCACTTTTCTAACGGCCCGGTTTTTTTTTTTTCCCAAGCTGACCTCGCGTGACCATTGCAGTCCAACTCTCGCGAGACGAGTCTCTCTCTCATCGTTTTTAATCGTCTTCCTTTTATTTGAATTTAAAACAAAAACACTTTAAATTAATTTTAAATTAAATTGTCACCATTTTTATTTTGTTTAACACAATTAAGTTTTTTCATTTTTAATAGTCTCCATTCTTGGGGTTGCTTTGAAGTTGCTAGGCCATATTTTGGGGTTGCTATAGCAACTGCAAGCTACCCCCTAGCGCCGCCCCTGCCTTAAACCTCCACACATTCATCTAGATGCCCCACACACACTACACACACCACATCATCTCTGTCTGTCTTATGTCTTTTGTTTAGTGTCCTTCTCTAATAAAGAACACACATCACTCACACTTACACATAAGAAAACTGGCATCTGCCACAAGATTAAATTGTGTGTATGTGTATATAAATATATACATATATATATATATATATATATATATATATATATCCAGGTTTCACCAGATGTTGGCACTAACCATCGATATATACATATAGACAGATGAAAAATGTACGTAACTTAGAAATAGTGATGTCCTTAAAAATAAAAATGTTTGTTTTTTTGAAATTGAACAATTTTTTAATAAATTCATGATTGAAAAGGGTAAAACAAACACCCATTGTTACAACTCAGTTTAATGTTACATCTTTTCCAGTTAAATTATTGTCTGTTGCCATTTCAGCTCCCCGAACAAAAGGCAGTGGCGACTGAAACTACAAAAAAGGTAGGACCAAAAATTCACAGTACAAGAAGATGGATCTTTATGAGGCAAAGATCTGAGAATTCATTATGGAGTTTAGTTTAGTCATTTTTCGGCTGAAAAACATCTTGAGGCGATTAAATTATTAACTTCATAAACAGCATCTATACATTATTTTTTGTGTTGTTTTAGACTTATTTTATTAGTATACTGAAATATTTCATGTTATTTACTTTATTTTTTTTGTTATTTTATTACTTTTATTTTTTTCTCAGTCACAAGGCTCTCTCGTCACTGACTGAAGCTCCATGAATCAAGAGTTTAAAGACCAGTTTTAGAAACTGTAATAACTAAATATGTTAACAAAGTTAACGTATTTAAACAAGCCATTGCATCACCAAAAATATAATCATTAAAGACATGAGCTTGTCTATCAACCTCAAATTTACTTTGATATCCTGTTATCACTTTATATGTATGTAAACTATAATAATACAGTGATGTAGTGCCTTCCTTCAGTTTTTCAAATACTTTATTCATAAACTGGAGGTGAAAATTGAGTGAAGGCCTGTAACTTATCACGTGCTGTATTTAAAATATAGGATGATGACGATGATGATTATCATGGTATCTGGAACTCTCTGCAAAACAATATTGGTTTTTCAACTGAACAAGATCAAGTTGTGAAACAGGTAAGAAACTAACCCTCATAACTGGTATTTAAATGTCAGAATATCATCAAAAGCTTTGAAACATCCATTTTGACACAAAGATAAAGCGAAGTGTTAATATATCTATATTTTTTTTTTTTCTAATCTTTGCAGGAAAAGCAGAAATGAAGATGAAGACGGCAGATAAACAAATGAAAACACGTCAAGGTTTCTGAGTGGCGTTTCAGTTGTTCTTAAATAAAGAAAAGTCTGCTGTGTGAGAAAAGATCTTTATTTGTTAATATGCTTGGTATAAGGTCTTTTTTCCTTTCAAAAGGGGCTTGAATTTCAGAGAATTTATCCACCAAGTGTGTGGGGAAAAAAAATAACCAGAAAAAAAAAAAAAAAAAGAAAGGAAAAGGGGATAAAATGAGTCAACAGAGGACTTAAACATGTAACTCCAGAAGGGAGAGCAGGTTGACACGAGCTGTGGGTTTACGAACGAACAGTAAGCTCTCCGGAAAAAGACACTGTAGAAAACCCAAGTTCACAACTTGAATAAATTCACATTTCTGGGCGTAAACCTCTTCTCTTTTCATCAATTCTGTTACTTCCATCCAAAGTTTTCCAGCAGGGGGCAATGCTCTACAACGAATCATTTCACGTAAAGACCATACAGACAACATAAATTTGACTCTTCAACTTTCTAAACACAATTTTGCTTGAAGTAAAAACTCACTGGACTTCAGATGGAAATACCGCTGCTCTGTTGATCAATAGTACTTTAGAGTCAGGTATGCCTTGGCCACCTCTTCTACACAACTTCACCGAGGGCTGAGACAGTTAGATTACCTCTGAGGAAAGCACTTATATATATATAAAAAAAACCTTAAAACGGGGGCTTGAAATGACCACTTTGAGACAAACTATAAAGATCTGAAGCAAATCTTGACAAATATGATACCGTGATACTTGTGGCTACCAGGTGACTAACTGGAGTACAGCGTTTGTTTTCAAAAGAACAGTGTCAGATTAGAAAGAAGCTTTAATCTGTTTCTGATGTAGCAGGAGAGAAGTAAGGACACCAAAATCAAGCAGTGGATATGAAAGAGTTAGTAACTGTAATCGTCAGGCAAACTGCAACAGCTCTACATTCCCCAACAGAAGATTTTTCTCTTTTCTATGACTCCTTGTTCTTCAAAAAGTGGTGTAATCCAGAGGCAGCAGCCTGTGAGACAACACTTCAGAGGACTATCAGTAAGGTCACTTTATACAGAAATTCTAAAAGATGAAGACCACAACCCACAGTTTCTTCTCCATAGATCTTTCCAGGATGCCATGAATACATGAATGATAAAGCTTCAAGTTTCCAAATTAAAGAGCCTGATAGCTGGCTTGTATGCGTTTGCACCCTTTCACCACTACAGCGAAGAAAAAAAAAAAAAAGAAAAAAAAAAAAAAAAGCTCAGTCCACATGGTCACCACCAGCTATTCTGCAGAGGTAGTATCCCCACTCTGGGAGCCCCAACAGGAACTCAAAAGTACACCTCAAAATAACCATGTGCAATTGGATTATAACGATCTTGCAAAAAAATAGATATTTTCACAGAAGTTTGTAAAATCATTTTTGCCTAAAGTCATCTTCAATCCTCTGTGGCTTTGTCAAAGCAAGTTGCAGTCCAGAGAGAAGTTGCGCCACAAAACTGCTGCTGAGAACAATCCACAAGGGGCAACCACGTTGCCATTTGTTGCTGCTGCAGTGTTGTACATTTGGGTGTATTTGACTAATTCTGTTTCAGTTATTGCCCCTTTTCATCAGCCTCAGATGCAGTCCTTCAGTTCTGCCAACCGAATGAGTTGTGTTCAAGGGAGTGTGTCTGCAGTGGTTTTCTGTATAATTGCGTTTGTGTGAGTGAGGTGTAGTGAAGGTGGCAGCATGAGCTCTGTTAGGACTGCAGTCCACACAGCTGGAGTTCAGCTTCCTTCGGGGGAGGGGGGGGCTGAGCAGGACCGTGCTGGAGGGGCCCGGGGATGGAGGGCAGCGGTTCTACTTGTCCCCCAGAATGGCGTACTGGTTGTCGAGCTGCAAGTGCTGCATTGAGGGGCCGCTGTTTTCCTCTCGACCACGGTTCCTGTGCTTCACAACCTCAAAGGTCTTCTCCATTTCTCTGTCTCTACAACACAAACGTGCACGACAGTCAAGATGCAACATAGCGTGAATCAGACATGTTGAGGGAAGAATTGCTTGAACTCAACTTACTTGCGCGTCTCAACATGCTTGGCAGAAGCCAGTAGAGAGGGGAACTGTGCATCGCTGTAGATTTCAGGAGGGCCCTGGCTGGTGACTCGTTTGGTGGTGGTGAGTCGGGCCCCTGGAGGCCGATACACACCAGCAGGGCTTGGCCTCAGGCGCCTCTGCGTCCTCTAGAAATGTATTAGACAGAAAAGCATCGTGGGTTGTTTTCTAGCACAATACGTTAAACCAGAAACCCCCAAACGTCAGAGCCGAGGAAAGTGTTATATACTCATTTCCACAGTGTCCATAATTATAACAATTCACTTTTTTTTAGGGAAAGGCAAACTTGCTCTAAACATACTTTGTGTTCTTTTATTTCTTGGCTCAAGTGTTAAAAAAAGAAAAACAAACAATGTTGAGTACTGAAATCAGTTTACTCACCCGTGGTTGGAGCAGGAGGAGGAGGAGGAGCTGCAGCTGCAGCAGCAGCAGCGGCAGCAGCAGCAGCGGCGGCGGCAGCAGCAGCGGCAGATTTGTTCCAGGGACCAGACACTTTGTCTCCACTAACAAGGATAATCTCTCCATCCTCTCCTACTTCCTCCTTCTCATACTCCTCTTCCTCCTTTTCATCACTGAAAGTGACCACACATTCAGAAGACAGATAAAATGGATGTGAATAATAGCATATCAAGTGCTAGTTTTCTGTAATGTAATCGCTATAGTGATCTTCAAGCTTTCAGCAGTTTTCTCCAATAGAAGCACAAGATCTATCGTACTTGCATTCTGGTGCACGATAAAATGGCCACACCACGACGTCTCTGAAGAGGTGGTCTCACTACAGCTATCGGCGAACTCTGGTTGCAGTTTGTTTGTGGTGTGAAAACTCTGACCGCAGTTCAACCTAACTACGGTGTGTAGCCCAAACGCCTGAGATAGAAGGCTAACAGAGACAGCTGGCTGGTTCACTGTGGGTTGTGAAGGAGCAAATAAACACAAATGGCTTCCAGCCACAGTCACGGTCCATTTACAAACTGTATAGTTTGCCTAGAGTGGTACAAACAAACATAAAAAAAAAACCTCAACACAACATTCTGGCAGCCACCTAAAACATTTAGTCTGCCTTTAAAAATAACCACATTGATGGTTTCGATAGTCTATTCATTTTGATAAAGCATATTCAAGGCAGAATCTTTGCATCTCTGTAAGTAGAAAGGTAGAATACAGGCTCAAAGCTGACACACTACTGACACGTCTCTACGGTCAACAACAGAGGTCCAGCCACAAAGCCAGATGAGTGCGTGTCCATGTGTGTTTGGGCATGTTGGCAATAGTGGTGAGTATTGGCAAGGACCTCGCAATACGATATGTATCACGATACGATATCACAATATATTGCGATATTCTACCTAGTTAATATCAAAATTAAAAGTAGAGATGAAAAATCAAGTTGCTGTATATGTTTATCAGATGATATTGATCATTCAGAGGACAAATTGAGTCAAAACTATTTGCTTCAAAACAACCTATTTATTGTTTGTTATTAGTGTTTTTGCACATTTAAGTAACCATTACAACATAGTGAGAGCATTGTAACCACTAAGTGAAAACACAAAGGATAAAGTACCCCGAGTTACAGACAATGCACTATAATCTGAAAAAAAAAATCATTTCTCCTATCGTGTCAGTTTAAACACTGATCTGAACAGATCATATGAAAAAAAAAAAAATCGATATTAGGAGCTGAAAAATCGATATTAATTGGTCGATTTTTTTTTTACACCCCTAGTTGGCAAAGTGCAACACAAATTACACTGTTGCCACTCAGTTGATTCTACAACACTGAAAATACACACTGACAGTTCTAACATATTACCAAACAGGAAAGGAAAATAAAATGAAACCAATCTGCATCCACACTAGTGTTTTAGCTCCACATGGAAAAAGATCCCCATCCACATCACACCACCAGAAAAGGATATCACACAGCCATCCATGTGACATGAGTGACATTAGCCTCAATACTTTACTGGAAATGTGTTTTTGTTTTAGTAGAATTGCCATTACTGGCAGCACATCAAAAATTCTCAGGTTTTTTTTTTTTTTTGGTTTGAATTTGCATTAGTGTTACACCTAGTGTAGAAGTAACCAGAACAAAAGATTTAATATGTCAAATGAAAAAGTATCAATGCAGATGTAGACATTTAAAAATAACTCTTTATAGCATTTCATAATACATATTTCATCATACTGTGTTTTTATTTCTACTGGCATACTGACAGCAGACACTGCACCACATGGATTTTTTAACCAGTTACTTTGGCTGCCTTTTCACTATCCATCAAGTTTTGCGTTTCTTTTTTTTTCTCTATTTAGCATGCAGACACTTTGCACCTCCTTAGATAATAATCTAGAGAACATTACATTTACAAAAAAAAACTTAACACAAACGATAAACATGGATGAAGTTAGATTTAAATTTGAAAGCATTTTTCATATCTTCTGTAGATCTCTTGAAAACATTGACTATTTTGACAATAATCTTGCCATGAAAATCTTGTTTTTAGATCCTTGATTCAAACCACATTTGTAGTTGTGATCAAAGGCAGTGAAATGGTAAGATTGATCTCATTTGCATTATTATTGAGAGTTTATGAACAGCTGTAGTTTTTGGTGTTTAAACCTTTTCTCTCAACAGGACACCATTCTTCATGAATCCAGTTGTTTCAATGGGTGCTTAAAATTTGCAGAAAAATATACAACAATGTACTTCAAGCAACAAGGAAGGTGATAGTGATATTTTTTTTTTTGCGAAAAAGAGAAAGAAAAAGACTTCAGCAAATTAATTGAAAGCCAAGATGCGTTTATAGGCATTTCAGTTACGAATTATAAGAGCTGTAACAAATCACAGATAATCTGTGGCCCACACAGATCACTGCCCAGCCTGCAGTATGTCACGCAAGACACAGATTTATTTATTTAAACTTATTTTAAACTTCGATGGAGAAACCTGAAAAGCATCTGGCATAGTCTAAGTCACAAGTATGAGAACACTGGCTTCCCTGTTAACAGGTCAACAATGAATTCCACTGAACTTAGTTAGTTTGTGGGGAGGTGCACCTTAGACTACAGCAGGGTCCCCAGCTGTGTCAGACAGAAGCTGTAGGTTCAGTGTTGAAGCATGAATCACCTCCTATGTGATTTATGGTTTATTTAAGGGTGGTAGACTTCAGGTATGTTGGCATTGCCACACAAGGACACCATATCAACAGGGAAGAGTCAGCATGGCTCCATATAAGAACCAACACTCCCACTGTGTCACTGATGGGAGAAAAAAAACTTAGAAGCTCACTTAAATTAGATGCCTACATTAAATAAATAAAAAATATCCTACCTTGAAAAATGTTTTTAAAATAAATTTGTATAAAGTTTTTAATAAATGCTAATCAAAGCTGGTATCATGCCACTTTTTTGCACTTCTGTTTTATTGCACTTTGAGTATTTTAGTTTTTTATTTAGTGGTTTAATTTAAAAGACTGAATTAATGTTTTCATTTTCAAGAGGTGAACATTTGACCTATTTAATGTTGTTCCTTGCTTGAAGTGTTTTTACTCATAAATGAAAAATCTAAAGTGAAATATTTCTTCTTTTTCCATTCTTTTATTTTAAATTTACCAATCTGAAAAACAATTGGACTCGTGACTCAAAGACCATGATATGATGTGAAGCATATGGCATGTGATCCATACCAGCCCTACTTATGATAGATTAACAGTAAATGCTAAAATAGGGTTGGCTTCAAGTCCCCCATCATTAAAATCTAATATGTTGCTTAACTATATTACTACACACAACAGGAGCTTCAGAAAACTAATCTGTTAAGGCCCATTCTGATCCAGTATTAGTAAAGCTTTTAGTCTAAAGTAGAAAATAATAAAGACCACATAACAGCTCATAACAAAGACATTATTAATAATAATAAAAAGGTTTTATAAACTGCAACTGGTTATTGTTCCTGTAGTGGAAACAATAAAAAGAAGGAACTTCCACCTGCAGTTATGAGAACTATAAAAATGTTGTTGTCGTTCAAAAATACTGTTAGACAAGTGAGCTTTGTCTTGTAAATGCTGCTAAAGAAGAGATTGGCTACAGTTGAATTAATTTTCACTGGCACCAGAATCTACAATATTCTCACCTTATCTGTAGGGCTTGGAGCCGTAGTCCGCTGTAGTCCACTTCTTTCTGCTCAAACTCTTTCCATTCTTCATCCGCCTAGGCAGAAGGAATCATTATTCCATTGCAATGACAGGAATTTTACAGAAGACTAAGACTGAGTATCAAAAATCAATACCTTGCTGTTCTCTATCAAATTGCTTCAATACCACCAAGTAACAAAAACTGTCAGTTAATACCCATTTTCCCTTCCTTACAGCAACACCACCACTGATCTACCATTAAACGGGAAATTTGTGATTTCATCAAGTCATAATTTTATGTCAAAATATTGCAGTTTTGTGAAACTGAATATTTTGAGTTTCAACTTTACAAAATTCAGGATTTTACAACTCATGATTACAGGACAGAAAGTTTCAGCAATGTAAATCTAGAAATTTTGTAACAAAGTCATACATTTATGGTAAAAAGACAATTTTACAAAATTTGTGATTTTTACAACAAAAAAAATCAGCTTCGCAAGATGAAGTCGCAAAATTCATAATGTTAGAGGAAAACATCTTGATTTAAAAGACAGACAATCTCTGTCCAGTTGATGTTTTTATTTTAGGATAAAAAAAAAAAGTTACAAGAAAAAGAAAGACCAGCTTCAGCTTCACAATTTTTTGTTTGTTTTTGAAATTTTATGGACAAAAAGTTGCTTCCTTTCAAAAAAAGTAGTGATTTGTTTGAAAAAAAAAAAAAAAAAATCTGATCTGTATCTCCCTGACTGTAGAAAAATTTTGTTCTAATTGTCATTTTCTCTTGGCTTCAGCACCAGCTCCTCAAAGAGCCTGTGCACAATTTAACACCCTTAATGTTGAAACTTTATTACACCGGTATTGAAAAAATGTATCGTCCAGGTATTGGTATCGATATCGAAGCCAGCCCCGAGTAAGTGAGCCTGCAGAGTAAAAATACACGTGGGCTGCATCGAAATAGATAAACGGGTCAACGACACCCACATCTCTAACAAAGCTGCTTTGATTTCTAACGACTCGTCATATTTTCGCGTTGCTTTCAAAAACTAAAAAGCTGTAAATCCGGTCGAAACTTGACAAACGGCAGCCTCGGCCTTGCTGGACAGTCGCAATACTGAAGAGTACCGTGACAGTTTTCCCTCACAAACACAATGAGCTGCTGCTAAAAATGACTAAAAGGAGAAACATGACGGCGGGTCCTCGGCAGATCCTTCACAGGCGCAAAGCCCGGAGGAGCAGCTCCCGACGCGTGTCACGCCAGATCTTGTGCCCTGTCACACTGGCAACCATATGCTAGCTACTGACCGTTATTTTATGTCATCATGTTATACCACGCATCCCTGTCATTTATGTATAAACTGACACGAGCTAAAAACCATAAACGTATTGAAGCAAATCCGGACACGCAATCTGACAATACCGGTATGTGGTGACGACGCTAACGAGGCAAAAAGTTACCGGAGAGTACCGCTGGTTACCTTATCGACTTGGTCGTCTTGGTTCTCGTTTTTGGCAGATTTCTCCTTCTCTCTCTTGGTCTTTTTCACCACTGCTGACGTGGGCCCGGCGGCGGACTCCTTCCCCTTCCCCTTCTCTTTCTTCTTCTTTTTATCCCGCTTGGCAAAGAAGTCGTCAAGGCTCTTTTCTGCTGTTACATCCGCCATTTTCGAAGAGCAACGACAGTTAACGAGCCGTTAGTGAGCTAACCGAGCAATGACAAATGAGGAAAAAAGACGGTCCCGGAGAGTGAAGACAGCTGCTTGGACGACCAGAAGAGATAAAGTTACCCCTGACCCCGGGACTTTTACTTATTTTACGAAATGATACAAACGTCTGCCCTAGTTCCTTGCCTTGAATTGTTAGCTATCCTGTCAACCATGCCATGCACGGGATATTTGACAAACCAGCAGCGTCTCCCGGAAACAGTTCCCCTCTGAACCGGATATGTTACGAGGTAAAAAATAAAAAATAAAAGTATATGAAAAAGTAAAGATTTTATTTTCCTCCGAGATCTGAATATAAATTAACAATTTAATCTCAGCCTCGAATAATTAATATCTATATGGCTGTTTTCTCTTTCCAAATGTAGATCTTTGTTGCCACGTGGAGAAAGTTGCAGGAAACCATTCAAATCTAGATTAGAGCTGGGCAATACTGGGAATTTTGGAATCGATCCGATACTAAATAAATACAGGGCCAGTATCGCTGATACCGATACCAATACCGATACTTTTTCATCTTAAGATTAATCTATCATGAAACTGCTGACCTTTTTGGCATTTTTGTGATTTTCATCTTTGGATGATTTTGTTAAAACCTAGGGTAACATTTCATCAAACTTTATAGGTGACAACAAAATACTTTATTATCACAATTAACATTTTTGTGTAAATATTGATTGGAGTTAAATTGTTCTGTTCTTAATGTTTTTCTTTTCTTTTTTCTCTTTTTTCCTTTCTTTTCTTTTCTTTTTTCCTTTTTTTCTCTTTTTTCCCTTTTTTCTTTTCTTTTTTCCTTATTTTCCTTTTTCAGGGGGCCTTTTTCTTTTTTCCTTTTTTGTTTGGGGTTTTTGGGGGTTTTTTTCCTTTTCTTTTTTTCCTTTTTTTTTTTTTCCTTTTCCTTTTTTTTTTTTTTTAAATTTTTTCCTTTTTTCTTTTCTTTTTTCCTTTTCTTTTTTGTCTTTCTTTTTCTTTTTTTCTTTTTTTCTTTCCTATGTTTCCTTAATTTCTTTTCTAAATGGGCGGGCCTGGGGGGAGGGGCCAGACTGAGTCTACCTGCATGCTTGTTTGGCCGGTGCCGCTTAGCCACGTGATGATGCAACATCGAAAGACGAGACGGGGGGGACACAGTGACAGTGTGTCAGAAACAGACTTCACTGAATTCTCAGTGTTGTGGAAGAGGAAAAAAAAGCTTAAGTATCGATCTTTTTATACAAGTATCATTCGATATCAATACCAGAGTTGGTATCGATATTATCGAAATTTGGATCGATCCGCCCACCTCTAATCTAGATAAATAACAGTAAGTATCAAGAATCAATAACTATAGAAAAGAAACTCATCAGATGAAGACTAGTGACCAGTGACAAGAAAAATGTACACCTGAAATCAACATACAACCTCAAATCCAAACAAGCTGGGATGCTGTGTAAAGTATTAATTAAAAACAGAATGCAATAACTTAGAAATCACACAGGCCCTTATTTTATTCCTAATAGGACATAAAGAACACATAAGGTGTTCAAACTGAGACGTTTTACCATTTCATGGAAAAATATTAGCTCATAAGAAGGTTCCTGATTCAAACCTTGTTGGGGGCCTTTCTGTGTGGGGTTGCCATGTTCTCCCCGTGGCTGCGTGGGTTTCCTCTGGGTACTCTGACTTCCTCCCACAGTCCAAAGACATGCATTTTAGGTTGATTGATGGTTCTAAATTAGCCATAGGAGTGGTTGTTCGTCTATATATGTCCCTGTGATGGACTGGCAACCTGTCCAGAGTGAACCCCTGTCTTTTGCCCGAAGAGAGCTGGGATAGACTTCAGCAGATCCCTGTGACCCTAGATAGGACTAAATGGGCTAATGGATGGATGGATATTAGTTCATTTTGAATTTGATGGCAGCAGCACATCTCAAAGAAAGTTGGAACAGGAGCCACACAAAGCTGGAAAAGTAACTGGTGCAAATCAACCAAGTCCTTATATTTAGTCAAACTTTCATTTTGTGAAATTGCCAAATGTGTGTGATAATTACTAACAACATGTAAGGATGTTGAAATATGTCACAATGGGCAACATTTGAATGGAAGATGTCAAATTTTGTAACTGACCCCACTCCCACAGATAGCTGCAGTATTAAAAAAAAAATTACAACATATTTCAGTGTTTGACTTTTACTTTTGTCCCAATGAGAGTGTTATTCAGAAAATATACATGATTCGCACAACATTTATTTATCTATTAATTCAATCACACACGTTTGTGCGTGCATCTCACAAGCACAACTCTATATAGGGGGGAGAATTTGTGGATTCTAAATATTCATATCTATGTAATAGATAATGTATATATGTGAATGTATAATAAATATACTATTTATAGATAAATAAAAAAGTTAAAAAAAAAATACTGTTGCAACCTCTTGTTGCCACTCTTTTCACTCATGCTAGCTGTGATAAAAAAAATGACCTTGAGACATGCAAACAATTTCAGTTGAAAGTCAACTTATAATTTTCTGAAACTAAATCATTTTATATGCCATTCGCTGAAAAGGTCAAGACAGTGTAACAAAAATATGGCTCATTACATTATTACCTTCAAAACTATTATTTTCTTCAATAAATTCAGCAAAAACCATTGTTTTTGTGTCATGTCCTCCCAGCAGGGCAAGGGTCCTACTGACCATGTTTAGTATAAGGGGGTCCACTAAGGGGAAGGAGGACTGTTGCCAGTCTCTCTTTTGTGATTGATACTCATATAATTTTGTCAAATCAACCAATTCTCAATGCAGAACGATTGAAGTTAACAATAGAAATAAAGATTTCCTGTTCAGGAATGATTGTTCTGAAGGAACTTAACTCCTCTAGGTTATACTGTTATAAGCTGTTTCATGCAGCACGGTGACTTGATGATTAGCACTGTTGCCTCGCTGGTCAAACATTCCTGGTTTGATGTTCAGCTGGGGCCTTCCTGTGTGGAGTTTGTATGTTCTGCTTCTGTGGGTTTCCTCCAGGAGCTCTGCTTTCATTCCACAGTCCAGACTAACTGGTGATCCTGAATTGCCATACAACCGTGTGCTGTTGTTCAGCTACCATGTGTGTGGCTCTACGGTGGACCGGCAACCTGTCCTGGGTGCGAACCAGACACCGAGTGCATTTAAAAAGTGAATCAAGCTTCTCACTTTGACCAAAAAAAAAAAAAAATCCTAAAAGAATGAATAGTTGATCAAATATAGTTGAACTCAACAAGCTTCACCTTGTGCTCTTTTATTAAGATTTTACAATGGCATAAACAAGACAGTCAGATTTTGATCGGTCACCTATTGCCTTATTTAAACACATACAAATCTGGAAGTGTCACTTGTGCTAAATTAAGCTTCTTCTCAGCAGGAAACACATTATTTCATGAAAATCGGGTCCCGGGAAACAGGGTCACTTGACCAGGTGCTGCACTGATGCACAAAGAGAAAATTCCAGCACACGGCTTCAATGGATGTGCCGTGGTCAGCAACACTGTTTATGCTGCTTTGTTATATAGTAAACCAACAGGTATGCTATCGAGCATGCACACGCTGGTTTAATGCTCCACAGTACTGTTTTGGACTATGAGGAAAATATCAACAAGATAAATCAGGCAGTTAATTCTCTTTCTTTTCTTTTTTTATTGCTCAGCAGTAAAAAGTACAGTGTGTACTACAGTACAAAAAAATACATCATGTTGAACACTGCTCCACTGTGTCACTGAACATTATGTAAAATATCCACATTTGAGCGTGCAAAACAATGAGCCCAGCTGCAAGCATCCAACGCAGGAGATATCGTTATGCGTAACTGTGTCATCCAACATCACCTTTTGACTCAGTGATTTCACAACAACGTCTCACAATACGGAAAATCTTTAGCGACGACAGAGGCAGGCAGCATTGATTATTGAATAAAACAGCAGCGATGCAAAGTGAAACCGATGATACAAGGAGCACAGGCTCAATAGTGAAACGAAATATTCAAACACACGTGTTTAATCAATCCTTTGCATGTGTCCACAGATGTTTGTCTTGGTGTTTTATTGGCCAACGCAGTCAAGCACATTTTATGTGGTCCAGTGACTAATTCACAATCATTCAACACTGCAACAGTTGGTGGACGAACACATTGTTCATGGAGGGAGTTGCTTACGATAGCAAGGCTGGTCTAATTGTTTCCATCAGCGGCGGTGTCACACCGGGACACAACCAGCAGCCGTTCCACGACATAGACAAGTGATAGACACACATTCAGAGGCACACACGAGCACAGACACAGGTCAAACTGAGCCGACAGTGAGACAAAGCATTGTTGGCCTCAAAGTAATTGCAATATTTGGTTAAGGGGGCAGCAGGTCTCAACCTTTCTGGTCACGTTTCAGTGCACACACACGCACACGCACAGTTTATAAAGGGCCAACATAAGAAATTAAGACATCTATGTGGTCCCTCTTCAGAGAAGCTGGTGACACATGAGGGGGAACGTCATTTTAAGCCATTTTCTCAAAATCTCTGTATATCTCAATCTGATAAATAAAATCTGGGCCTGTACGTATCAAACTGCCAGGTCAAATTCACTTATTATGCATATTTATATGCATAATATAAATATTACGCAAAAAAGTGCATTGGAATATGGGTCAGTGTATGTCTTAATTAAAAAAAAAAAAAGATGCAACATATACACCTGCATTTGACTTAAAGGAATGTTGCGTCGTGCTTTCTCTCCTCTTCCTGCATTTATAATTGCGATCTTGGGCGAATTCATGATGGGACACATTTTCTCGGATACCACTGGAGGGCGGGCAATATTTTATTCATGTTTTCAAAAATCACTTACCATGCCTTTAAAGAGTACGTCTCTTAATATCTGCATCTACCTTTAGTCAACTGCTTTTCCTTCAAAAAAAAAAAAAAAACATTTTATGCATATTTCCAACAGCTTTGATAAATACAGACCCTGATTTTACAAACATATTTACTCACATCTCTATTCCCCCTCCACTTATATGCAAATCCTATATTCAAGTTCAACAGGCTATAAGTATTTTGGAATTCATTTTAAAAGGAAAAGAAAAAAAAATACAAAGAAGAGCTTGAAGGGTTTCATAGCACATTTTTCTTATTCTAGAGCAGGTTTCATGTAGCAACGTCCACAGTGCACTCACCATCAAGCCACTGTAATGCAACAAAACCACATATACTCTTAATTATATAAAGACAATAGAAACCTTTATCACAATTAAGCCTTTTGTAGAAAATGTACATCAGAAAAATATGCAGGTGCATCCTCATAGTAAATAGCGTCTTGTTTACATCACTCTTCTTTCAGGTTTCTCTTTGTGTTTGTAGAATACAGTATAAAGTCAAAGTCTCTGAATATTTACCACATATATAAAAAAAGAAAACAACCACTAGGGGAGTAGAGGGGATCTGTCTCTATATGGCCGAAGCTTTGTCTCTGTTGATGAAAAGGGTCTCCTGGCAGAAAGGGTTAACCAGGACAACGCTGCTGCCGCTGTAGTCTCCGTTAGGGGGTAGACAAGCCTCATGCTCCTGTAAATACACACACAAATATGCACACACAGAAAAAAAATTAGCACATGGGCATAACTTCTAAACAATAGCTGTGTTACGCTTTGGGGCTCAGTGTTAACACTTACGCTGCAGTCTACTGTATCTACTCTACACAGGCACTGAGGAGACAATCTAGCATAGAAAAAAAAGCAGGACCAAAAAAAAAAAAAAAAAGGATGAGTTATGAGGTTGATGCACGTCAGAGTTTTTAAGTGAATGTGAATAAAGATATCTGACGGGGCGGGTTGAACAGAGAAACAAAGGAAGGAGGCATGTTGGAGGTAAAAAGGCTGCTGAAGAAGAAAAAGGGTGAGATGACTTGGAGAAAGCAGCAGCGGAGGAACTTCAGGTGAGGGAGGGGGTGATGGTGAGTCAGCAGTAATGAAGTGATGCTGGAGGAGGGATGTGTGAAAAACAAAATGAGTTCTTTTACAGCAGGAATGAGGCCATTTTATCAGCGAGGTCCAATCAAATCAAACCAACGCCCCTGTGTGATCAAGTCCCAGAGACCACTGTCCCATTGCACCATGGGAAGCTACATTATGGGGCTTCTGCTCTACAGAGACAGATAAATCAGGGGAGAAACAACACCTGGGTGTCACCAAGGGCATCCTACACATGATCCAACCTCAGCTCCTCTCTCCTGACGCCCTCGGAGGCGGCAAAGGAATTCAAAGTGAGCAGTGGCAGAGAAATAAAAAGACAGGAGATAAAATGAAACATTTACTGAAAGAATCTGATGAACATAAAACATGCAAACAGAACAAGCAATGACAGAAGCGGGGATTCTGCAGATATAATTCTCTCCATCTATACTACTGTTGTACAGTTTATTGTCCAACAGATGGCGCTGTAATACATAAAAAAAAAATAGGAAGAGGCATCTCTGTGTGAGTATGGCAGTTGCTCTAACCTGAAAGAGTTTTATTCATCATAATAAACCGAATATAAAATAATTTACCCATATCTGTAAGCAATTCATGAAAAGGGTCTAACCTCTTTAAACCTCACTTCCACATGCTTATCGGTTGTTTAAAACAGATTCTGTGCAGTCAAAAATCAATCAAATCAAGTTTATTTTCAAATAAGTCATGACAGATGATTGTACATAAATGTGCATGAAATGATGTGCTGGAATTCCATACTGCAGTGCACAAGCATTGTGTAGCCAACACAACCCGATGTACAATATGAAAATAAAGTATGAAATATAGCATGAAATAGTAAAATATTAAAAAAAGGTGATTTTCATGTTCATGAGGGCAATTTTCATATTTTCATGATGCTAATCTACTCATTCAGAATTTTTTCATTCAACAGATTTATATGACAGTTCAAAGTAACATGAGAGTATGAGAATCTCTTTATGATCCTACATCATCGGCTTTAGGTGGAATAATTTAATTTCTTCAGATCAAATTGTCACATTAATCATAACTATGTATTATGGACAAAGACATTGTGGACACAAAATGTACGGGACATGCATGCATCGTGCAATGCTCTACTGAGAACAGAAAAACAAAAACCGATTGGGAACCTATGACCAGAAAACATATTTGGTTTTTAAAGAAAAGGTTTTTCTTTTGACATGAAATAAAAAAAAAAAAAAACATAATAACAAAGATAAAATTCCCTGTATCTTACATGTTACAGACAAAAACACTTTAATCTTTAAAGTAAGCAGTAAACGTAAAGTGGACAGATGACAAAAAAAAAAAGATCTCTAATGTATGTGTTTATATGTATAGGGGCGATGTGAATACTTCTCATTCTTGAAGCTGTGTATTGTGACATCACAGATACAGGTCAGGGTAAAAAAATTTTTTTCTTCTGCATTTGCTGAAGCTCAAAAGTTGGCAGCACACAGCTTTCATTCTGAATTTCAAAAGAGGCAACCCCTCAAAGGATCGGGGTGGAGTTGTTCAGCTGACTCCACCCACTAACAGCGGCTGCTGTGAACAGAGCATTAAAGGACATGGCTGAGAGGGGAGCTTTTGTACTCGATCCCTGTTGGATTATGACCAAAAAAAAAAAATATGTTGCAGATATTTAATTTAGAGCTCTGAAAATTGTGTCATCTTTTGGGAAAAAAAAAAAAAAAGTCTTTACATAATTCCGTTAACTAAAGTTGGCTCTGTTGCCAGGGTGAAGAAAATCTAGCAATAAATGGACAACTTTGAACCACATCGCAGATCTTTTTGGAGCTACATTAGTCCATAAAGACCTAGTCTGGCCAGCCACAGCCAGTCACTTTGCAGATATTGTCTCTTGTGATGTGGGTCTGCTACCCCTCCAATTCACAGCCATTTCCACCAGTACAGAACACACCAAACAACTGGTGGTGGTGGTCCAACCAACATGGATGCACAATTACTAATAACAAGTTGGATCTACACGTTTTTACTGAAACGTTGACAACAGTCATTCACTGGCGTTCCTGCACGTCATTGTGGACGTCATTTGTTGATACTGGCCTGGTTGTCCCTCTGCCAGCGTCACATGCTTTGCTTCTGTGGTTGGTTTATGCCTGCTCAGTGGCATTCAGAGGCAGTTTCTTCTGCATTCGTTGGCATACTGTCCCTGGAAATCGAAGCCCAGTCCAAAGAACCAGACTAATTCTTGTATCAAAGAGGAAAAGAATTAAGAAAAAGATGACTGGCCCACCTACAAAAGCCTGCTCGATGGGGGAAAGCTGGATTCAGTTGTGAAAAATTACATATTTCAGGGCTTGAAACAATTCCCTATGATAAAAAGCAACAGAGTGGGACTTAAAGAAAAAGAGTTACAGAAACAAAATTCTAAAAGAATATCTCACAATAACTGCATTGAAACTTGTTCATGCTGGTGGATGTACTTAAAGAACTGGAGCTGCATCCAGAGTTCATCGTTTCTCTCTGGGACTTTCAAGAAAACAGGTTTAAGCTTTAAGCTAGTTTAAGCTTGCAGCCAATTTAGTTTCATGTTTCTGAAGCGTTATGGAGCACATGCACATGCTCAAAAAAATGAGGGGTTTTGGACAAAGAGGAGAGGCGAAAGCTGCGATTTCATGATTCATATTTGAACATGTTCATCTTTTGTGGATCTCTGCGTTGCCGTTGCAGTTAAGAGTTTATATAGCCTGAGAGTGAATTGGTGCAGGACACCAAAATAAACCCATCCATCAATGTAGGCTGACTGAAAAAATGTTGCTGTTGTGCAGCCTCACATGACCTCCTCACAAAGGAATACTTCACGGTGCTGAATGGGATTTTGCATCGCGACATCCAAAAGGAAAATTTCATGCAAAAATTACCTCATAATTTATTAATAATGCTGTAATAAGGCTGTAATACAAGATTAACCTAGATTTAGTTTCTGCCATTGTCAGAATTTTCATTGAACAAAATATTCAGAGTGCAACAGCATCTGAGAATCAAGGCTTTCCCGCAGTGACGTTTTCTTCTCACTTGTTCGAAATAAGAGCCCTTTAAATTGCAGTAATACCGTTTGGGCTCAAATGCGCTTCAGCAAGCCCGGAGGCTTTGCTGACAGGGGAGATTGGACCCGGATCTTTCTGTTGTTTCCATACTCATTAACAGCATTCTGCTGACTCATAGAGAAACATCAAGAATATGTCCCACCATTTCAGAGCGTGCAGTGCCGAACAGTAATAGAGTCATATTGTGTCAGTAGCTTGTACCTCACTCTCCAGAGTGTGTATCTCTCTGGGCAGCTCCACGGCGTGCCTGCTGAAGTAGTCCATGGTGATGGTGTCGTTCCAGTAACTGAGATTGTTCTCCTGACTCGACGACTTCTTCTTCCTCCTCATGCAGCACACGGTCAACAGCACAGCTAAAGAAGGCAAGAGAGCAGAATGTGGGTTCGTGTTGACATTTATCAGGAGATGTGAGTGAATAAAATGTGCCTATAATGTGTCTGCAAGTAAGAAAAAATCCAACCTAAAATACAGCTAGAAGTTTCTATTTGTTGTGTGATGTGAACTAAACAGTGACTGATAGATAAAAAAAAAAAAAAAAACATCCTGGGATATCTAAAGGATTCCCTAAATGAGGCAAATGTACAGCAGGAGAGTTGACACTGAAGATGAAATCAAACAGTCAGAATGCAATAAAACCACAAATAATCCATATACTCAATCTCGCTCTGTCTCTCTCACCCCCATGTTCTGATAGAATTTTAGCCCTTAATAGATTTTACTTACAGCAGGAGGACACAGGCACACTGATGGCGAGCACGATCCATACAAAATCCATCCTGCTCAAGCAGATTGTCGTGCGGGATGGCGGTGGCTCGACGGTGGGGCCCGAGCTGTTGCCAGGGGTCAAAGAGTCATTGGTCGTGGCCGGCACCTGCCTGTTGAGGAAGTTCCTGCTGGGTGTGGAGGGGGGCTCTGAACTGTTCCCCTGAGCAGGCGCCTCCTCAACTGCGCTGTTGTTGGAGAGCAGCCCCGCAGGCGCAGTTGCAGTTGCATTTCCCAGCTGGAGTCCTACAGGAGGACTGTCTGTGCCATTGCCTTGAACAACCCTCTCCCTGGTGGCTGCAGTGTGGGTGACTGGGGTGACTGTTGGATTCTGGGACTTGGGGTTCGCTTCAGTGGACTGGGCTGCGGTGGCTGATGTGAAGGTAGAATTCTCCTGTGGGCTCATGAGCGAAGTACTGGGATCTTTTGTTTGATTTAACGCCAGCTGATCAGTGGGGTTCTCAGGCACGGCCAGCGCCTCCCGCAAAGTGATGGTGTGGTGCATGAGCAGTTGTGGGGATCCTAAAACGTGCTCCCTGAGTTTCAGGTCTCTTGCAGCATTAGCGTCAACTGAGGAAGGCGGCAGCTCTGGAACATACGGCTGCCTGGGGTTGCTGTGTTCTTCCACACTCTGCTTCTGAGGCGTTTTGTGATGTGCACCGAGTGTTTGTCCTCTGTCTGAAGTGGAGTTGGACGCAACTGCTAAGGAGATTGGGGCGCCTTTTGCAGCAGATTCTGCATTTTTATTTGGGAGCACTGTGCTGGAAAACTTGGGGCTGCCGCCGGCTTGGTTAGTGCTAACAGCAACTGGCTTATGGACTTGAGGTACCCTGACTGCCTTATGAACGAGGCCTTGGTTTACAATATCAGAACTGGGTATCTGGGGCTGAGTCACACGGCTACCAGCGCTCACAGTGTTTGGGGTGACAGTATATGTGTCACGAGCAGGAGGATCTTTGTGAGGAGGGGTAGAAGCATGGGTGGGTGTTTGGGGCAAAGCGAAAAGAGGGAGCGCAGCAGTGGGGAGGATTATGTCTGAGAGCTGCGTGCCTTTGGATGACCATTCCCCGCTGCTGGACCCCTCCTGATACCCCTCCAGGGGGGCAGGTTTCGGGAGAGAGATGGGGCTGCTGTGGGCAGCTGCCATGGCGACAGAGTCCTGGGAAGTCTGGCTGTGGTACAGCTCCTGTGCTGACGACACCAGTCCTACTGGTAGTGCTAGGAATGCTAGAACACCTGCAGACGAATCGATAAAGGTATGAATATTAGTGCACGATAGTTTAGAATACCAGGTTACTCACATGAAGTAATTGATCATTTTCTGCAAATGCGTATTTTAATCATGTTTTCGAGTCTAAAATGTACATAATTTCTCTAAAGCAGTGGTCCCCAACCCCCGGGCGAGAAAAAAGAATAGCTATTTCAGTTTTATTTATTATATGAGTCTGAACGAGCTTTTATTTTGAAAACTGACCGAATTCTCTCAGTAACGGTTACATCTTGAGCGCGAAAATTTAACCCAGCTAGCAAAATGAGTAAGAAACAGACATCTTTGGAAAGTTTCCTTGTGAAGGTGAAAATGCCCAGTGAAGAGAGAAGAAAGAAATCTTTTAACAGACAGTACCAGGAGTCCTACTTGAAATATGGATTTATCACGACAGGTGATTCCTAGCCTGCTCTGCGTGAGTTTTTTTTTTTTTTTTTTTTTTTTTAAATTTAATGGGTACAGAGGATGTTACCTGAGACTTTGATGTTATACCCATGTAACTGCTGTGTCACTCACCTTGTTTAACTAGATATCTGTATTAACTGCATCACTCACGATTATGTTATGTGAACTCGAGTTTGCATGAACGTATAACAGCAGCAGGGACTGAAATTATATCTGTTACATTGAATGCAGGCATCAAAGTTTTGTCCATAAATGCTTGTAGAGCTGAGCATAGTAGAAGGATTTTTATTTCTCAGACAGCTTTTAGCTACTGAACAACGTGTGTTATGTTGTTTCAAAAATCTTGTCTATGATAAGAATGAATAGGACACTAGTACATTCATTCATTTGTAAGACCCGGTGATTTCTGTCTTCATTCCGATGGCCTTTTTAAGCCTCTTTTCTGCAGCTAATACTCAAGTCACAATACATTCCAAGATGGTAAAAAAAATTTCACTGCAAGACAAAAGGACGTGTAAAGACAGACTCATAGTTTCATTTTAGTATCTGTGTCAAAACGGCCTACTTAACATGCCAAAACCATCTCCAGATCAATCCCATAAAGAGGCTGCGTAGCCGCGTTATTATCGGGTTTTCTCTGGGGGTTATTGGTTCTACAGTTATCCAAACAGTAAGTCACAGGAGGAAGCAGGGTGGAAGGACTTATTCATTCTCCCTTTTTCTTCCTCCTCCCCATTCTTTATTGATGCTGTCAAACACAGCTCATGTGACACATTAACTGGGTTCCCCCCCTGGGCGGTTCCTTTGCATTCAGATCATGGTATTAATGCTAAACTGCCATCAGCTAGGTAACTGCCTGAATGAGGATGAAGTGTGGTTTTGTCAAAACACGCCAAAACTAATATTGAAAATGACCATTAAAAAAAGACAAACATATATTTTGAGTTTGTTATATTATTATAGCGCTGATCCAGTGTTCCACGGCCAGGACAGAACCCACACTGTTCCTCCTGGATCTGAGGTTTGACAGTTGATCGGACTCTCCTCTCAAGCCCCCCTGAGTGGTGATCTCACTGGACCGGTGAAGTGGGGATGAGAATCAGCACCTCCAAATCTGAGACCATGGTCGTCAGTCGGAAAAGGGTAGAAAATTCTCTCCGGGTTGGGAGTAAGGTTCTGCCTTTAAATATCTCGGGGTCTTGTTCACAAGTGATGGAAGAATGGAGCAAGAAATCGACAGAATCTGTGCGGTGTCTGCTATGGTGCAAACTCGTTACCGGTCTATTGTGGTGAAGAGGGAGCTGGACTCTCTGATTACCTGTGGTTGTGAACTGTGGGTAGTTATTGAAGAATGAGATCATGGATACAAGCGGCTGAAATTAGTTCCTCTGCAGGGTGGCTGGCCTCTTCTTTAGAGATAGGGGGAGACGTTCAGTCATCTGGACATCAAGAGGACCCAGCTGAGGTGGTTCTGGTCAGGCATCTGGTCAGGATGCCTCCGGGTGTTTTTTTTTTTGGGCATGTTCAACCGGGTGAAATCCACAAAGCTGACCCAGGACATGCTGGAGAGGCGACACCTCTTGGGTGGCGTGGGAGCACCTTGGTGATGTCCTCCCGGAAGAGCTGAAGGAAGTGGCTGGGGCCTCTCCGCTTAAGCTGCTGCCTCCGCGACCAGATTAACGGATAAGCGGAAGTGAATGATTGGATGATGTGCCACGTCTTCCAGAGAAAGCTCTGTGCTACCTCAACTCTTCTTTTAGCAACATGCTGCAAACATATTTGATAACTGATATAGGATTTCAGCTGCTTGAGGTCATATTGCCCATATCATGTCTTGGTGTCATGTCATCCTTTGTCATATAAAGTCACACACTTTTAGCTTTAATTATGACATCCATTAACCATGGCATCGCTACATGAAACTTCAGCAGTGTTGCAACATTTACTTCCACCCAGAGCTGCATGAATTGGTTTGCCGAAATCTTGTATTAATGGTAGCTGTATTCATGGGAGTTTTTTCTTACACAATGTATTTGCAAGCTTACAGTTAGAAATGATTTTTTATTTTAGAATGTAACAGAGCTCTCTGACCACACAGTCCTGTGGTGTACCACTTCACCACATTATTTCTAAAAGCCGAGTGAGACGCTGTTATTATATCCAGTCATGTCACTGACATGATGTTAAACTAGTTAACTGTAACGTTGTTCTGCCTGCTTTTTTTGGCATTTTTTTTAGCACTCTACAGCAAATTCAAAGGTTCTCAGTAAATTCTTTCATATATCATTGTCTTATTTCGTCTAAGCTGGTAGACAGTGATTAAAATGATAAAGCTAACATTTATATTCAATGCCAAAAAATAAACACTTCCAACACTTTGTGACTTCATTTGTAAATATTTAACAGAGGGAGAGAAAAGAGTAGAAATAGTAAATTGGTCAGTAACTATTTTCTATTTTTAGTCGCAGATGAAAGTGTTTTCTTTTCTTTTTTTGGACAATGAATCACTAAGAAACTTCAGTGTGATCAGTTCATGTTTTATTTCTAAATTTTAACTAGATTTGTTGAGGAAAAGGAAAACTGTAGAATATTTACAACCCCCCTCCATGAATAATAAACAAATAATGCTTTTACTTCTATGTGCTGGTTCAAAGGGCTTTATAAAGAGACTGGCAAATCAGATTAGGGAAATATACTAAACTGAATATACTATAATGTAGATTTTGTGTTGTTTAAATCTTGATTTTAGCTTTAAATGCATTTAGCTTTGGTCATAAACACACACGGATGGATGTCTTGGAACACAGCAATAATACATTTCCAAGCTTTGGAAAAAAAAGAACTGAGACATTTGAGAAAAATGAATGGAAATGAAGAAGAGGAGGTGGATTTTACATTCTATTAGGCCTCTGCTATGTAGAACTTGAAGGAGAGAATTAATGGTCATGACTAAGACACAAAACACCGTCCAACCGCACTAATGTGACCTAGATGTTCAGATCATCATTTAACTATGGTCCTCTATCAGTAACTATGGAAACCAAGTTTCCATTTCCAAAAAGGAAGAGGAGAGAACAGAGAGGAGATGAGATGAATCCGTTAATGTAAATATAGAAAGACAAAAAAAAAAAAAAAAGAAAAAAAAAAAAGCAGAATATCAAAATAAAAAGAGCCAAAAGCAACAGATGATACTTGTAGTAATTCTCCACAGGACCCTTCATTATCATTCCCCTCTGTACACAGAATTGAAATATACATTACAGCAGAAAATCCAATAACCATTGAAACACAGTGTTTGAATCATTAATCACATTCCTACACCCAGAGTCTGGGTTGCATCGTCTCTTTAACCAAGCCTGTCACATCTCCAAACAATGGACGCCACTGCTGACTTATGTTTTGCTCGTTCTTTTATGTGATATTATCCTTAGGCAGGGCACTGTAACTGTTTAACACAGCCTGTTTAACCGTAAGTTTGTGTCGATCCGCCTAGATGTTCTGCCACTCATCCCTCCGCCTGGTCCAGGTGATTAGAGCCTCTCCATAAATCATGTAGTTCCACTCTGATCTGGAGCCAACGCAGAGATTAATATTCATCTGGAATCTTGCAATTTAGTGAAAGCATGTTTTATTAAAGATTGTATCTGAGACGGGAAAGGGGAGAAGATGATTTTTAAGTTCGCCTGTTAGACAATTGACTGTCCAAATATTAATTAGTCCTGAATGCAAAGGGAGACCTACGATTATTGCTGTGTTAGTTCAGATTATCTCTGTGATCCCTGCACAGGAATACATTGGTAAAGCTGGTGGATGGACCGTTGTGAGTCTTGTTGGTGTTCTGTTAGTTCTGATTATTTTAGATTCCTCACGTCTTTTCAGCGAGACCCCTCTACCTCATTAAGAAAGGTCATAAAACCATTCGTGGCTTTCAACTTATCAGTGACACATATCATAACAGTTTAAGATAAATGACTTAAGCCGCAGCAAGATCAACAGGTTATTGTTATCTGTGTACAAGTTAAAAACTGTTTTCATGAATCCAAGTGGCTAAAGAAATTATCAGAAAATTTATTATAAGAGATGATTCATTTGCCTCAATACTTTGCAGTTATTGACATCTACTGTACGTCTGCTTAATGTACCATGGCACTGTGAGGTTTTTTTAGGCCAACATCGAAGAAAGAGGGAGGTATGGACCTGGCCTGGACAGCCATATGGGTCTGGTACACCTCCCGTTTACACCCATTTCCATTGAACGTACCACACCATTTGCAGTCGGGCAGGGGTGGGCTTTATGTAAGGACCCATACAGGAGCAAGTTTGTACTGCAAAACAGTCATTCACCAGAATTTCTACTCCAATGCACACCATTCTGAGTGCCTAGCTGTCACACTACCTACGTCAAATATTTTGTTTCTCTAACTGGTTGTGTGCATATCTGCTGACATCCAGAAGGCAGTTTCTTCTGCATCTGCCCCTTGAAATCAAAGTAGAATACAGAGGAAGCAGACTCACTCTTTGTATTGCAGTCTGGACCTCTATCTGAGAAAAGACACCGCCGTCCCCCCTCAACATTGTATTTTTGCGGAATTTCTGCAATTTCTTTTCTCGATATTTTATTATATTATATATTTCTGAAAAAGTCCACGAATAACTAAAACCGTGAAACTTAAAGCTCAAATTGGCAAGGGATCACTGTAATAAATACTAAAATGTGAAGTATTGGCATAAATTAGGATTCCCCCCTCCCATGCCTGACAAATTTTACAACCCACTGTCTGCGAAATGTGTAAATTAAACAATATGTGACATACTTTCTTGACTTTTACCACTCAGCAGAGTAAATCAGCTTCATAATTCAAACTGCACATCTTAAATTTCAAGGCAATTTATTTGGTTACAAATGGCAGTACTTTTTCAACCAGGGGGTTACTTCTAATTGGAAGAAATGAACTTTAACTACAATCACACTTATCAATTCAGAGATAGTTACTTTGGATTTAATATTACCACACTAACAAATCTCTTGGCAACTCCACACCTTATGTCCCGCATTAATCGATGCAATCTATGACGTCACACGACAAACCATCAGCAAATGTTGATGCAAACATAATGAACAATCACGGTAGAGGTGGGCAGATCGATCCAAATATTGATAATATCGATACCAACACTGGTATTGATATTAAATGATACTCGTGAAAAAAGGATTGATACTCAATCTTTTTTTCTCTCCGCCACGTTCTCCTCCCCTCTCGTCTTTTGACGTTGCACCCTCACGTGGCTCAGCGACGCCACCCAAACAAGCGTGCAGGTACGCTCAGCCTGGCCCCTCCCCTGGGTCCGCCCACTCAGCGCGCTCTCTCTCTCTCTCTCGTCGACACACACACAACACACATCACGGATAGAGATAACGGAGTAGAAAAATCAAGGATGGCAGAAACGAAAAGCTGTTAATTAATCCCAAAAATGAAACAACAGCAAGTTGTGTAACACTACCAGTAGCAGAAACATTACAGATTTATTTAAGTACATGAAAAACCATGCTCAAGAAAACAAAGAGTTGCAGAAACAGAGAGGGGGGGGGAGAGACATCCCCCATTCCCTGACCCTGACAGACTCTCAACCTTGAGACAGAAGTCACTGACAGACGCCTTTCAGTCCAACACGGAGTATCCGGGGGGGCGGGGGGGGGGGGGGGGATTAAGCCAGTTTTTGGGGGGCCCAGCTTCCAACCCCAGCCATAGACTATAATGGCAGAAGATGTGTGTACATTCAACTCTTACCTGGACTGTATCATACGGTCAAATGGGTATAATTTGCCACAGCAGGTGGAGTGAGACTGAAAGTATGGTAGCTATAGATAGAGTCTGGTCCGACCCCCACAAAGACATGACACAAGGAGTGAATTAACAAGAGGGATGATTGAAAAGACCTGAGAAGTAACCTGAGCTCCGGGAACATCCATTACTGTGCTGAGGCACTGGGCTAAAACATGAGATATTGGATGGAAAAAGAGAAAGAATGGTGAGGTTGGAGAGGGTGGGAAAATATGCAGAGTGAAGGCCAGAGGTGTGGCGCAGAGCAACAGAGGGAGCTGTGTGGGTGTTTCAGCAGGCTAAGACCTGGACAAAAGCAAGAAGGCAGGATTAAACACATTAGAAGCACAGGAGCAAAAAGGACAATGAAAGTAAAGAAGGTGTGAGAGAGGAGAATGTAGGAATGTAGGAAGGCGCTTTTTGAAACATTTGTCTTGGTCAACAACTGTCGTCCACTCAGCATGATTTTTTTTTTCCTACATTGTGCATGTTGGCTGTTTTTAGTCTCGCATGATATTTTCTCAAAACACCCACGGCAAGAATCAGACCATCTTCCGTGGTAGTGATGATACAAGGAACGAGGAGGTGAGGAGCAAAAAAAAAAAAAAAAAAAAAAAAACTAATTTCAATGATGACATTGAATAGAAGGTCCCACCATTTTTTTTTTCTTCTACTACATCCTTCATGGGGGAGGGAGGGGATACACAGCTGTTATCACACACACACCATTCTGCTGTGCGCCTATCTGTACTGTCCAGCTGATCGTCTAAGAATAGACGGTGCTAATATCATGGAAAACAATGCCGTTGTAAAATTACGAGGAGATTATACCCTCACGTATTTGATAAAGGGCATCAAGTTGTTTTGCATTATAGAAATGCAAGATGCATGGAAGGAGGGGCAATCTATGCAGGAAACCTGCTGAATTAGGCTGTTTTGAACGCATGGAAACCAGGTGGACATTCATTGAAGTGCTCCATTGATGCTATTAGGGACATCAATAAATCATGTTGGAAAGCAGGATCCTGTGCGCTGATCCAAAGCAGGCTTTGTCTCCCGCCAATCATTCACTATTAGGCTTGATGTGAGGGGCCAGAGCAGTGGTCACTCCGTCTAAACTTTCACTGGTGGAACGATAAACAATATATTGACTCCTGCTGATGAAATTCTGCGTTGCCTTTTGTCACACTCGTGTGCTAAGGCTCAATCAGGTGCACTGCTTTATGAATCTATCCTAATCAATCATGCTTCTGCACTTAGAGAGCGCTGCACAGGCCATCAGTGAATATGCGCTGGTCTGGCTGCATGATTACTCCTTGCGGGTGCTACTTGCTGAGGATGCTGGAATATGTAGCTATTATATCCAGGGGTCACCTCATGCTACGCACAGTTCCCGCCATGCACAGAGAGAATCTGCCCGTGAAGCTGGAGCCGGGCTGGTCGTGCCGCATCATCAGCGAACAGCTGCTCAAACTGGGAGCTCTAACAGAAGAAGCCAGAAATAGGAGCTGCAAAATAATCCATCAATAAGGCTTGTGATGGTTCGTCAGGCTTTATTTCTGAACTGGGTCTGCTAAGAAGCATGACAGGGAATAAAAATGCTGTTTGTAGGAGAGAAAATATAGATCCAACGAGAATTTGCTCAAGGTGATGCACTGAGATTAAAAATCTTACCATACGTTCTCTGTGTTATTACTCTTCATCCTGTTAACTATTCATTTTTGCCCAATTCATTAATTGTAGATGGGTTTTTTTTTTTTTTCAAATCATCCATAGTGGAAGGATAAGGATAAAGATAAAAGCCTCTTAGTGTTTTACTAACCTTTAAAATTACCACTACTTAAGAGGAATCTGATGGGGTGGAATTACTAACTTTTACTGTGCCTATTATGTTAATTCTGCGCCTATTATGCTAATTCACCACATCTTAGAACCGTTATTGAGGTTTTTTTGCATTATTATTGTTTTATTAACCTTTTCACTCAGAGAGAAAAACACTTTTTTTAAGAGTGCCCTGGTCAAGACAGGCAGCATCTGAGAGCAACAGTCACTGCAAAAACATCTTTGAATTAACAAGCTTTTATCAGCTGCTGAGACGTGCAGGTTCACCCTTTGACTTCAGCTTCAATTATTGCATAAATCTTCTATTTTTTTCCATTTCCTATCCTAGGAGGCTTAGAAGTACTTTCCATTTGATGAACCTAAATTGTATTCCGCCTTTTTAATCTCATCTTTGTCTTCGAAAGCTAAAGCAAACGCAGTGTGTTTCTAATTCATCCATTCACACTAATACAGCATTCTTAATATATGTATATATGTTGATGGACGTGTACACAGGGGATCCCTCCTCTCGTACAAAGACAGCTGGGATGGGCTGCCACAGACCTCTGAAGAATAAATAAAATAAAATAAAATAGAAAAACTAATTGCAATTAGGAACAATAAAAGTCAGCATCTCAGAACTGGGTACAAAGGACAAAAGATAAAGTGTAACATAAAAGGGATGTAAAAACAGGAGTGGCTCAGCCTGTCTGGAATTAAAACACAATTACAGAAGATAAAATAACCTGAAAGAGCGGGTCAGCCTGCCGCAAATTAAATTATGCTAAAATAGATTAAAGGTTAAATGAGTTAAAATAATAAGAACAATAAAACCACAGTGTCAAATTGAGTTAAAGGCCAAGAGATAAAATAAGTTTTGAGAGAGGATTTAAAAAAAGTTGTTTTATGATTTTTTTTTCTTCTCCATGGTACAAACATAGATATGACAAAAAGACATATAAGATACTCAAAAGAAAATGTATTTTTATGTATGTATGTATTTATTTTAGGGCTGGGTAAGTTAACGCGTTATTATCGCGTTAACTCATTATTTTATTAACGCCGACATTTATTTTATCGCGCGTTAACGCGTGTTACTCACATGCTTTTATTTTGAAAAGTCTGTTACTGGCTGCTGCGGAACCGGAAAAGAATTAGCAGGTAAACATGCGGAAAAGCTAAAACAGACATGGAGAACGGTAAAAATCCGTGAACTTTAGAGTTCAGGTAGCAACTCAGGTAGCAATAATAACAATTCTGTCTGACAAAATATTCTGGACTGCAACAAAACATTCGTGTCATTCCTCCATGTTCCATCAGATCTGCTCCATGTGTTCACTGTCCTGCTGTTCTCTAGCTGGTTACTGCAGTGCGGCTCCATCTAGTGGCACAGATGTGTAATGACAACAGAAAGCCCAGTCCTCGATTATTAAACAAATTCAGTTCTGTGGCCCGTTTTTAATTTCATATTTTTGATCCAAGTCTAAAATTGAAATATAAAAAATCAGGCATTTTTTTTTTTTTTTTTTTTTTTTTTTACAAAAAAAAATCGTAGTAAAATGTTACTTTTTAAATTTTTTTTACAATTTTTGATTGACAATTGAAAATGGAAAGAATGAATGATACACGGATTGGTAAAGTTACTGAACTTTAACATGGACATTTTCATTTTAAAGTTTCTTCCAGACGGAGGATTCAACAGAAACAAGGTTATTTGTAACAACTGACAAGTTCAACTCCCCATTAAAAGTTTCTGCTGTTACCTCAGAAATTACCTGTTTTAATGTTGTTGTTAATTGTGCTGAGCCACAATCATTTTGTTGGATTTTGTGTGTAGACTTTTTTATTTTTTTTTTTTAACAGGATGACATTAATACCCTGGCAGTGGCAATAAGCTTTATTTTATTTTACATTTTTCAAGATGAGATTTACACTAAATATGTGTTATTGACAAGTGCTGATGTTAAAAGTGTTTGAACAACAAATATTATGACACTTTAGTTCATATGGCAGCAGAACATATAAATAAAAGTGACCTTTACACTACTTTTGAATTCGTTATTTGATTTTACGTATACAATGCGATTAATCGTGATTAATCAGGGAAATAATGCGATTAATCGCGATTAAAAATTTTAATCGTTGCCCAGCCCTAATTTATTTTTTTATTTATTTCGATTTTTATACCCTGCAAGTAAATGCTTCCCTTGGAAACAATGTATTTTTTCTCTGCTGAACTTCAGTTTAATGTTCTCTCTTTATGTGTCAACAAAAATCTTTCAATCTTTAACTGAGGCTCAGTAAAAAGCTGGAGCGGTCCAATTGGCCTGTTTAACAACCGAGAAAATGGTTTTCAGAACCGGGAAGGTATCTATTGGTTATAGAAGACAGGTCATATAAAATTGAAATTTTGATTAAATTATTCATTTCTATTCTGTTTCTCTTAATTTTTAATTTAAAATCTTATGTATTCACACATTTCTTTTAATCTTTTTTTTCTTTTCCTTTTTTTTTAAAATCTCTATATGTGGTAAAGCCCTTTGAAATGCTCGAAGGTATGAATCAGCGATTTGAATAAAATAATCTAGCCTTGCAATGTTGCCCTCTAAAAGCAGAAAGTAGAGAAGTCAGTTTCCTAAATGCATAATCAGCCTCATTTAAATCCCAGCAGGAAGACACCGAACTCTGTCTGTGCAGCCAAGTTTCTCTTCATAAAGCTGTGAACCACGCGACTGAGATGCAAATGCAAAATAATGTCCATAATCTCTCCTAATCTGATGGAATAAACATGTATAGCTGCTGGTTTAGTCGGCCCGGGCCACTGATCCATTGGTGATAATTAAACCTGTCCTCCTCAGCCAACCCTCTACAGACCACATTTAGCTTCGTTTATGATAATCACAACCACTCCGCAGTAGCAGAGAAACCTCGGTGGGATTCCTCTCAAACCCTCTGGGGCAAAAACGAGAAAGCCTTATCTGTAGAGTATATCAGAATACAAATGAGCCTGTATCACGTCGTACAAGAGCATGTTTCTCTGCGCCCCTTAATACAAAATGAATTCATATTTCACTTTTGAGGAATAAAGGCTGACAGGCTCAAATTAAAGCCAGCGTACGTCTTAAATGGAGAGTTTTGTTGAAGGTAGCCGGAGCCTTTAATTTAAAGCTTTTGACGCGCTGTCTGAACAAGCGGCAGCAACAGATCAGATCCAGCCGCTTCAGACGGACTAAAGCTTTTATCAGCAGGCTGACTGGAGAGCTGTCGGAGCAATCGCTAAGACTGGATTATTGTGCCTGGACAGCAGGCTGACTTCAGCAGACCCACTGCTCTTCAGTGTCAATTACCAGCAGAACCACTGAGGCACTGCTGCGATCTGTCCAACCACAGCTGCTAACAGTCGATACGGGAACACACTGTTTATGCGACTGAAGCTTTCTGACCGCTTGTATCTTTATCAAAACCTCTAATAACACAAATTAATAGATACCAGTGCCACACCTCCACAACAGTGTTCATTTCTGCCATTACATTTAGCTTCGGTTATTCTCAGTGTTTCTTCTTTTATCTTGAAATTTATATTCCTTTTTGTGCCTTGGCCTGCTTTACTTCTATTCCTTTTATCAAATATTGAGTCAAGGTTTTGACAAAGATCTCATTATTTTGAGATATTATGTGATTACAATGGCAATGCCGAGGGGGAGGGGGTGTAGGACCCAAACGCAGGAAACCTGGGTGCGTGAGTGCCAAACAAAAGCTTTTTTTTTTTTTAAATGTTGCTGCAACATGAGGCTACATCCGGGAGGCTTGCTGGTCTGACACAATCCCAGTTGCTTAATTGGCCTCCAGGGGCTGGCTTCAAAAGTGAGTCAGTTAGTGACTCCTTTGTTAAAAGGTTCGACTTTACAGCAGAAATAGGCATATTTACAATCAACTGGCTTTGGTTAACAGGTTGGTTAAGCATAGGTTAAGTTTTTTGACTTTACTTCTGAGGTGTGAATAAATACCTTACACAGTTATCATAATTTTGAGGACGAAACTTAGCTAAGCAGCAGGCGGCAGATACGTAGCTTCACCCACGGCTGAAGGCTGCTACCTGGGCTATCCGGTAAATGGCTTCTAGCTCCTCCAGCCGAGCCAACCTCCAATTTGACCTGCACTCTATCCAAACTGACTCATTTTGCCCAAACCTCCATTGAGAGCCAAGCTTTAACGAATCCCCAACAACCACAAGGTCATGGTCAGTTAGCCAAGCTTCAGAGGGTCCTGGTGGAGGGTGATCAGAGCGCCGCCAGTCCTCCATTCAGCTCTGGTGGTGCTGGTTTGGATTTATTTCTGTTGCAACCTCAGATTCGATGAGAATAAATGTTAGGTAGCATTAGTTATAATGTCAGGTTAGCATGAGCTAAGCCAAGCTAAAACTGGTAGCCTGTGATAACTGGAATAGCTCATTTTGCCCATTTGCCCATTTTGGATTAAGCGAGGGTAGAGTCATGTCCTGCTGATATGTTAGGTGTTTCCAGAGATACAAAAAAAACTAAAACAATGGGTGACGTCATGGCTGGTTTGTCCAGTTATTTTTTATATAGTCAATGTGCACATCAGATTATCAAGAAAGGAAACAAAAAAGATCTACATCAGGGATGAAGAGAGCTACTTTTGGAAGTAGAACACAGAGACACAATAAGGTAGCAAAAACGAGATGAGGTGGCAGGAGAAGGAGGAGCCCCATCAACCACGGGTGGTGTTTATACACTCACAAGGACACGCGTCAACAATCGGGAGAAATGAGAACAAATGAAGTCAAACGTGAACTTAAGACACAAGGAAAGACTTTCAAAGTAAAGCAAACCAGCCAACATAACACAGGAGAGCAGATGTAAAAGGGATACAAGAAAACAAGACTTCACCAAACAGGGAGACTAAAAGAAAAACTTAGTAAACACAAGATGGCATCCCCATAACAGTTACAACAAAGCTTGTGATTGCTCAAGATTATGAAGCCTCTGGACGAGTAACGATGAATAATTTATAATCAGAGACAACTCGATATTGTGCAAGACTTTATTCAAAAGGCACAAAAAGCAATTATAAAGCAGAGAGAAGCTATTTAGTAACAACTCAGGATAATGTATGACTGCTTGGATCAATGATGTGGACTGGTTAGTAATGAATTAGTCGTTGATAGCTCTGGGCAGTTCATTGGCTGGCTGAATATCAACCAGGAACTGCAAAACGATCGATCAATCCACGTATGTGACTGACTCACAGATGTTCATGAAATAATCATTTACATGATCTATCTGTCTGTCTTCTGGCACATCTTCACCATCTAGTTCAGATAGGACTAGTGGAAACTGGACTCTTCATAAACCAACTCATGCCTGACTTGTTACTTTTTTTAACTAATCATCTGATGAAAAGCTACTCATCAAAATCTGAATATAATTTATTCATTACATTATGGCTAACGAGCAGTTTATCTCTCATGTGTTTGCTGGTTAGCAGTAAAATGTTAACAGCTAAAGTATTACAGTTGTACTTAAAATCTTACTTCATCCCTACAAGACATCCATAACCGACACTAGTTTCATTATCAACTAACCACTACGACTGTAACATGTCTGCTCGTGTTTCAAAATACTTCTAACTTCCCATATCCACAGTTTTTTTTTTTTTTTTTTTTTTTTGTTTTTGTGCCGACACAATCGTGACTGGAGCATTAATGGGGCTCAGGTGGCGGAGAGACAGTCCGTCAGTCGGGAGATCAGTGTATCGATCTTCAGATTCTTCAAAGTGAGAAACTGCAGCTCCTACTGTCCCTGATGTGCTCGCTGATGTTTAACCGCATGAATGAATCAGAACAGGCGACTACATGCGCACGTTAATATGAAGAAGCGCTGCACGAGTTTGTGTGCGAGCGACTGGAAGAATAGGAAACATATTGGGAAGCACTTTGAGGAGCCTGGCAACACTTCAAATGTTTGGTTTTTACAAAACAGGCAACTGCATGGACGCCAAAGAGCAAAGAGGGGTTCTGAAAGTGAGTCAGGCAGGTCATCATGAATAAGATGCATACATGGTTGTTTGTGTTTCACTCAGGTACAATGTCAGCATTCATGAAGTGTTTTGTTTTGCAAATGTGCGATTAACTTAATAAAACACTTCCAGCACAATGACTGCTGCTGTACTATGTGAGGAGATTTAAAAGACAGCGCGTGGTCCTTCTTTATTAACACCAGAGGTGTACTTGGAGCAACTCAGTGTTCAACAGATCAAACTGTGGCTGACTGCAATCTGACTAATTGTCGCTGACTAATTGTGAAACAAGCAGGGGCTTCTGTCTTTGGAAAACAAAAGAAATGAACAAACAAACAAAAAACGAATTAAAAATGAATCCTTATATTAGCAGCTTGAACTGGAGTACATCCTGCAGAAAAGCTTAGGACAAGCAGTCTTCTCTATAAATCTGGGGGACGGGACATTTCCAGGGTATGGTTTTACTTCCGAACGACTGCTCGTCTTCCTTTTATTGCGTCAGTCACTGAAACAGCAACATCGGTTTTCCTCCTCGAACCACAGTTTCAACCACCATGTTCACCAACATGAAAAGCAGACTCTTGCAGAGTTAGTCCTCGTGGAGAGGCTGACAGAGCGTCACGTTAACGGAGGAACAAACAAACAAATTCCTTTGGTTGACTCTTGGGCGTGTACGTCTGCCATCCTGAGGAGGGTGTCTGTCCCGCAGAGGGACACAGACAGATAGGGCACATCCTGTGGACGTCTGGGACCGCTGGAGAAGGCTTGGAAGGGCGGGTTGGAAGAGGCGGAGCAGGGAGGGCTCTACAGATGTGAGCCCGGAGATAAGAGCCGCAAAGCTTATGGAACGGAATAATGGCTTCCTGTTTGAATGTTTCGCAAAATGTTTGTCAGGTTACAGCAGCTTTGAACGTGTTTATCTTAGAGTCAGATGGGAGATGGAAGGCGAAAAACAAGAACAACAAAGAGCCCTTGTGCAGTTTACTTGTCTAATGATTTAGCTGCTGTGACACCAGAAATGGATCTAACAGGAAGAGGAGACATTAAACAGGAAGTTTTCTGGAATCTGAGGAAAAAACTGAAGCAGAGCTCTTGCAGTTATACTGCATCTATTACAATCACGAGCATGATATTCCACTTAAAAAGAGCCTTAACATTCCCTCTAGTGATTCAAACTTTAAACAGACCAAAAACTATTCAGAGAAAACCACAGAAGACTACATCAAACCGAGAACTTTCCTTAAATCTTCTGTGCTCATCAACACTTCAAACTAACCGGCTTTTCAAGTTATTATTCATTATTTAAGGGCTGACTTAAAATCAGTTTTCATCTTTCGTCTCTGCATAAGGGATATTTGGAAGAAATACTTAACAGATCTGATGGGATTCTCCACTGTTTCAGATGTAGCATGCTTGTTTCATGGAAGAATGAAAATGCTGAAAAACCAGGGAGAAAATTACAGAAATAAGGATTAACAAAGGAAAAAAAAAATATTTATTTCTTATTCTGACACGTGCGCCTGCCTGCAACATCTCCACTCTCCTGCAGCCTGAAGATGTCTGGGCACATTGTCACTTGAAGATGTCTCTTCCAGTAAAAAAAAAAAGAAAAATAAAAAGAGAAATGTCCCTATACGACACAGAGACAGAGGTCTCAGGTGGGCCTCTCAGCCATCCAAAAGGAAAATCCTGATGGAAGTACAATGTGCCCGAGGAAACTCAGGCCTCAGCTGGACCTTCAAATGAATGCATGAAATCAAAGTGAGCTCTATGGTTTCAGAGTGAAGAAGTGAAAAAAAAAAAAATGGCTTTAAAATCTAGCTGAAGTCTGAACGGCATAGAAAGCCAGCCCACAGCTATCACTTGCTTTTTTTGGGAATTGGACTGCTGCTACATGACTTCTGCAATAACTCAAAGCACTCACGCTAGTCCAGGTTTATCACTTTTGAGGAGACTGAGGCAGATTTGTCAGGGACGGCCTCTACCGCCTCTGCCTCTGAGGAGGTGTTTGGGGGGTAAATACCAGCTATCATCAGCCGTTTCAGCTAACTGTCCTGGAGCCTGGTGGCCCTCACTCTGACCCCTGCGTTCCATATTCATGTGACATTCAACGCTGGTTTCCTGCCAGAGGTTTGTGCGTCGCCTCCTTGAGCTTGTGAATTTAAAACAGCACAGCTTTGACATGATGTAAGGGGAGGGAACATAGAGTATCTTATACTTATATCTGCGAACTGGGTCTCCCTGAAAGTATCTGTTCATCAAAAATAAAGAACTATTTTAATGGTCTCAATTAGAGGCAGTCATTTATTTTCCCGTTAAATAAAGGCTCATTAATTTGAGTCTTTAACAGTCACAAGTGCAAAGGAAATTATTTTTAATGTCTACAGTGACCAGTTGCGTTGAATTTAGAAAACATTGTATATTCTGTAAAGTTTACAGAATATACAATTCACAAAATAAATGTAGGTTTTTCTGCATGTATAGTGCATGATACTGTGAAAGATTCAGGGAGAAGTGTAAAGGCCAACATCGGGAGCCACTGCTGGGTGCAAGTGACATTTAAGTGCTCATGTAAGACCACATGAGGAAACCGTCATCTCTCCTTGATAAATAAAGCCTCGTGGACTTTGAGAACACTTGGGAAAACCTTTGTCATTAAACACAGTTGCAGGCTTTTGCTGCAAACTCCAAAAAATGTAACCTGAATCTGTATTCTCAGAGGGAGTTTGTCTTGTTTATTCTTTTGGGGGAAATGATGTCAGGTCCAATGTGTCCAAATAGGAGACAGGACCGTCAAGGCTGTCATCAACAAAAGGTGTAAAGACCAGTGTCTGTTGGGGTGTAGGGGTCCATCAGTACCAGTGGCATGGGAGACTTATGAATGACTTGTGAAGGTACCACTGGGGTAAAAGCATATACTGGCATTCTGAAGAGACATATGCTGCCATCAGTGAGGTACGTGGGTATTTCAGCATGACGATGCCATACCTCATTCCTCCCCTTAGAGTCCTTAATCACGGCATGATTTTGGACCATCACCGGTTGTGAAGGAATCGTGGGAATATTACGTCTTACAATGTGAGCGTATTGACGACAGTCGTCACACTGGTCTTGCTGCCAAAGACCACCTGATATAATTTTCTGGCGCTGCCAAAAATCCTACAACTCTGTCTTCTTACTACCTGTACAAAAAATAGAAATCCCAAGTTGGCCTCTTCTCCCTAAACATGTCCAGGACCACATCCTTCTCTTTCTCTGCTTCATTCTGTAAAGAAAAACCTCTACGACTGAGCCATTCACGTGTTGTTTGCTGTCAGCCGATGCTGATGACGCACTCCCTCACTCATATCGTCCCATCAGTCGTAGCATATGCCTTTCAAGAGGGCTCATCAACACCCAAAGTCTGCGCCAATCTTCACTTCGTACCCAAAATTAGGCAAATGCAAATCATACAGTGTCAGATGTTATAATCTTAAAAGACATCATGCAGTGTGTAGGAGCCCTTACAACAACGGGCTTCACAGACACGGTCTGTGAGGCTGATTGGCCTGCCTGCAGTCCAAATCAGTCTCCTACTGACAACTGATGAGACGTGATGAAGAGGAGAATCAGACGACCACGAAAGACTGATGAAATCTTCAATTCAGACAAAATGGACACACACCTCTTTTGGAAAACTGCAAAAATTAGTACCCACAGTTTCTAAACGCTGAAAAAGCTCAATCAAAAGGAAGGATAATGTAACACAATGATGCAACGACACAATGAATTTCAGTGTAAGACGGTTTAGATCAGGGTCCTGGAGGGCCGCCATCCTGCATATCTTAGATGCTGCCCTGTTTCAGCACACCTGATTCAAATGAATGGGTCGTTAACACACCTGGATGACAAGCTAATGGTAATCCGTTCATTTGGATCAGGTGTGCTGAAGCAGGAAAATATCCAAGATGTGCAGGACAGGGGCCCTGGAGGGCTGGAGTTTGACACCTGTGGTTAAGATCCAGAAAGGTAAACAGAATTTCTCACTTTTAATTAATTAACAGCGCTCACGGCAGCTCGATCATCAGAAGATTGCAGTCACAAGAGAATCAATCTCGCCAGGCTCCAAGTTTATAAACCAATCAGCATCCTGTACTGGCAGCTACAGGTGGGTTTTCCGTGTCAACAAAAGACATCATTATTCACTACATGGCTTGTTTCTGGCAGGAATAAAAAGATGCTTCATCCCAATCACCAGCTAAGGGTTTTTGATTTCGCCTGTAATTTCCTAATGTTTCTGTAGACCGCTAGGCTAATTTTGGAGGAAAGAAGGGAAAAGCAGTCAAGTTACACATCCAGTATTTTAACCCACATTTGATTCCTGACTGGAGCTATTAAGCTATTATTACATGAAAATCCTTTTTTTTTTTTAAAAAAAACAAAAAAAAAACACATTAAGATATGTAATGGGCTTTTTTTTTTTTGGGAAAAAAAAATGTCACTGTTGAGGTTAAGATTTATTTTTGTTTAAGTTTTGAAAAATAAATTTAAATGAACTGAACTGAAATGGAGCTTCTTATCTTTTGGAAAATATATGGTTCGGACATCTCAGTGTCACCTGAAAAAAAACGAAACAAAAAAAAAAAACTAGATATTTTTCAGAGTCATGCATGAATGCATGACTCTGACATTTTCACAGAGGCAGAGGTTTCATCATCACTTGTCACCATGGTAACCACATTCAACACAGGCAAATTTTGTTCCTTCAGTGAGATCTTTAAGGGGTTTGGAAGTGTTTTTGCTTTGGACCTTAGTTTATTTCCTATTTCATTTCACAGCTATGCTTCTTTCTGTTCTTTTTTTTATCTATTACAGCTAGTTTCAGTTAGAAGAGTTCAATAACACTAATGTTCAGTTTAAATGACTTAACCTCCGTACAGACTGCTCTCTGCCAGTTCACCGTCATGCCAATCCTCCCATTTTGCTACCAGTTCTATTCACCACCACGTCTGTCTGTTGAGTATGCCTTTTTTTTTTTAGGATTTTCATTTAATACAAGACTCTTTTTCTGTGTACCCTGCCCTGCAGCACTGTCCAGCAGCTCAGCATCAGGAAGTCCTGCTCATGTCTGTGAGACCTCCCTGAGCTCCAGATCCAGCATGGAAATGACCACAAATGCCTGAAACTCAGCTCCGAAAGGTCACGTGGATTTTTACTCATGGGAACCTGGGCAATGTGGATTATTTGAATGTGTAGAGCAGAAACATGATGTTTTTCCATCTGTATGGTGATCGTCTGTAGTACCATCCAGGAAACCCCATCACCCCCCACAGCTTCTACTCACTCAGCAGCTGGCAGCGCAGGACCTGCAGGCTTGTCTTCATGGTATCATGTGATCCGGCTCCTCCTCCACAGTGGTCATGGCTCTCTGCGTGAGAAAGACAGGTAAGATGACGCTCGGCGCTCAGATGTCAAAATCACATTCAAAGTCATGGTCAAGCTTCAGCGTGAACGTGCCGTGATTATGTCTGGGCCAGTTTCAGGAGAACAGGAAGGGATTGCACAGCGGACTGATTAACCTTGACGGTTTAATCCTTCTAATGACTGCTGAACACCAGTTCCACATCTCAAAACAGATAGAGACAAATTACGCAAAAAGTCAGGAGGAGTACAGTGTCTTCACATCAGGGCGAGCAGAACTGCAGGCTGCGCTGGACAGTGAAAAACAATTCTGCAGCATCAAACGCCGGCCTGTAAGCGTTGCTCTGTAACAGCCTCTGCATGTGTGTCAGCGAGTCCCTGAGTGTGCTCTTTAGGAGAATGACTCACTGATGGCCTTCTCCTAAATGAAAGGCCACACACACACACACACACACACACACACACAGCCTTGCATTGGTGGAAGTTTGCTTCTTTGTGAAAATGCTCCTGGGCAACACACTTGCTCACAGCACTCACTGGCGCAGTCTACGCAGCACAGGCTCATACTTCAAAAGAAATGAATATGCAGCTAGACGCACATGACCCTAAGCGCCCTTTACCTGACTTGTATTAATAATCTAGTGTAAATGTAACATGTGAAATTAGACCCACCTCCCCCCTCAAGGGTGACAGCTCTGGTTGGAGGCAGCCTGTGTTTCTGTGGGAGATGGGTGAGGGGTGTGACAACAAACGCAGAGTACTGATCCTTTCATTGGCCTTTTATGGCCCCGATCGTACACTTCCCCTTACGCGTTAACACTAGCCGCTACCCTGCTCAGCTGTGCGTCTTGGCGCAGCTGATGTGCTTTTTAAAATACTGCACAACGAATCATTGGATGAGCAGTTGTGCCTGTCAGGGGTGGAAGAGTTTTGTGACACCATTGAGCCAGAGGAACAGGTATGATGACATCTACTTTCCACCACTGAGCTCAAGGAGAGGGCAGTTTCAGCCATATCGGAAATAAATTCCTGCATCCAACTTGACAGCTTGACACCAGAGCCACGGAGCTCTATTTGATGATCTGACCTGTTTAAAAACAGACGTGACTGTGATATAGGCCATGACGGATTTTGAAGGGAAATGTCCCAAAGATCTCCTAGTTTCCTACACAGCAAACATCTGGATGAGATCATGCCACAGCTGTACAGACTGACGTGTCTGGCCGTGACTATTCCCACATCCACCACAACTGCTGACCAGACATCCTCTGACCTCAAGAGAATAAAAACATATGCAAGTAGAAAGGTAGAGCTGTTTGTGCACTTTCAGATGTGACCAGGTGGACGCATATTTCTGCCATTTGGACGCGCTGTTTAACACGCCGACATGCGGGTTCCGCTCTCCGCAAACTCGGTATCTTGCGATTGCGGGTAGCGGGTGGTATAACCCTAACCACCCGCTACCCGCAATCGGAAGATACAGAGTTTGCAGAAAGCGCAAATGACACGCCCATTGCCACACCTACAATGTGAGTAAGGGAGTCGGCATAGAGGGTAGCGGCTTTAGGGAAGCGGAAGATTGCATTAGCGGTTAGCGGAGGTTCCTAAACCCGCAATTTGCAGGTAGCGGCTAGCAGCGGGTAGCGGGAGGTGTACGATCGGGGCCTTTTTCTCATAAATGTTGAAAGGAGGCAAGTCACTCCACCTGAGACGTGCTTTTAGTTTATTAGATGTTGGCAACGTTTTAACGCCTATATGTTGAGCAACTCTGTGAAACTTGAAAACAACCAAACCAAACTTCAGTTCAATACACTTCATTTGTTTAGTGCTGGATCACAACTATTTTAAATCCAGTTATAAAACAGTTAAATGTCACTGGTGGTAATCAATGTATCATGCTATTTATTTTGGAGAAAATTGCATTGATTCTTAAGATTTTAAAAAAAAGGAATTGTCAGTTAAACGGTGTAGCGGGTAGAATGGGTCGCCCCCAAAACTGGAAGGTGGCTGGATCAGTCCCCACCGCATGCCAGAGTGTGCCCGAACCCCACATCGCCCCCACTGATCCAACCACTGAGAGTGCCCATGCCTGGATAAATGGGGAAGGATGTGCCAGGAAGGGCATCCAATGTAAAAAAAAAAAAAAAGAAAACGATCTATACAAAATCAATATGTTGAACACGATGCTCCACTGTGGTGATGAAAAGCAAAGGAAAAAAACAAGACAGCAGGTCAGTCATTTCACTTCAAAACATGTAATAATGATGTAGCAGGTGTGTAAACTCTGTAAGTCGACTAAAAGCTCGTCTGCAGTGCGATCAGTACTTCTGCTCCACGGAGCTTTTTTATTATATGCTTCTAGTTCTACTCTACTGACTTTCAGAGCGTAATAACATGGGCTATTTTTCACCAGTCATTTATCTGAAAGCTGCTGTTGGGGAAATAAATGGCTTTGCTGATAGAAATGTATATTTAAAAAAAATCATTTATGAAATTGTAAGTTGAAGAGCAGTAGTTTTCTTTTTCTTTTTTTTTTTTGAAGATAGCGTTCAGGGCGTCTGGTAGGGATATTGTTAAAATGTGTAGAACTGTACAGCACAGAACGTGGCTGAAGATTGCTTCTGGTGCGCTTGACTGTTAACATGCACAAAATAATGTGCACAGCATTTTATGAAATTACAAACTGGGAAAAAAAACAACAACCAAACTCTATTACTTCTCCCGGCTCGACTCTCCTATTTCAGAGGGGAAATAAAGATTATAATGGATGGACACAAAGGTATTAAAATGATAAACTACGGAGGCTATGAAGACACTTTAAAATGACATATGCACACAATTTCGCTCTTCCCCCAAGTGTTTAGAAAATGAAAGCAGACATGCTGGCTGCTTCGCAGCTCCTAACTCACAGATTTGACTATAATGGCGCGGGCTCAGTAGTTCCATGTTGAACGTAATTGCAAAAAAGATGAGGTTGCAAAAAATGAGGGAGTAGCAGAAAATGAGTTTGTTTTTTCCAGCTTCACATTTGAAAAAAAAATTTTGTTTTTTTTTATTCAAAATCAAAATCTGTCCAGCTACTACAAAGTAGCAGGACACGGCTCTCCAGCCTCCTGCTGAGCAGATGAGTCACAGTTCATCTCTTGTGTGGGTTGACGATAATAATGGGGTGACGGCGTGGATCGTGGCGCTGTCAGACCCCAGGAGGTGTCTGTCATCAGCAGCAGAGGGTTTCTTTTCTGTTCCCGCAAACGCAGAAAGCTGTGTTCTGTTTTAGTATAGAGGACTGTGCAGGTGGATGGAGCATCTAAAGAGGGACATATTTTAACAAAAAACCATTTACCACCACAACTCAAAACCTACCACCAATGGGCACAATGTGCTGGTCAAAGACTGAAGCCAGATGAAGTTTTGTTCTCATTGTTTATGACATCATCAATTCAAATGAATAAAATCACATCATGTTCCAGTGTCTCACAAAGCTCCAACACTGCGATGGCTACCCCTCACACACCACATCAAGTTTCCTCACATGTGCTTCAGAGTCAAGTATGTGGGACTGACTGACATTTAGCAGCGATATTACAGACCAACCAGCTGAACACTCCTCTAACGGCCCCGTCTTTCAAGTGTGGAGGAGAAACTGGCTACATAAAATGCAAATGGTCCCCCTGAAGCCAGCGTTCGGTTCGCCTGTTCTGGAATATTGTAGTAAGGACCTCCGCAACATCTGTGAATGGTTTGTCGTAAGGCAGCGGTATCTTGGTACCGTGTGAATCTACACTGATGAAAACGTTTTTAGGAATGCTATATTACATCTTTGCTGACAGGCTCCTTATTGGCACCAGAGACAGCTTGATCTGATTCAGTATCTGTCTTTGGGCAGTCATACTGACCACATATCAATCATTCAGTCATTATTCACTTTTAAATCCGTTAAGTTGCTGCTGCTTCACGTGTTTTGTTTTTGACTTGTTTCAGGGCTGGATAATATAAATATTTTTTCAACAATTTTTGCACTTTCATTTCACATATTCAATTAAAAAAGCCTTGTGGACGTTGCTGCAACCTTTAAGTTAAGACAAATATATTTGGAATACATTTAAATTGTGCTGATATTTGTCTATTTTTCCTCATGTAACCTTAAACATGATCCTCATAATAATCAGCATCATCATCAAGAAAAAAAGACCTCCGATATTGAAATCAGAATTAAATCAGAACCCAAAAAACAGATCACTTCAAACACACTTTAGCTCTGACACCCTGGTGGGACTTCTGAGTGAGAAACGTTGAGCAGCTTGTTTTCGTGCATTTCTGCAGCTTCTTGCTGGCAAGTTAAAAGACGGTTCCTCCATGTGTGTCCCAGGAGACAGATATCTACATCATCCCTCAGGCAACAACAGCTTTAGCAATGGAAAGGACTCCAATGTGTTCGAAACTGAATATTCCAAGTGAGGGGGGGGGGGTGAAAATGAAGAAAACAAACCATCGGAGTCTAAACCAAACATAAAAGAAAAATACAACAAACCAGCAGCGCTGAAATGATTTAAAAGTAAAGCTGTTCTCCATCTGCTGCGCTGTAGAAATGTTGCACTTAGCTGCCTCGCTTTCAACTAGAGAGGGGAAAAAAAAAAAAGTTGCATGGCAACTGACATGCACGCAGACGGCAGCCCATCACCATAGCAACTTTAACGGTACATTAGAGTACAGTATATTTGGACTAATTCCATTGGACATTTTGGGGCTCAAACAGAATTGGGGGAAAAAAAAGAGGAATAAAGGAAGCGACTTGGAAAACTCTAACTCACCACAGGAAAACAAATCCAGTAACGTTCTGCGCGTCTCAGGAACGAGGTGCAGATTGTGTGTTTTTGGTCCCGGTGACGGCCCCTGGTCCCCATAACTCCCAGAGTGCAGTGAAAAGTGTTTCTGGAGTGTTTCTGGAGGGGGCGCAGACAAGAGGCCACGACCAAGGTCACCGGACGAAATCAGCCTGTCCCTCGATTGCTCTGTGGCCATCAGCCGCACGAACAACAATGCTTTTAATTTTGGACTTCCCTCTATTCTACTGTTATGTATGGGGGGGGGCTGAGAGCCTGAGAGCTTTTCCCTCACAGGAGAAGAGGCGGTGGGAAGGTGAGTGTGGGAGTCAGTGATGACGGTGCGAACCGCAGTGTTGTGCTCTCACAGTCAACTGATAACTGGACATCCAACAACAACAGTTGCGACTGATGCTTCCCTCCCTCTCAGTTGTGATGCCACGCTCTCACGCTCCCGCTCATCACCCGATTATAAACCAGAGAGGGCTTTGAGGCGGCTTTTTTTTTGCCTGAGGATGGAGGTGCGGCAGAAAGAGGGACGTGAAAGCTGTGGGTTGAAAATAATTGGACGGGTGTGTGCAGCAAAAATCATTGTTATTTCTGAGCATGTCGCACAAAATTTGGTTACACAAGTGCTGAGCCCGGGCTCAGTGTGATCCCAGTTTCAAGTTGAGCAGAACCAGCTTCCCGAAGCCCTGCCCTACCACGCTGACCCGAGGGACACGCACACACTAACTAACGTCTATATTTCCTTTGATGTTGATTCTTTGATTGGAAATCAGCAAGCCTTCCCGGATCGCAGCGGGGCCGCAGCCTTGCTCAGTCCACGTGTTTCCTGCGCTCACGATGACGAAGCCCCAAGCTGCTGCAGATAGACGCTTTGACTCTGGAGTGAAGGTTTACATCTGAGGTTGTTAATGGCATCATGATGACTCTGCAAAACTGCACGGTCCTCATCACATCAGACTGCCGCTTACTGCACAAGGAGGATGCTGATTACTGTTTATTAATATGGCCAAATCTGCTGGGAGAACATTTTTCTTCAGCGGGAAGCTAAAAAAACCAATAACAGTGACTTAAGCACGAGCGAGAGTGTGGCTGACCTGTAGGGCTTTGATAACTTAATTATCCAGCCAGGATACACACAACAACTGAATGATTACAGATATTGATTGGATGCAACAACAGGCCCAAATGAAATGCAAGAGGCGGGTTCTCAGTATCTTTGCTGAGCCATACAGCCGAGCGACTGCATTCTTGCGCGCTGCGAGGAGAGACCCAGGACGGTAAACCGGGCTGGATGAGTCGCTGGTGCTGTGTCATGAAGCCTGGCAGAGGTTGTGCAGTTTATCAATCAGCACGCTCACCTCCCTTCAGGGCCTACTTGCAATACAGCAACACACCAGCCATTAAAAGAACATTAGGCTCCGAGCTTGTCGCCATTACTCTGATGGCAAAGGAGAGACACCCCCCCCCCGTCCCAGTCACAGGGCTAAAAAGAAACAGGAAACACATGAAAAACACCGTCATATTCTGCATGTCAATATGCAAAATTAGCACAATATTGCTTCTCAACACAAACCGTGAGGATGCAGCATAATTTAGATCTTTAATTTAAGATTCTATGACATCATATATTAAGTAATTAAATTCTTGTGAATATTAATGGGCAGCGAAAGGGTGCATTGAGTCTTTTTGATGTGAAGCCATCAATATCAATAGCTGTGTTTTTTCCAGTCAAAAATGAAAAAAAAAAGGAAAAAAGGATTAACCCACTCTGCATCTTTCTGTTGTGAAATAAATAAATCAATAAATTAAAGGTAGGGGAGGCGATTTCTGGATGACATCAGACCTATTGATACTTGATCAACGAAACATGAAGAGCCAGTTCCTCCCTCCCCCTCCCCCCACTGCTTGCCCCATCATGAACATGCATTCCCAAATTGAAACCTCCTGCACCAGTATAAACCCCTCCCCCTGTTGGTGACTGCCTGGAGCATTATTTTTTATGTTGTTGTTGTTTTTTCTTCTTTTTAGTGTACTCTCAAGACAGGCAACTAACTAACAGATTGTGAGACGGTATTTACTGATTGTGACTAAAAGTGCTCTGGGTTAGAAATTACTTACCGTATCTTTAAGAATCAATCATCAATCTGGCTAAAAATACCAGCTACGTATCTATATAACATTTCAACACTGCGTCAGTGCTTCTTCAGTTTTTATACATACCGGGAGTTTCATAGCTACAAATAAGCCAGTTTAAACTCTTCTTTAAAAATAATATATTTTTTAAAAATGCTTAATGTAAACATGTGTTAAGGCAAGGACGGTGTACTCTCTCCCTTCCAGTGTGTCACAGCAAAATACTTTTTTTTATTTTACATTTAAGTGTCAAACTGCCTCAATCATGACGTCCTGAAAGCTTCTTCCTGACAGCACACGGCCTAAATTCATGGCATTGTGCAGAGAAAAAAACAACTCTTGCAGTGTATCTAGTTTGCTTGAAATAAAAACCTCTCTGCCGTGCTCATATTCATAAAAGCAATTCAAGGTTACGCAGGGCCATCCTGAAGAAACTCTTAAATCAATGAGTTTCTGAAACTAACGTCAAGAACTTGACATTAACTGTTTGTTTGCCAACTGCATTCATGTAATTTGCGAGAATGCATCTCTTCCTCCTGACTGATTTGCCACCCAACGAGAATCTAAAAATAAATTTCAGATGGACTGCAGGAGCTAAAGGGCCGAATGCACCAACATTTTCCTTTTAATGGAATTTCAAGATAATTGGCACCTGACTGAACCTCGCAATGCACGTAATAGAAAAAAAATAAATCAAAAACTCTAACAGGAGAAATGCCTGCAGCCTCACGCTCGTATGTCGAGGATTCCAGCATCTCACAGATCGATTTTTGTGCTCAGTGAACAAGCTGTCAGCTCAAATCCATGTCTTGGCTTTACTCCCCAGGTTAACATATTGTATATGTCAGTAAAGAAAATCTAGGATAGCGTAGCATTAAAGATGATGCACTTGTCAATAGCCATTAATGGAGACGGCAGCACAGCGTACAAGCAAATGTTTCTGCAACAGTTAGTGGGACTGTTTTTTTGTTGCTTTTTGTTTGTTTTCGGTGTCTCTATCTTACTTTGATGTTTCCCTGTCATGCATGCCAAAGTACAAAGTCTTGCTGTAGCTTTCACAGGACGAATAAATCTGAAACTCGCTCAGAGAAGAACTCCCACTCGGAGAGAGCCGAGCACCTGTGCTGAGGGCCAGTCCGAGGAAGAGGACGGCCACGGCACCAAGCTCTTCATTGCTCATCACGCAGACGTACACCGCTGACTTGAAGCAATTCATCAGAGGATCTGTGAGTTATCTGTGGGTGTGTGAACGCATGTGAGACACGGACAAAGAGATAAATGGCAGCTAACTACGGCTCCTGCTGATCTGCACAGCTGCACCGGAGTCTATCTGAAGCAGGAAGTTTTCCCGTCTAAGCTCCCCGTGCACTTCAGAGCGGCGTTAAATCGTCTTAAACGAGTCCATGTCAAATGTCTGTTATAACTCTGCTAGAATAAGTGCTTAAGTCCTCTATGATGAGTCAAAATCAGAAGCAAGGCGCAAATCAAGCTTTTTGAAGCCTGCAAGATGTCAGGTCACAAAAAAAAAATCTCACAAAAACGAAGATCAAGTCAGGTTTTCAGACCTAAATGAGGTCAGTGACCGCATCCACAGAGTTTATTTAAGACCTTCATTTTCCTGGCGAAACTGTCTCAAAGTCTCATGTTTTCAAGCTAACAAGTCTCACAGCAGTCAAGTCTAGGTCAAATCCACAGTTTGTTGAGACTGTCAGCAGATAATTTTCCTAATTTTGCTCTCTTTGGACGAACTTTACAACAAGCCAGATTATCAAGTATCGCATCACAGATCATTGAGCTCATTTTTATGGCTTCAGTCTGGTCAGATCCTTGCGTCAAACACTCAGATCTTTCCTTGATTCAAGCCTGAGTCAATAGTTCATTTTCAAAGCAGTCTAATCCACAACAGTGGAATCTCAACTCCTCACTGTGTTGACCTAAAACTAGCCCGATGCCATTTTTACGCCAAGACGATCAGATTTATGGAGATTTTTCAAACACACCTGCACAAAAAAGCAAGCTCCTCAACCCCCATCGTCAGAATTACCCTCAGACACCTACGGTACAATCCAGCTGCTGCTCCAAATAAGGACCCTGCAGGCTGGAACAGGAAAGGACAGCGCTTTACTATCTCACAGGCTGTCTCTGATAAGCACGACTTTGTGCGAAAAAACACTTTATTATTTTTGGACGGATGCAGGGAGCCAATTCCCACACGGCGTGAGTGAGAGCGTGAGCTGCCAGCCACGCAGACCAGTGGAAAGGACACATCATGATGGCTTCTGTCTGAATCAGAGCCTGCATGTGACAGGCTTTCAATTGAAAACATTAGCCACTCATTATTGCATCTCTGATCCCAGCAGAGTGTGCAGAAAAAAAAAAAACACGTGTGTCCACCTTGTTGTTTAATTTAAGATTTTGCATCTTGTGTGTCACAGTTTCCAGTCACGTGTACACTGAGTAAAGCCCGATGCTGAAAAAAGTAGTTTTGCTAAGTCCAAGATTTTGCCAAGGCCAAGTCTTCACAATTCTGTTTATGTTCCTCAAAGTCTATAAATGTCAAAATCTCCCTCATGTCATCTCAAATCATCATTTTTATGGATTCTCCAGTCAGAGTTTCGAATAAGTCATTTTTTAAAGCGGTCACACTGAAGTTGTGTGTAAAGTAAATCCAAGTTGATTCCAACTTTCATGAACTACTAACAATTTTTTTCTTTTTTTTTTTTTTACACGCTGGGAGAAGGTGTCATATTCGTGGTGTTCTGCATCCCGGTAGAAAATCGTTAAAGCCATCTGCGGGGCAGACTGTCTGACAGTTTCAGATGTGCTGTGGAACACAGGAGTTAGCTTTGGTACAAAATGTGTGAGAGGCTGCAGAGCCCTCGAGATGAACCTGTGACGGGCTTCTTATGTGACCAAAAAGAGGACACGGCGGGCTGAGAATCAAACATGGGGAATGATTGTGGGAGAGGAGCTGTGATCGGTGCTGAGGTCAGAGCTGACACACGGCAGCAGGGAGGAGACCGTTTATTATTGATATATCCTGTGCGTCCTTTCTTAAACCGATGCCTAGTTTGATAGGATTTTACGACTTCACCAGTGGTTCTCTGGTAGAGAAAAAAATTTTCTGTGTTAGAGAGCATATATTTGTGTCTTTGAAGCGATTTGCCAACACAAAGCTTCAAACATAACACAACCTATCACTTTTTTTTTTTTTTCCTGTCTCTGTTTGACAATATACCAATCAGTGAGCCAAAGCATGTCATAAATATTTCATTGAGGCACCAAGATGTTGCACAAACTTTGAAAAATGGGTGCAACAATCCTCTTTTCGAGAAGAGAATTGTCCGCTGGGCAGAGATGACACTAGAGCTGAGCGATTTTATCGAGTCTGCGATATATATCGATATTTTATTTCCCCAGAGAGTATCGATTTTCTAAGCTTCTTTCAAAACCCCCGTGTCCCACCTTTAAAAGCTTCCAAGTAACAATTTGCACTGTTTAAATAAATGAAATAAATGAAATTATTTTTCTCAACACACCTTTTATTCATTTTGTCCAGCATTTGCAAGCTGCCTGTCGGCCATATAATGTGTAATTTATGCTTTCAGTTCAGTTAATTCAAACAAAATCATTGGATCACTCACAAGATGTCACCAAAATCACTTTAAAATCTTTTGAAAAATTATGTAAATGTATTGTAAGATGAATATCGATATATATCGTATCACGAGCCGAATATCGTGTATCATATCGTGTATCGCTACAGCCCAAGATGACACTGAGTCTAATTTGATCTGTTGTCCGAGTGCTCTACACATCTGAATGGCTCACCAAATTTGATTTTTTTTTTTTCAGACTAGTCACAAGGTGCAAAACACAACAACAGTGGATAAATTTTTTCAGCAGTCTTGTGAAGTGTTCTGAAGTTTTCTTCTATTTCAAGTTTTGTTCTTGCGTTCTCAGTGCCATGCACGAGTCATCCTCCGGTACGTCCTAATCTCTGCACAGCCTCCTTCTTTCTCTGCTGAGAGTTATGGAGCCAGGCGGTGAAGTACCAGACATTGGGATGCAGCTCACCCTCGCCACTGTCTGAGTCGTAAATATCCTCCCCTCCATCTCCATCCTCCTCTCCTCCCATCGCTGCCTCGTGTTTCTTTTCACCCTTTCATCCTCTGACTGAGTGACTGGCTGCTGCTGCGAGTGGATGACGGGGAGTAACACGAACCTGCAATGTGTCATGCCCCGCTTTGCTCGTCACCACTTGTAACAGAGTCTAAAAATAACTTCAGAATAGGTGAAAAGGGCTTATGATGACAGTATTTAACTGAATGCCTGATGACAACCTCCCAGGCTGATCCAGCATTTGATGCATCGGTCTGAACGCTGGGACTCTGCAGAATGTAAAATGAAAATAAACGTTTCTTTTTTCCACTCTAACACGTTCCCTGAATATGAATATTTGGGATCATGCAAAAGATAATTCTATTGATCCAAGTGGCAAATTCATTTACAAGCTCTCTCCCAGTGAAGGGGTTTAGTCTGTGATGCGTTTCAAGAGCAGCTAAGGATTTATAAACCTGTTTTTCTTTGCAAGTCTGCTCTAAATAAAGTGCCGCATGGACAAAATGTTCCTAACTGCTTCCTTCAACAAAAATAGAACAAACCACCAACGTTTAGCATAAGGAAATGATCAACTGCCTACCTAAACTTTAAAACACAAGAAGGAAAAAGGATTTGACCTGAGTCTCATGGTGGCTCGTCTCTCCCTCCTGAGACCGCTACGTCTCACGGTGCGGTCAGGCCAGCGGTCAGATTGATATGTAAAGTCGGTCTCTCCCGCTTTGCCACATCGATTATTTGACCAGCGCCGCTCGATGGAGCAACTGGCACAGATAACAAGCACATAATCCTCCATGTAATAGGTGTCAAAGTTTTAAATTGAAACTGGGAGGATGAGGCTGGTAGAGATTTGATGAAGTATGGGAGCTGATCAATGAAAGATTTTACTATTGCTGGTTAGATACACCTTCAGACCTTTCCGTGACATCTAAAGCAATGCTTTCAAAGAGGATTTCTTGGAAATGATTTTATCCCAAACATCTCAGTGTTTTCTCCAGCATGGATCCGTGACAGGTTGGGGATGGCAGACCAACTTTGCATGAGTCATGCTCGATTTGCTGAAGGGTGCAAAATTTAGAAAAGAGAGGCTGCGAGTGCAAAGTTCTACCATGGGGTTAGATGCTGGGAAAAAAAGGCTTAACCCTCCTATTATGATGCGGGTCAAATTGACCCGTTTTGAAAATTAAAAATCTAAAAAAAAATAGTTAAAAGTATTTTTTCAGGATAAAACTTATTCTGCTTGGCATAATTAGTGTAATCAACATATAAAATAAAAATTGTTCATGTAAATCCAGTAGATTTTGATTTTAATTCAGCTGGTCAATTTGACCTTGAAGATGTGGTTTTCCTGTGTTAATTTATCAACATCACCCCAAAAAGAAAAGTTGAAAATATAAAATAATTACAAAAAAAGTCAATGTTAGATTGAACTATTGTATTTTATAGATCAGTCTTTCCAATGCACATCTAAAAATGTTTTAACATTAATTAAAAAAAAAAAAACGAGTGAATTATTTCCATTGAACCATGATCCGTGAGAGGTAAAGAACAACAATGCACTAAATATTGATTTAAATAGTTAGTGATGGAGTTAATAATGAGATATAAACAGTGTTTATTTGGGAGTTTTTAGTTTTTAGACACTTTTGGATGATCAAACATTTCCTGGGTTAAATTGACCTGGGAACAGAATTGCTGTTCCTCCAAAACGAACATAACAGGAGGGTTAATCTGCTTCTTCTCATTCATCTCCCATCTCTCCTTACTCCCTCCCACTTTAGTTTGATGTCAGGCTTTCATCTGGTCACCAATCTTCCGCTTTCTCTTCTCCCCTTTTTACTTCAAACTGATCTAAATGCCTTTGGCATCTTGGAAGAAAGAGAGGTTTAAAGTACGGACTAGATGGCGGGATAGAAGTTTGGACACCCCTCCTGAAACTACCCTCCCCATTTTATCCCAGCTTGGGACCAGGGCTACGAGAGGCTGGGACGATGTGGGTTTCAGTGCCCTGCCCAGGGACTGGAGATCAATCAGACAGCCTTCTGGATCTGGCTCCGCCCACTACGTCACGGTCAGCTGAACTGAATTAAACTCCATTCAACATTGATGGGCTCAGAGAGCAAGAGTTGATGTAAGAAAGCATGTTCTTTAACTTCGTGTGCCAATTCTCGCCCCCAGATTCCCCCAGAAAGCTGCTCCAACATCAAAGGCGAATAATTGTTTTTTTGGGGGGAAAATACAGTTTCACTCCTCCACCTCCCTCCAATATATAAAGCCAAGCAAGCATTTTTAGACTATTTAGTGAGCTTAGTTTGAAAGAAGAGACTTAAATTAGTGTCTAATGAAAATGATCAAAATCGGCCAAGCCATTTTCTTTTCTTCCAAAGGTTAATAACTATAATAATTGTTGAATTTGGGAATAACACTTGAGAGGGGCCTTAATATGACTTTATGCAAGCTGTACCACTGAGTATTTCTGCTTGAATATACCCTCACTTTTAAATACCACATCAACTGTGGGAAAATAAAACCCTCACAGAATAACCTGTTGAATTGTTTTTGAACTCTTGTCATTTTAGCTATGAAAAGAAAAATATAAAGCAGAAACATTTCTGGATTTTCAACATCAGGGAGGAGAAAACAACGATAAAAATGATTAAAGAGAAGATATATAAGATATACTTTTTTCTTCTATTTTAGATTCTTTCTTTTAAATCTGATAAGGCGAAAGGTATAGCTTAGATCCGAAATAAAAGCAAATGCTTCTCCGGGTATTTTCATTTGAAAACAACAGGACAGGCAAACGCCATAGCCGAAAAGAAAGAAAAAAAAAAAAGGCATGACACAGCAGTAGCACTGCAGCGCCGGGGGTGCTGTCAGCCACCATCCATCCTCCAACTTCCCAGCAGGCATCACAGTCACCACAAGGCCTCACCCTCTTAAAGCGAACAGGTAAATCGTTAAAGAAAGATAATAAATCATGGCGGGCAATAACGCCAACAGAGGCTGGTGGTGCAAACTTTTGTCTCGGTGAAAATGTAAGTACTCTTCGTGCACTGCAGCACAACTGCTGCCGCAACATTAAACCGAGAGGCGCCATTTGTTAAAGCGCTTCCCACCAAACGGTGACATCGACTTAAATGAAGGGCCCTCTCATTCAGGCACATTTCACAGGATGGATATTAAAAGTAGATGAAAGGACACAGTTCTGATCTACTTAGCTGCAGGTCTAAATGATCCTTATCCTCTAACTGAACAACACGCCTGAACATGAAAGCAATTTTATTTGCCTTGAGGGGGAGAGATTAAAAATGTAGTGGTACAAGATGAATAAACTAAGGGTTGCATCTCCCGGGCTTAAGCCAGTAGTCTTTTAGGTTTTACGAAATGTGAATGCTTCTATCATTGAGGCAGAAATACCAACAAAATAAAAACCCTCTTAATCCCTTTAAACCAACATAAGGTGAAGCAATATGATCCTCCACCCTATGCTGCGTTATTGTATGTTACTTCAAATGCTGGGCGGCAAGGGGGAGACAAATTACGGGCAGCATGTAATTACCACGAAATTGAGTTCAGCAGTACTTTTGACACAATTTCATAGACCATTGCAAAGAAACTATGCGCCGCCATCTTTCTCCTGCAGCCGCGGCGGCACCCAAAACACCGTCAGTGATGGGAACAGGGAGGCGAGCGCTGCTGCGCGTATCCCACGTGAAAAACCAGATAGAAAACCTTTTTTTTTTGTTGCCATTTATCCAGTGCCGTGTTCCACTCAGCGCAGACTAAACAAAGCAGAGCAACGCGACCGTCTTCAGATTGCGGAATACCGTAAATGTTTTGTGAAAGCACAAGCTGGGGGTGGAGGGTCAAATTTAAGCAGTTTAACCATTATAAGTGCTTAGAAACATTCCACATACATAAAGAACCAATTAGTACTCATCTGGGTTAATTTATTGAGACCAGAGAGTTTCATTTTGGTATCTCATGCCTCACATTAACAGCAACAGCTTTGAGACAAAGAAACTTCAAAATGACTCAAATCCCCCATGAGGCTTTGCGGTGTTTATTACCTTACAGACTGATTCAGCTGGGCCCTTTTGGCTTTTAACCACAAAAAACCAGCAGGGGTCCCTGCTCCTTAGCAGCAGCTGAAGCTACCAGCCAAGCGTCTTCAGTGTCTGAAGAAGCCCCTCCGGTTGCCAAGAACTGGCAACCACATCCCCCATCTGGTTGCGGCTGCAGCGCCACGAACGCCTTCAGACCGACCGGAAGGAAGACGGCCCAGCTTTGATCTTACCCTCTCCTCTTATGCTTTCTCTTTTCTTCCACTAACTTCACAAGTGCACTCCCTCTTGGCCGTGATGCCTCAGATTCCTTTTTGTTCTTTTTGTCGGGCTCAGCCGCTCCGGGTGCGACCCAGTCAGCCGCACGATCCCATCCGGCGTTTTTGTTGTCCGTCACCACCATGTGGGTTGGAAGCCATCTTGTTCCACACACATCTACATTCCCTTCTGACACATATGTAAATATGTTTCGATTCTTAATTCATGCTTTGTTTGCTTGTTTCGCTTCGTTGGGAAAAACTGAAAAACTGCTCCTCGCCCTTGTCACATCCAGACTGGATTATTGCAACCCCATACTGGTAGGACGTCCTAAAGTTGCTCTGAACAGCCTTCAGCTGATCCAACATGCTGCAGCCAGAGTTCTGATGAAAATGAACAGCAGAGATCATATTACTCCAATTTTAGTCCTCTCTTCATCGGCTTCCTATTAGGTCCAGGATTGAATTTAAAGTCTTTCTCCTCATTTCTCACATCTGTTCATGGCCAAGCCCCATCTCATCTAAAAGAACTAATGGTTCCATACTGGCCCAGTCCCAGTCACTGCAGGACTGCTTGTAATTCCCAGAGTTTCCAGGAGCAGGATGGGAGGCAAATCTTTCAGCTACCAGGCTCCTCTGTTGTGGATCCAACTCCCAGCTGGCGTTTGTCAGGCAGACGCTCTGCAGCTTTAAGGTCAGGCTTAAAACGTACCTGTTTAATGAATCCTAGAGTCAGGGCTGGGTCAGGTAACCTGAACCCTCCCTGTTCACCTGTTTCGGTTTTTATCTGCTACTTATTCAGGCTTCTGGTGATTTTATTTTAACGGAATTACTATTCAAGCAATTTTTGTGCATGTGCTGTTTTAAGGTGCATTTATAACACTCACAATTATGTTTTATTTTAATTTATGATTTATGCTGTTATGCTGAGTATTTTTTTAAATGTCATAGTTGTTTTGTCATTTGCATTTTTAATCTAATTTGTAGATGCTGTTTTTTTTAGTTTTTATTCTGTAAGTCCACCTTGCTTGAAAAAAAGGTGCTTTACGGAGAAATCAAGTTAAGTTAAAGCTTATTTGGGATTATGCCATCAAGTTTCACATTTCTATGTCCTGTGGGTGTCGCAGATTAAAATCTTTTAGTCTAAGAAGGAAAGAGTACAAACCACAAGAAGTCAAAGAAAATATCCCAACAGGAAATAAGATGTGATGTGAAATTTAAATGTGTGTAACTATTCAAAAACCAAAACCCACCAGGACATCTGAGGCGACTCTCTCACAGATGGTTGTTGAACGCAACCAAAGAGGCTGAGGTCATCATGACAGGAAATAACTATCTTAGGAAATCTTCTTGCTGCAGAACAATGCCATGACTTGGCATGTAAAGATGTAAGTGAGCAAAAATTCGACAATAGGCAGTGGAATTCACGTACCATCGAGTAATCTGTGACACATAGGAACTACTGTTGGTCAGGAAACAAGGCCGCATTCAGGAATGCCAGGTAAACAAAGCAATCCTGCAGTGTAGCGAATCATTTACAATGCAAAGGAGGAAATACATGTTGTTTCCAGCGTGTCTCTACGCTTCCTGCTTGACTTCCATGGGCCGCAAACTGCAGAACGGCGCACACGCCAGAAACTCGGTGACGTTTCTTACTCTACTCACACGTCTCTCAATTAACCTCTTGACGCAGCCTCTTGTCCGGTCACAACGGCAGGAACAAAAGGCAATGGAATGATGTTTTTTTTGGAGGCATGAGAGGTAGTATTGTACCCCGCTTCCTTAAGCGTTTCAGCACTGGCCGCTCGGAGCCAGCTGGGATGAAAGACAAGAGAGAGAGGCAACATCCGCGCCGAACGTTCCGAGTCCCAGGATTTCCCGCCAGGCAGCGACCACGTGGCCCGAGCCCAGAGAGCAGGAGGGACAGAGGGTAAGATGTTGTATTGTTCTCGACCTCCTCCCCCCCTGCTCCATTCCCCCCTATTAGTGAGACGGATTAACGCCAAGAGCTGCTGGTCCTTAGTGCGTCTGGCTGACATAAAAACAAACACACTCAGACCTTCTCCATGTTAATCGGGCTAACAGACAAAGACAGATGCACTCAACAAAAAAACACAAGGACAATAGGCCCGACACTGGAGGATTTGCGTATAAATGAGCAGACTGAAGGCCTAAGAAGCCACTTCTGATAATAAATGTATTCTATGTGCGGCAAAGCAAACATCACGTGTCTGAATTCATGATGGCAGCTGCTGAATGTTTGATCAGGAATCACACAGAGATGCATAATTCTGAATGTTTCCACTTTTGCCTTGATTGGGGCTGCACCATGCAGTTACAGTAAACACTCGCCCCTGACATACACTTGACTCTGGTTGTTTTAACATTGAAAATATGCTACTAACGTGTTTTTGAGTGTTGTACAATCCAAATCCAACCGGGTAAGAGCCACATACTGCACTCTGCAGCTTAGTATTACGTTTAAGCACATTTATTTTTATTGAAATAGTTGCTTGGATGCTGTTATATACAGTTTTATTACATCTGACGGCAGCCAAGATAACATATAACATGCTTATAATAATACATTTATAAAACTACAATCCCCCAACCCCCCCCATCCCCACTAAAGCTCCATATATTTGTTGTAATCTCCTACCGAAGCTCCACTAAGTGTTATTTAGGCCAGAACTAATTTTGATGGAGGTTTCATAGATGACACGTCGTTTTCACTTTATTCACTTCAGTTACGCATTTGCAAGTGGTTAAGGAGTCATCACCATCACCAAAGACTGCAAACTTGACTTTTTATTTTTCCAAGCTGATTTATTATGCTGATTCTACATTTTATGATCATAATAAATGGAGGTCTGAATATATTTTCTTTTCCAAAAATGAACTGATTAGATGGCCGAGCGGGTGGACAGAGCTGTTCCTACCTACCTTGATATGACTACATACTACATACTTGTTATGTGACTGGTTGTGACAACAGCTTTGAGTTTAAGTATCTTCGGGGCCTTGTTCAGAAGTGAGAGAAGAATTTAGTCGGAGAGGGAGCTAAACGTAAAGGTTCCTACCCTCAACTGCGGTCATGAACGGTGTGTAGTGACCGAAAGAATGTGATTCCAAGTACAAGCGGCTAAAATGTGTTTCCTTCGCAGGTTGATTGGACTCAACCTTAGAGACGGGGTGAGAAGTTCAGTCATCTGGGAGAGACTCAGAGAGTTGCTACTCCTCCAGATCGAGAGGAGCCAACTGAGGTGGTTCGGGCATCTGATTAGGATGCCTCCCGGACGCCTCCCTCGGGAGGTGTTTTGGGTCTGTCCAACCAGGAGGAGGCACAGCGGCAGACACAGGACACGCTGGAGAGATCATGTTTCTTATCTGGACAGGGAACACCTCGGTGTCCTCCCGGAGGAGCTGGAGGAGGTGTCTGAGGTGAGGGAGGTCTGGGCCTCTGTTCTCAGGCTGCTGCCCCTTTGACCTGAATCTGGATAGATTTAACACACATGGCACAGAGACACACTAACTCCTGGTGGTTTCATAAGTTAACAATAAAAATAAATAAATAAACTGAGTCACATTTGTCGCAGTACCCCGCTGGAGCTGTAAATATTTGAGTGTCTCCTGCAGCTTTGGACTGAAGATCACAGAAGACACGATCACCTGAGGACCTGACCGGACTGACATTTCAAAGTGGGATCCAACTGATGCTGGTCCAGCGGGAATCTGGTTGGGGGGGAACAGGTGACTGAGGGCTTCATCGATGACACAGTTAGCTATTTGGATTAATATCAGGGATCACACGGCAACCTTTGGACCAAGTGTTGTTACCAGAAAAGCAGCAACACACAAAGTAGAAGCAGAAAAGGAGATGTAGTGTACAAAAAGTAGAAGCTGAGCATCTGAACAAGCTTGTTTGTCAATGCACTTGACTGGCAAAACAAGCAGACCAGCTCTGAATGGAAATATTTCTAAAAGAAAATCCTGCACATTGTCAGTCACTAGAACATTTTTTTAATCAATGGTGCACCTTGTAAGAGTATTTATATAAAATATCAACTCTGGCTTTATATTAGAGATAAATATAATACATATTGTGTTGTTGCATCTCCTGAGGTGAACACACTAATCCAGATCTCACTGGACTAAATCCTCTTCTTTTAGCGCTGTGTATGAATGTGTGGATGAAGATGAAGAGCACCTGCTGATCAGTTTAAACTCTTGTTGACGATCTGCTGCGTAACCCAGTGGTTCGAGCGGGCCGCTATGTAGCTCAGGTTTGTTCTTAGCCAGCCATAACCATCGCTCTGATTCAACACTTCATCTTCATCAGACACGGCCACCAGAAGGGCGACTCCAAAGAGAAGCAGCAAGCTGAGATCACAACACTTATCCATCGAATCATCTTGCTCATTGCAGCATTAGGCTGTAAGGATGTCTAGCTCTGTCTTTTAACATCTTTTTGAAACTTTTAAGGCGGTATTACTGTATTAAACATGTACAAGATAAAGAAAGCGTCTTCGCCGTTCGCATGAAAAACTCCTGCCGCTACCCACTGGATCCACATGGCATTAGTGCTGGTGCTGTATCGCTTTCTGCTCTCTTTGATGCCAAGAAAATATCAACAACATGGAACCTGAAACAAGCAAGACCCCTTTAGAAATACAAGAGGAATAAGTCCTCAACACGATTTTACATCTGGCTAGTTTTTAGTGAAATAGAAAAAAACGATTCCTGTTTAAAAGCATCCAGGAGACCTGAGCTCATATCCCCTCTGGAAATACTACTTTTTAAGCTGTATTTCATGTTAATTTCAGCATCACTTCTTTCAAAAAATGAAATGCCTCTCAGAGACATCCACCATCTTAAACCCCTCAGGTTTCAGAGAGACTGATTTGACTCACACTTCTGACACTCAACCGCTAATATTTCAGTGTACAAAAATAATCCTTGCAAAATAAACTGGGTGGGTAATTGCTGCCCTGCTCACGGATCCACGCTGAACTGCTGTGAACAAACCGAGCCAATTACTCGGGCTCTGTTGAGAAAGAGACCCGCGGATGAACCTGTTTCACAACTCAAACCTTCCACACGCTGACGGGATTCATGTGTTTCATTTGAGTTGCACAATTATGTTGGCTATTTGCATTAAAGTATGGTTCTGCACTGGATGTGATGCAAGTGGAAGAAGCAAGCCCCTTAAAAAAGAACTTTAGTTAATAGCATGTTTACATTGGTGTTAGGTGATGATGCCCGTAGCATCTGCATGGATTACCCTCCAACACACATCATCCATCAAACATCTATTACGGATGCCTATCAGCGAAATAATGAAGCAATCAATGCAACCACCCGCCACAGTAATTACCAACGCTGACCCGGACACCCAGCGAGGATGCGCTTGTGTGCAGCAGTTTTTAAAGCACCTTCCAGGAGAAAAATGTCCTATGAACAGATGTTTAATTACTCAAGGATGAGGAGATTTGGATCATCACTCATAGCTGAATTAATGAACGGGTAAACAGCAGCAGTTACAAGCCAGACTCAGCATGGTTTGGACGAGATCTGCAACACCACAGACTCACACATACATGCAAACAGTCCACAAAGGTTCAACATCACGGTTGACCGAAGATGGAGCTCGGGAGAAGAGCTTCCAGCTCGTGGGTGTTTTGTTTCATAAGCGTCGGACGGCGTGATTATGGGACGAGGTCAACAGGTGAGAGAGAGAAAAACATAAACACGGCGACAGCTCTGTTTCACGACAGAGCTACGTGGAATTCTCTTCAGAAACCTCACTCTCCACCCATGAGGAGATGAAAAAAAATAAAAATATGGACCGAAAATTAAAGTAAAAGCCATCACACCTTCCCCCAGCTGAAAAGAAATCCTGTATCTAAAAGGCTGAAGCCTTTCCTTCAAAGACCAGGTGATGTTCAGATGGTGGTAAAGGAGCGTGTTGCATAGCAGGTGTCCAGGATGTGGTGAATGCAACAAAACATTTTCATTTAAAAAGATGCTATTTAGGAATATATTCAGTTTAAGCCCACATGCTTGGCACGTGTCACAGGGCCAACAGTAGCTGCATCATTTTATTTTAAGAGAGCAGAATGAGGTTTCATTTTTATTTTCTTTTTTTTTTTTTTCAGAATTCTCACTTTTCCTTCACCATGAAATGGGCAAAAGGCCTGGCCATCCATCCACATTTCTCTCCTCTTTTGATAAAAGAATAAGTGTTATTCACCTGGATTTGACGTCGATTTCACAGATGCAGAAGACACTGCCTCTGGAGGCCGTCAGATAGGCATACAACCAGTCAGAGGAAAAAAAAAGAAAAGCAAGTGATATGGGGGAGAGTGATAACAAGTATCAAGTGCCAGTGAATGACTGTTGTTGGTTTTTCTGTAAAAACGTGTTGATCCAAGGTTTTATTAGCAGTTCTGCAACTCTTGGAAGCTCCTATATGAGTGATTGCATAAAGTCAGTCCCCATCTCCCGCTGTGATTGGCTCGGTACGTTCTGTACCAGTGGAAATGGCTGTGAACGGGAGGGGTACCGTAGTGATTTTTGAGGACACAACAATTTTCATAAAGTAAATGGAACCATGCCATTGGTCAGGCTGGGCTGGGCCCTACATGGTTTCAGTACATATGGGCCCCAAATGGGAAGCCACTGTGGACAACTGTTGCCCATGAAGGTGCAATCATTTGTTTTCATCTATCAAGAATAAATCATCACGTAGAACCCACTCAGAGTTCATCAGGGCAAATACAGAACATTCCTCCATGGAGTCCTGGATTAAACCTACTCTAGACAGATATTTGAAGCCCACTTTTAAACCATATAGCGCCTACATATAAATGACGGCTGGGTTTGTCTAGAGCTAATTTATATCAATTATTAAATGCTTACCTACAAATGTGTGTGTGTGTGTGTGTTGGGGGGGGGCATATTTTGCACTGCATATCCTTTTTGTTTTTAACTATACAATATTTCACTCTTCTACAAAAACATATGAGCTAGATTGTCAGCTGTGGTTGGTTGGATTTAAACAAGCAAAACAAGCAAAGTAAAACCTTACTATCTCACAACTTCTTTTCCTTTATTGTGATACTACTCTGCTTTGAACAAGTGGTTAAAACATATCTATTACATGTTTACTTTTGAAACTGGGCCGTCTGATTCATAGAGCCTGATGTCGTTCATGTCGGCCTTTCAGGCGATCAAGTCATATCTAACAAAATTCTCTTTTCATGAAACGGGTCGGTAAGACAGAACATTGAACTAAAGTGCAATGTACCTGAGATGAGTCATGCACTGTATAAGTGTCAAAGAACCACTATTAAAAACAACTAAGAAGACTACAGAACTCATTGTAAGTTGTTTTCACGCTTCACCCATTTAGGTCGACCCAAAGAGGTTTCGGTCATGAGCGCGGTTCACTTGGATCAGTGTGAACACAACAACTGCGCCCTGGTGCGCACCAAAATGGCCGTACCGAGAGCGGTTGGAAGAGGGGGGGTTCTCGGTACGGCTGTCGTTAAACTCTGAGGCGGTTCGTTTGTGGTGTGAAAGCTCCAGACCTCGGGCGGAACCCAAATAGAGGGCGTACAGCACATGTCTGAGCTTCTGTAGTCTGCTGGACAGCGTGTTGAGGGTTGTGAAGGAGAACGTAAACATGCTAAAAGAAAGTCATGCTAGCAGTCGCAGACAAACGACTTCCAGCTTCTTCATGTAGAAGCAGTTGAGCTCGTCTAGAGTGGTGCAAACATATAAGATAGATAAGAATGGGCAACTCTGGGTCAACAACGCGTAGCTGTTGTTCGACTGTTATTGACCAATGACAGCACTGACTGATGTCACATGACATGTGGTGCGGCGTTTGGGCTACAGTGAAAACAACATTATGTGAACACGAACCGAACTAGCTGAAAAATAACACAATGTAGTTTGGCGAACAGCAACACAATGATCTGCCCTGGCGAAAAAAGTTAGCAAAGGTTTGCTTTTATAATCCATGTAGCTGTGAAAGTAGCTCTTGGATATAAGTGACAACAAAGAAAACATTTAATCATAAAATATATTTTCTAGAAACAGTATGCGTTTATTTTGCAGCTAAGAAAGCATCAGCTTCCTGTGCAGATCTGTTTGGGCTTCAAACCACTAATGAACAGAGTTGCAGTCAAACAAAACTGCCTTGCTAAGACTGTGCCAAACAAATAAATAATAATTAAATTCCAGTGGCCTGTTGGTGGCTACAGCAGCTAAAACTGTTTGCTTCCATGGGAGGAATGGATTTGGCTTTGAGAAAATTAGCAGGTGTCTCCAACACCTCCATCACTCTGCAGCTTCTCTCCTCTGGGACAACATGGCAGGAACTATTGTCAGCAGAAGGGTGAAGAGCGGCGCAAGTACCCAGGGGAGGCAAAAAAGAAGCTGACAGGTTTTTTAGAGCAGCTGGGGTGACAACTTCAGCAGGAGAGGAGTTCTGTATCTGCACCACAAATGACAAAGCAGCGCTCACATCCATTGTTTTCAGTCGAGAAGACCATTCCAGTGGCTTTGCATGTTGTTGTTTACTGCAAATGACTTATCCATCACAGCTATGGTATGTATGTTACGAAACGTGCAGGCTAGACTGTGTGCTGAGAATGATTGCATCTTCCAGACAACTCCAGACATCTGTCATTTTTAATTTTCAAAATATTTTGAAACATGTTCAAGTAGAGAGTCACGACAAAAGGCAAGCCGAGATCAAATGTATATATCAGTGGTTCTTAACCTTGTTGGAGGTACTGACCCCCACCAGTTTCATGTGCACATTCACCGAACCCTTCATTATTGAAAAATAAAATATGATTTTTTTTTTCAAATTCAAGACATATGTATATGTTTTACTGGTGTACAAAATGAACCGTGCATTAACATCACTGTGTTTAAAGAATGAAACCAATACAATACAATTACATACCTGACTTATTATTTATATTATTTATCATTCATTTTCTGAACCCGCTTTATCCGACCACTTTCTTTTTTTGCTCGACATAGTTAGTATGGATGCAGGATGTACCATCACAACAGTCATAAGTCGTCTACTGATCACTCCAAATTCCCTGATTGGCCAAGCAACATAACGTGATCACCTGTAGCCAGTGATGGCCAAGCGGGGCGTGCCATCAGGAATCATATGAGTCAGGTGCGTGTCTTGACCTCCGCCGAACCCCTGGGGTTCGATCGAACCCAGGTTAAGAACCACTGGTATATATTAAATGTACAAACCACAAAAACAAATTTACAGTGTGTAAATTATCAATAAAAAGCAATTTAAGCGAATGGACGTGTATCTCATGCTTAATGTGGGCTCACTGAGGATGAGTCACCAAAGCAGGGGTTTGATGTCAGGTAGGTAGAACAGTTGTTGGCTTTATCTCTTAAATCATCGAAGTAAACAACATTAAAATAAAAACTATTAGCTGTTCTCAATTAATTTCTCCTTATACTAATAATGCATTTAGAAAATGGTCAGCACAGTGTTGACCAAACAAGACTTTATCACATCCTCTTTCTTTTTTCTATTTCTAGGAGGGAGTTTTTTTTTTCAGCAACAGCAATTCATTGATTTCACATTTTAAAGTCAGTGAACTATTTACACATTTCTAGTTTGCTGCAAAATTATGATCTAATGCATAATATTTTTCATGTATGCCCTAAAAGTATATAAAAAGTTGAGTGAGAGCATATTTTTCTTGCTCATTCACAGCGTTTATCAAGGAAAATGATCACGAATTCGTCCAATGAGGTGAGTTTTTTGTTGTTTTTTTTTTTTTTAACCAGGATGTGATCTTCACAACAAATGTTTGTGGAAATGAATTATGTCCAGATTGAAAGGGTTTCTTGGAGATTTTATAAGGAAATGTTGCTGTGCATCAGATAAGAAAAAAGGTCACTGAAATCAATGTTTTGACTCCACAGATCCAAACGGACAGAAGGTGGACAAACCGAAGACATTCAGGCTGTTACTGAGCGCTGGAGCAACAAAATCACTCCAAGAGAAGAGACTTATCACAGGTTGTGAGTACAAAAGCCCATGTTAACATCTAAACAAATGAAGCCCTCACTCACTTTGGGTAAAATTTGCATTTGTGAGGCCACAATCAGAAAAAGTGCTGAACGATGACGTGCTGTAAAGCAATATTGCTGCCCGTCTGTGGTTTGTTAAATATATCATGGATAAAGCATAAAGCATAAACATATTTTGTGCAAACATGAGAGCAAAATTACTTTCCTTTGACCTAAATGAAAAAGGCTTGAGTTTGGAGAAACAAAAACAGCATTCATTCATGAGAACCGTTTTTCATCTGTGAAAAAAGACGGCAGAAGTATTATGATTTAGGGCTATTTATTTATACCTGGGCCACAACAGTTTCTTTTCACTGATGAAAAATTAACTGAAAAAAACAGCCTGAGTTGTAAGGAAATGTGTTTGCAAAAACATCATAAGCCAAAGCTCCCCAACTGTAACGCTGCTACACAAATAAGACCTTCACTCAAAGGGATTTGTGAATACTTCACAATTTTACCGCGGACCGGGGGGGTGGGGGGCTTACATTACGCCAATAACATAACATGGTTATAACATCAAAGTCTCTGGTAACATCCTCTGTAACCATTAAATACATTTTTAAAAAACAGGTATGTGGGAATCACATGTCATGATAAATCCATATTTCGATAGGACTCCTGGTATTGTCTGTTAAAAGCTTTATTTTTCTTGGAAATCGTAGTCTGTTCTTCTTTCTCTTCACTGTGCATTTTCACCTTCACAAGGAAACGTCCGTTTCTTACTCATTTTGCTAGCTGGGTTAAATCTTGGCGCTCAAGTGACCGAGATGTAACCGAGAGAATCCAGTCAATTTTCATAATAAAAGAATTTTCAAAATAAAAGCTTTCGAGACTCATATAATAAATAAAACTTAAGTAGCTAATTTTTTCTTGCACGGCCCAGTACCAGTTGATCCACGACCCGGTACCGGTCCGCGGCCCGGGGGTTGGGGACCACTGCTATACATGATGCAATTAAGTATTCACTATTAATACTAATCAGTCTGTATATTGTTTGGCTTTAAGTAGAATAAACATTTGTAGCTCTCAAGTGGTTGATTAAAAGTTAACTGTTATAACTAAATTAACGCTGCAATTTCACTTGAACAAATTTACCATCAACATGACTAATATGTATATTATCGCACGTGAGATCAAATAAACCAGGACGGAAATCTCTGGATCATAACATGTGCTAAAAGTCACAATCATGCTCTTTAACACAGTATCTGTGGAAAGGACACAAAACAAGTATTATAACAGCACTAAATCCATCTATTCTCACTGTAGTACTAAACAGGAGAACATTATTGCAGTTTTTAAAGCGTGCTGGCATATCCAGCACCACAGAGAACTGCGGCGTGTTTACAGCACAAACAGCTCTTTCAGGTCTCCGGTCTATTTGTAACTTCTAACAAACTCAAAACGTCAAGTCATCTCTTCTCCCCAAAGGATGCTCTCACCCTCCTCTTCAGGAAGGGAGGAGAGGAAAGCAGATTCAGAGGCGGTTTAATTTGGCCCGCAGCAGATCCGAACTCAGTACCAACGACATGATCTAAGTGTGAACGTGACTCTTGTGGATCAGGCCGTGAGAGGGGGAGTAAATCTGAATGAGTGCGAGTTTGTTTACAGAGCCAGATGACCGACCAGTCAGGTTTTGCTGTTGCGTTGTTGCTGTTTTTTTCCTGCCAATCCCGTCACTACAACGGGAACGTCATCCCGACACGATAATGCCATGTCTCCATGGTGATACAGCAGCCAAATCACCATCCTTCCTGCCACTACCACAAACTCATCCACCAACGGAGACACACGACGCGGGCAAAACGGTGTCCCACTGTGACATTAGAATTTCTTTTTTTTTTTTTAAATCTCCTTACAAAACACGCTGTGTATCTGAATTAACTCAGGAGCGCGGGTGTCTCACGTTACCAAACGGCTTTCTTTCCTCCCTGGGGACACAAATCTCTTTGACAAGTGAGTAGCACAGAGAAGAAAAATTAAGAAAAATGCTGCTTTCTAGTCGTGAGTGATAAGCTCCAGAGGCCTCGTATCTATGAGGTCCCCCCAGAGGTGGTTAACGCAATGATTACAATAGAAATGTCAGCTCCCAGTAGTTTTAGTAGTGAATAGGTCACGAACAGGTTGTGCCTCTAATATGGCTTCCATATTAACTGGCATGTAGCAAAACAAATCCCCAGAAACCCATATTTCCTGAGCTTTTTGTCATGAAGCACTGCGCTCGCCAACTTTTGCATTTACACAGATGTGTTTTATATGACCTCGACTTAATCTGAGCTGAAAGAGCCCAATGTCACCTCCACCTCGCCACATAATGACCACGAGTGAAGAATATTATGGGTTTGAAAAGCATTTCAAAGTTGTTTTAATGCCTGAACCAAGCCAACGAGTAAGAAAAAACTGCAACTGCAGTGGCCAAAGCAGAACTAAGAGCCTATTAAAGGTTCCTGAATGTCTGGATGGGTGAAAGTGACCGGTCAAGGACCCCGCTCAACGTGGAGGTCGTAACTGGTGACTAAATGGTGAGCTTGGGTTACTTGCCGTCAGACTGCAGATGTGCCACAGAAAAGAAAGCTTTTACTGGCATGTCACTCCTTTAAATGGATGCGTAGTCTTTTTTGAGGGGAGGATGTGTGGAAAACATTCAAATATTTTTCCCAATTTTATCATTAAAGCTAGAAACAAACTACCAAACAACCTTCCGCCCCTCCTCAAAACCATAATAAGCATTGCTATTATGGAGGGGGGGGTCACAATGTTTTTAGGGATTATTGTTGATGTTTTGCTTCAAATATCAACAGGTGTGACTTAGTGCTGGGCAATATGACAATATATATCGTGGGGACAATAGAAAAGTGTGTATCGTGCCATTTCTCTTATATCGTTTCTATCGTTTCTAACCTAATTTTATCAATTATTACAGCAAATATGTAATTAAATAACCTGCAACGATAAATTTGATAGAATCATATCTGCTTCTACAAAGTAGCCTTTTATGTTTTTCACTTTTATTCATGGTTAATACCTTAAACAGAGTTCTCTTCAACCCTGATGTTTAACTTTAGACACTTTATATTGGTTTGCAAACTTTGCACTACAAGGTTACAGATTTCAGAAAGTTGAAAAATAATTTGTGTTTATTTTTTATAGCTGAACTGCAGTGCAAAAATGTGTTTTTACTCTCAGAAACTGTTGTGCACTTTAAAAAAAATGTGAAAGCTACTGTACCTCTGTACCTACCTGTTTTTGCTGCACTAAAATGTATGTTTGTGACAGTTCAGCTAAATGTCCTTTCAAAATAAAGTTGAAAAGTACGGAATGAAATTTTTGTCAAACTTTTCAGAGAATAACTGAAAACATACTTTATTATGGTATATCGTGATATATATCGTTATCGTGATATAAAAGAGTCCATATCGTGATATATGATTTTTTCCATATCGCCCAGCACTAGTGTGACTTCATAAAAAAACCTGCTTACCCTACCTTTAAAAGAGGAGGTCCACAAGGACACATGAAGACATTTTCAATTCAAATCAAAATAAAAAAAATACTTTATTGATCCCAGAAGGCAAATTGAATAAATTGTCATATGGATGGACTCATATGTGAGCGGTCCCATGCTGGCACCGCTCCAGAGCCTTTTGGGTGAAGGTATAAGATGTGCACTGTGAAGTAAAATGCACGCCCTTCAGGAGATGGCAATGCAGCACTGAAAAATGGCAACATTTTACTGAAGCGACAGGAGCATATGGAGAGGGTTTTGGTGGTGCTCTCTGTCGCACCTTAATAAAACCCCCCTGCCTCCATCCTCTGCATTTCCTTATAACTCATGTGACCCGGTTTGGGATTCTGCTCTCGCCTTGTGAAACACTGTAGAAGGACATCAGCTGCGACGCTCCTCGGCCCATCAATCAGATTCTCCAGCAGCCATGAAATGAGCCATATGTAACAACATTCACGTCATGAACTCGAAAGCTCACCCATTTCCTTTCCTGGATCCATTTACTTGGTTTCAGTGTACGTCACAAAGTCGAAACGCTGGCTTTGAGAGGTGATTACAAACACGCGTGGTGTTTATGAGTTTGGAGGAGGAAGTGCTTCAACAGACAGCGGAGGAAGGGTAGAGTAAAGATGACCAAGCATTTAAAAGATAAGGGAGCTGCTCCCTCTTGTCATCTTAATCCAACACAACAATTAGCTGCTGACGGTGACATAAGACCCCAATAATAAGCTCTAGCTTGGCAGGGGGAGACTCCTCATTCCTTAGCACATGGTGCCACTTTAATTCACAGCCTCTACAAGATGAGCCAGGCTGTTAGACAAGATTTGATTTGAACTGATTATATGCTGAAAAGCTTCAACGTGCAAGCAGCTCCACGCATCCACAAAGTAGGACTAAAGGGACCTCAAAAATCGCAAAAGCATTTTCATGCTTTTGGGTTTTCAGGAAAAAAACTTCAGAGCAGCTGTTACAAATCCTCTGATGGGAGTTGCCAAGGAAACAACAGAAGAGAGGCCCTTTATTTATTTATTTATTTTTTTTCAACCTGGCCAAATTGGAGTTTTCTGGGTGACAGGAAGGTGATTTGTTTCCTCGTTAGCTGGGGTCACAGCCCTCCATCCATTAGAGGCTCTGAGTAATCCACATAGGTGAGCTCGGCCTCAGACCCAGTAATCATTGGACAGACACCTGCTGGTCTCGTTCCCCCCTCCATCGTATGAGCCCCCCCCCCCCCCGCACCCTGCGAGGTGCCGAGTCAGGCTGGGCGTGCAGGGGTGATGTGTGGCTCCCTGAGGAGTTCATCTATTCCCATCAGGCACTCTCATAATCTTATTAGGCTCAGTCATCTGCCCGACGTGCAGAAAATGTGCAGGCTGATACTAAACGTCAAGGCAAGTCTAAAAAAAAAAAATGGTTTCTCTGTGGCAAAACTTCTCTGATGTTAACAACACAAAGAAGAAAAACTATTATATATTTAATAACTGTCAAAATGTTTTTTTTTTTTTATTGTTGTTTGCAGGCTGTTGGGATAAAACTAAAGTTAAGTCACATGACTTCCTTCTACAAGAAAAAAAATGTCTTTCAACCTTTGGACAATGAGACAAAGACCAGCTGTTGGTTGAAGCCAAGCTGGAGCCGGAGCCCCCCGAGCCTACATAATGGGCCTGATTTACTAAAGGTTTGCGTGCGTAAAAACGTGTGCAAACTTGACATCACCCGCAAACCAATGTGCAAGCTGATTTACTAACAGCGTGCAAAGAGGACTGCGCCTCTCAAATGAGGAAAATAGCACACGCTGTTCATTTAGTACTTTTGCTCTGATGAATAATCAATATGGGGCGTACCCGCCAGAAAGCGCAAAATACTGGGAGGGGAAAATGCAAATAGGTTCATTTACCACGCGCAATGAGATTTACCAACCCTGAAAGTAATTGCGGGGATTGTGATTGCGTCTGTATTTAGTACGTTCGAAAGGCAGGTGCTATTCTGTCCAGCATTACGCACCGATGGCTGCTGTTATTGTGGCCAAAATCAAAGAATACGCAGAGAGAGAGTCTTTCGGACTCGTGTAAATTTGTTTGCACATGCAAAAGGAGAAATATTTTATTTGAATGTTAAATCGAGTATTATTCAGCAAAAGGTTGCCACAGGAGGCACCAGGGTTTCCGTTGTCTGGTAATTGCTGGACTTCGTCTGGTAAAATATGCGGGAGTCCGGGATTTTATAATCTCTCCGGTCAAAATGTCCGGTGAAAATACTCCTCCCAAGCACAATTTCAGTTGTAATAAAATGGGTTATTTCCACATCATTTTATGAAAAACGCCTCGGGATTCTCCCAGAGGAGCTGGTGGAAGCGGCCGGGGGGAGGGAGGTCTGGATCTCTCTGATGAAGCTGCTGCCCCAGCGACCCGACTTCGGGTCCATCCATCCATCCATTAGCGGAAGCTAATGGATGGATGGATGGATGGATGGATGGATGGATTTTATGAAAAAACATATACTTTTTTTACTAATGAGTAGTGTGTGAGGACGAGTCGGCTCCAGCCACAGCTCCACTCATTGATGCCACAGCTGCGCGCAGAGACGCATCTCCGTAATGACAGCGCTCCGCGGTTATGGAGGCTTTTTATTTTATTTTATTAAAGGCCACTTTTTCTTTAGTTCTTTGCCTTATATCTTGCCACCTTCTTTTAACCTCATCTGCCGTTCTTTTTGTCTTACCAACTGCATTTATTCTATCGCAGATTTTCTCCCATATTGCGTTTCTTTTGGTAATGTTTAAATGTCTTTGCTGTAGTTCATGAATGTGTTTATTTGCCTCTTCCACTAATATCTCTAACTCCAACTCGTCAAATTTTCATTTTGCGCTTGCGTCTATCCTGCTTTCCATCCAGACTCTCCATGGCGCAAACTGTAAGACACGCAACACCCTCATTTAAATACTGTGGTTTGCACCCTTATCATCATTTGCGCGAGCATTCTTAGTTGATCACCCGCAAAACACACAACAACAGCACGCGCAAACTTTTTCAGTGCACACGCAATTTAGTACTCTTTATTTAGGATCTTAGTAAATCAGGCCCAATGTGTTTCAAATATGTTTAAAACCGCAAAAAAGTAGCGAGTCATTGCAGCGAAACAAGACAAAGGCTCAACTGTGGTCTTTCTGTTTCCTTCACAGCCTCTGGTCTCTGAACCGTAGTAAAGAAACCGCTGGTATTGTGGTATTTTTGGCTCGTAATTAGCGGCTAACACGCTAACAACAACAAAAGAAAAAGTCCGGTTTTCTCTGCATGGAACGGGTACTTTATTCTGGCACTGCAGGAACTTGTAACATCACACAGGTTGCATTGTTGGGCTCCTGTCGGTTAACAGAGAATGTAAATCTATACACGCTGGGCTGCTGTTGATGCTCACTACACTTTTCATCTAACCCCGTTTTCATTTTGCCATCCCACGACACACACACTACATTACCCATAAGGCCACATCATTACCCATAAGGCCACATCATTACCCATAAGGTCACCTTCTTAAAGGGGCCAGGCTGGCTCACAACATTTCTTGGCTGTGAGAGAACACGCACAACATCCTGTGATGCTTGGGTGATACATCTCGGCCAATCAGAGCACAGATTCTAGAGTTCTGGGTCGTCTGCGTTTCTTGTGTTTCTAACAGGACTGTGAGTCATCGTGTGACGTTTCGCTGGCAGCTGTGGCCTCTCGTCTGCTGTGGGGTGGAATTTCCGCGATTTTTTTTCTTGATTTTTTTATTATATTATATATTTCTGAAAAATCCGCAAATAACTAAAACCGCTGAACTTAAAAGCGCAAATTGGCAAGGGGTGACTGTATACAGCTTTCCTCTAAATAAATCTTTAATGTACATGTTGGTGTTTGTTGCTCCGAGGCAGCAGTCACTGGCCATGAACTCAAGGTAGAGACATCATATACTGTCTTTTTTTTTTTACTGAAACACATTAGCTATTTGACAGATTCGAATACTGACCTTTAAGTTATTACAAGACACCTTTTTTTTTTAAAATCTATATATAACGGGCATTTCAGGCAAGGAAAAGCAGAGGGAAATGTTCTCATCAACACCTGTGTTCCTTTGAGTGTAAACCCCGACTGAGCTGGACTGCAGAAGGCAGCGGCCCTTCAACCTGCTGACACGTACAGAGAGCCCACTGGTTTTAAAGGTACGAATTACACCTGCGCTTTTCTGGCCTGTGACAGGTCTAAAGGTCTGCTGTGTAAAAGGTCAATTCATCCTCAGAGGGGCACAAATGTCTGCACATAACACTGCAGCAATTCATCCTCCAGCCGTTGAGACATTTCAATCAAGACAAGCTTGTGGTGGCAGCAGGCTAAAGGAAAACTCAGGGACCCCGAGGTGAGAAACAAATCATCTCATACAGAAAAAAATAACAAAGCAAGAAAAAAAAGGAAGGTTTTTCCTCAAAAGTGCAAAAGAGAAAAACACATTTCAGAGAACAACAACATTTAAGAAGACAAAAAACAGAACCGTAAATACATTTTTAAAAGTTGCTTGCGCAAAAAAACACCACACACCAACCTTACAGTAGTTACCACCAGCTAGCGATCTTAGCTTAGCATGGCTAACTGATGAGACTCACTGATGTTACCTTACATACTTACCTTACATCAGTGCTTCTCAATTATTTTCTGCTGCGCCCACCCCCAAGGGGTCGCGGCCCACTACTTGAAGGAGGACTGCCTTACATTCATTCAGATCATCCATCCTCATTCTAGGCGTCAACATAGACGACGGACCGCAGCTTTGATCGAACTCTGCTGGGACCCTCCGCTAGCAGAGTTGTCACTTAACCTGGAGGGGGTTAAGCCAACCTGGAAGCAAATTTATGAATCCGACGACAGCCACACCAAGACCCGACCGACTACTCTGTCTCTGATTGGCTGGATACGCAACACGGCGTTCAGAGAAGTAGTTGGAGGTCACTGATCTGTTGTTTTGCCGCTGGTATGAAGGATTTTGTGAATAAATCTTAAAAATGTTTGATATATTATCTGAGCAACGTAACGTTTTTACTACTGATTTTTACCAAAAATTAAACCAAATCCCATAAATAAATTTGACTAGTCTCATGAATGCTGCAGCTTAGCGTCTTGTACTTGACCGAGGTTGAAGGCAGCTGCTCCTGGCTGCTTAGCTATTGTTCATCAGCTCCAGACCAACCCAGAGAGAGTCGCAGTGGTCTGTTACTACAGTTAACAACACAACATCATTTTCAAAATAATAGTATTTTCACTTAGGTCTTATTTTACAGCTCAGAGGTTCACCTAAACCGCTACGTAGCTAAACTGATGACAGCTAGCCCTTTGAAACGACAGGCTGCAATGTGGCTCTTTCTCATTAAACAACACCCTTAATTATGTGCTTTTATATCATTTTAACTCATGATACAACACAGCATGGTTATGGAAAAAATTCTGTTATTTTCTTCTATAACATATTTTTCTATTTCTAGTTTTTGCTTCATTTTTACGTGCTTTTATCTGTTCTTTTAATGGCCCCGGTCTTGTTGTATTTTCTTCAGTAATGTGGTTCATTTTCTGTTCTGTTGTGTTTTGTGAAATGTTTTGTGAAGCGTAGCTGTGTGTGTGTGTGTGTTTTTTCATGCCGTCGTAAATGCAGTTGTGTGAATCCGCCATCTTGGAATCATAAAACGGCCCGCTCCTGCCCAGGCAGCAGATGTTCAGTGAAAACTTTGAGGTACTGGTGGTGCCGGGTTATAAATCAGGCATCTTCAGGCTCTGCAGGTTGAATCCTCCACGAACCGTGAATGATTGCGCAGGTTTTCACGGTGACCCTTCCCTAATGTCGGGATATTAAAAATAATAGACTGAGCCAGGCTTTTAAAACAGACTCTTCAGCTGTTGTTTGGGATGTTCAAGATTCACGTCTAATCTGAGATGTTTGTTGACAAATTTGGCTAAAAAGTCCTAAGAACCTAAACATTCAGCTTGAATTTCTCATCTTTTTTTTTTTTAACTCTGCACTGAACACACAGGTGTCTGTCTCTATGAACTCCCTTAAGAACTTTAAAAGATGTTCCTCAATCCCCTGTACGCATACATTTAAAAGTCTCCGAAGCAACCTTACGTAAGACATTTACACCAGATCTCCAGCGGGGTGGAACTCATTGGCCCTTTTTGCCTCTTGGGTCCCTCTTGGCACGGAGGGTAACCATCAGTGGGTGGAGGTACAGATCGGAGTGGCATGGCTGAAGCTGAGGAATGTGTGGAATTCCTCTTGTAAACACCTCATGCTTCAATGGTCCCCACACGCTTATCTCACCGTGCCCATCTCCCCCTTTAATCATCAGAATGGGTAGTTATTCATTACCAGCGTCCCCTCTTCTTCCAGATGCCCTTCCTGTGGCCCCTGCTGGGTGTCGCCAGGTGGATTAACCACTGTTACCTGAGCCACCACATCCTATCCACGCCAACAGAGCCTGCTCTGATATTCCGATATAAAGTAGCTGTGAAAATATGATTTCAGGAGCATTTGCTTGCATGTCAGCAATGAACTGTAGTCCCCCCCCCCTCTCTATGAACCCCCCTCTCGGCTTAAATGAAAGTCATTCTGAAACCAGCCGAGGGCCCTCGTTAATACCGCAAGGCATTCGGGAAAACACAGGAGACGAAGCAGGCGCAAGCTGGCTTTCCTCCCTTAGCTGAGGTAAAATCCTGTTTTTGGCCACTTGTTGTTTTGTCAGGCAGAAGGAAGGCGCAAAGTCCATCCGGAGCGCGCACACTGAGCAGCACGAGAAGCCCACGGGGGCTGCATTCCACCTCATCGTGTACCACTCTCTACCAGTCATGAGGGATGCTTACTTACATGTCCCCTCCCCCCAGCGCTTTCTGCCACGAGAGTCAGAAACCACCGGTTTCCCTTTTCCTGCGAAATTCCCAGATAAGTTTGTTCAAGGGAGCTCCGGCGCTCTGGATGGGATAGCCGATATTTTCCGGGTGTTTTTCCATTGTTAATGTAGGCTTTTTCCTGACACTGGCGATAAGAGAGCAGCTGCCTCCTGAGAACTCTTATCGAGCGTTAGAATAGGAGAGTAAAGTACAGACTGACACAAATTTGGGACTCCATTAGTTGGTGAAAACGTAAGGAGGAAATCCTATAAAGGAAATACAGCTCATGCGAGTCATGAGACTTGAATTCTTAAGGTTTCATTGAGTTTTTTGGGAAGCTGACGTCATGGACAATAAAAATCCCCTGTGACAAAGTTGGGTAATAAGTACAGTTGAGTCGGTACTCAGAAATAGAGGTAACAAAGAGTCCTAAATCCACATATATTCAGGTAAACTTGGAAAAAGCAAACTGTAAGTGAAAAAACTGGAACAGGTTTGGTGACAATGAACAAGATAAAGTGATAAACAGCATGATATCTCTCTAGATATGTCCAACTGCTCCATGAACATATGAACAAAGCATAAATGTCCTCATTACTGCTAAGTGCTTCGCTCGTTATGCTCCCTAATGCCCGTCCATGATCTCCCAACATGTCAGCTCGCCCCGAGGAAGCTGTCAGTCCGCAGATGTCAATCCCCTGGCTGACCCCGCTCCCTCCCCCCACCACGGCACACATGGTACCCCCCAGAACAAAAGAATGGGGGGGTGTTTCAGGCGACCAAACATTCCTGATACAATGGGGAGGGCGGCCCGCAGGTTCATTTAGTACACACTTGAAACCTGTGCTCTTTGCAAGCCCTCTGTTCTTGGAACAAAGCCAGAGCTGCACTCTGGGCCGGGATGTTTGGCAGCGCACTTGGTGCCCTAACATTTTTAAGAGCCCCTTCTTCTGTCTGCTTTGTTGCTGCCATGTTGCCGGAGCGATAAGCCGTCTGAAGGGCAGCTGTAGAGCACATCTTGAAGTCCGCAGGAATCTTGGGTTTTGGTCTGCGTTCAAAAACTTTACCTCTAGGAGAGACAACAAACCTCCAAACAGGGAGAGCAGACCTTTTCTTCTCTCTGATGGTGAAATCATTTCTCAATTTGTATAATAATTACACATGTTTATTGATTTTTTTTTTTTTTAGCCTGAGATCATGTTGAATTGTACAAAAAAAAAAGTGTGATCAGAAGCTTTTAACCCCATCTCCAGGAATCTCATCAACAGCATATCAACTTTTCGTCTTCACCAACCGATTTCAGCATCAATATCACGTCACACATTATCGATGCCCTCAGATGAAATGTTATAAATGAAATCGGGATGTGTTGCAATGACATTTTTCTGCGGCACCGACTGTGATTAGATGCTCAGACGCATAATCTCTGCCTTGGCACAGCCAAAAACCCAAAATTGGATGCTCGGCATAATCAATACGCAAAAAGTGTTCTCGGGGCCAATCGATAAAGCAGAGAAGTGGAGCTGGCGTGTGTACTTACATGTTACACAAGGTGCGCCGTAACGTCGGGCAGCCTGTTCCGGCGTTTCCGAGAGAAATGCAACCAAATAAAAAAGAAGAAAAAAAAAGCCGCTGTCACACTTCACTCCATCCGGGCGCACATGTTGCCCGTCCTCTCCGAGAGAAATGTCAGACTCGTGCGCTGCGGCGCGAAGCCGGAGGAGCCCCGGAGGCGGAGTGGAGGCAGGCGGGCGGCGGGCGCGGACCGCGTCGTCGTGGTGCTCTCGCGCTCCTGGGAAGCGGCGCGCCACCGTTTCCTGGCGCTGGACTGGATGCGCAGGGCGCCACCCCTCGCTGAACCTCCGGACACGTGAGGTCCACCTTTCCACCCCCTGCGAGCGCTGACGCCGTGGATGGACGCGAGGCGGCTGTTCAGTTGACCCGCGGTGGCCCCCCCACCACCACCCCCCCCCCTCCGGTGACGAAACGGGGATCCGCGATCCCTCCTTTAACGCTCGGTGCGCAATTAGGAGGCGCCGCTGCCGCCCAGCAGAAGGAGGTTTTCCTGGTGAGTGTACGGAGGAGGAATGTTAATGAGGACTGCTGCAGAGTTTCCTCCCTGGTCCTGGGTCCTACAGACAAACCTGGGAGGAAACTTTAAAGTTACCTTCCAGGTTTCAGGTTTGCGGCATTAGCCCTCTTCTATGGGACACCTGTTGACTGAAATTATTTAGATATTCCTCACACTGTCCAACCAAAGCCAGTTTTACTACAAGACTGATTTTTCTTATCCCCACAAGTCTTTGCGACATATGTCTAAATAAGAGGCTGCAGTATTTCCAGAACAGCCACCAGCTCTTATAATGAGCACATGAAACACTAAATGATTGCTAAGTTGAATCTTTAAGCATTTTAGTAAAGTGAAAAGTAGCCTGGACAAATTAGACAGAATAAAGTATAATAATACACTCCGCACATCAAGAGGATTTCTCCTGTCATCCCCTCCAAACAAAGGAAACATTTCTCCCAGCATTACATGGTCCTACCATGGGATTAACCTGCCTGGACTCATGGGAAGACTATTTGTCTCCGATGCTTTCCACTTGTGAATAATCTTTCTTATTGTAGAACCAATAGACTCCAGACTGTTTGGAAACAGCTTTATAATCCATCCTGTATTGATGGACGGCACCTCTAAACTCCTTGCTGATGTCTTTCCTTCCTTGGTGTTGTGTTAACACAAACCTAAATGCTCCAGAAAGGCAAACTTCTGCTTGTATAGATGTGGTCACAGTTGCTAAAAGCTCAACAATCAAGTGGATTTTTTTTTTATTCCTTTTTAAAACAGTGAGGGGAGATTAGTTTTTCCATAAACTGTCGCTGCAGCTACAATTTTATTTATCCTGATATAAATAATGACATGATGTAACCTCAGTGCACTTAATCAATTTTTAGACCGTGGAGCCCATCTTGAATTTCTCAAGCTTCTGAGCTTTTTCTTAGTTTTTTAACCAACAGCATGGTGGATCACGCAGTGTTGTTACTCTGAGATGTTGTTAACCTTTAGGTGTTTTTAACTAATGTAAAACTTTAGAGGTGACGAAAGGTACATCTTCTCTTTCACAACTTTACGGTTTACACCTGGTTTGTGACTTTCACATACTTAAACTCTGTAGTTCTCTACATTCAATGCTGTTTTATTTAAAAAAACAACAACAAATAATATAATTATATATATATATATATATATATATATATAGAGAGAGAGAGCTTTATGTAGTTAAAACCATTTAGAAAAAATTAAAAACCTGACAACTCACTTCCATGCAGAGCATGAAAAAGGCTCACAGAGACATTTAGATGGAACTTTAAAGGACAAAACATTGTGAATTCATACAATTACACAATCACATAACTATGACTGATGCTTAGAAGCCAAACTTTGCTTGTTCTTGCTGCACAAAGGACTTTAAGCTAATCTGCTCCACTTGTTGAAGGTCCTTGCATGTTACTGGAGCCTGAGTCACGCTTCATCCATCCATCACGACTGCTCCTCCTCTCTAATCCCACACTTCTCAAACAGATCAACCCCAGGTTTGCAGGGCAGCTGGCCCCGTCTATTACGAGGCTAAACCACTTATCTGTCCATATGGAAAAGGAACGCTAACCTCGGCTGGCTCCCTGGCATGAAACAGCACATTGTTGAACTGCAGCATAAACAAAATCTGTTGTTTACTGGATGGGGAGATCAACTTAAGTGGGCCAGAACTATTTTAAAAAAAGAATAAATGAGAATCAATGAAGTAATTGTTATAGCTTTTAAATAGGACGTTTGAAGCATTTGAGTTCATCCTTAACACTGAAGGGGCTTTCACATAAATAACACTTAACAGTAAATTAAGAGACTCACGTTACATCCTGTTGCTGAGGAATCATGTGTAATAAAGTGGTGATGCGCTGCCCCCTACAGGCCAAAGCGTCGCATCACATCCGACCACAAGCCGTGACTCAACATTTTCTGCACACCAGTGAATCATCCATCACAACCACAGTCCAGCGGCGCAGACAGCAGCAGCAACTGCAATGCTTTGTGTGGAAAATGCAGGAGTTCAAAACAGGTGCTACATTTACTTTATTTTCATATAAGACATAAAAACAAAAAAAACGGTCTTATTTACAATCATTTTCACGGCATTAAAATTCATGCCGATGACACTTGTGAAAAAAATATTTCAGTTTAGGCGGCTCTTTTTCAGCCTGGAGGTATCTCCTGCTGCTTTACGCTTTCGTGACGGCGTGCCTGGAGCTTCTTCAGAAGGAGCTGCAGTCAGGTAGTACAGCTCTATCGGCGGGGTTGGCTCCTTGGATAAGGGGGGGGGATAAAAAAAAAAAACATATTGTGTCACTGGAAGTATGCTAATCTCTAACATTTACTCAGACACACAGGCTGGTTTAACATTTTTCCTTCCAAAATAAAGTCACGGGGAATTTCTGAAATGTGCCATTTCAGAAGTTCACAGAATTTGACGAGATAATTACGACACCAAAGATTTGAGTGAAATTATATGTTACACAAAGAAGAGTTCGGGTAACCTGCATGAGGTAATCTGCGATGTACTCGGGCTTCAGGCACTTAACTCCGTGCCCAGTAGCCTCAGATATGTCCACTTTGAAGTCCTCAGGTTTTAGCCGACTGAAGTCTGCAAACAGGTGTGTGGCCTCCTTGTATAAAGACGGGGAGGGACTCGGCAGAACCTGCAGAACATTTACAGTTATGATTAATTATGAATTTCTGCAGAAGGAGCTTGAGCTTCAAATCACAAAGAAACAGAAAACACAACCCTTCAGGTTGGATCATCTTTCATTTTCTCCCCACTCCTACCTATTGCTTTTTTTTTTATATCCTTCACAGTTTTACGGCACATTGTTGCTTGAATTCACATTTTTCTATCACAATATTATTTTGGAGATAATGCGTTAATCCCCTATCACACGTGTTAAAAACAAGGCCTGCGGGCCAAATGTGGACCCGTTACGTCATTTTTTGTGGCCCTCGAGAGCTTGGACATTATTGGCTTTAAGACTTAAAATAAGCTTACACCGCTTTAAAGCGCATATTGACAATAAACTACATCTCCCATCATGCATTTTGTCGTTACCCACAACAATAACGGTTGCTATGAGTAAGACGATTTTTCAGAACTGATGAACTTAAGAAAAACCTTTACAAACTAACTCCAACATGTCCAAGAAAAGTGTCTTTTGTGTTATGAGGAGGGTGTCAGTCGTAAAAGAGTTTAATCTACGTCGGCATTTTGACAGCAAACACGGAGCTAAGTATGCTAAATTTAGCTTGCAAGAAAAACAAAGAACCGCTTCCGCTTCTGAAACCAAGGTAATGGATACTCTCAGTGGTGTTTACCACAAACCCTAAATTTGATATAACAATGACTTAAATATTTGAAACTTGAATAACACAGAAACCGTTATTTAACAATATAATAAGGTGTAGTTTAATTTATTTTGATTTTCATTGCATTTTATTACATTCATGCCGTCAATCTGGCCCTTCGACGGCAACCATGATGCTGATGTGGACCCTCAGTGAAAATGAGTCTGACACCCCTGATCTATCAGGAATAGAGCAGAGGCTACATTTCACCTGACAAATTTATAATATTTATGAGGTTCAACGCTTTAAAAAAAAAAAAAAAAAAAAACCCTCGAAGAGATTACACCAGCAAATAAATGTCCCTCTACAGCCGAACTTACTAAAAAGTTATGATGAAAAAAAATCAATTGAGTGGAAACAACATTTGAAGAGAGGGATGGTTCACAGAGCACATTTACCTTTAAAAGACACATTTGTTTTCCATTATTATAATGGAAACTAAAAGTGCCGGTGTTTTGTCTGAGTGAGCGTCCCAGGTGCTTTTCCAAAATAAAAAGTCAGACCTTGTAACAGTTGCGTTTCACTGAACACCAGACTGAACCGCTGCAGTCGCAGGAACAGACAGGATGGTGTTTGTTGCAGCTCAGGAGCTGCAGTGGTCTTCCTTCAGATAGGAAGGTTGGAGGATCGATCAGCATCTTATTTATCCTTCATGGACAGACACTAAACTCCACATTGACCCAGTAGTTCTTTCTTTTGTGAGTTGCTTTGAATAAACATGTGTGACTTATTGTAAGGGGAAAAAGCAGTGCTGTCCCATCGTTATCCTTTACAATAGTAAAGCTGCAGCACCTCGCTGTTTTCTAAGCATCTCAACCAAACAATCTGTAGCCTCTGCTCTGTCTGATTATATATTAATAATTTTAGCTGCTGCTATCTGGCGCTGCTTTGTTAAGCTTGTTATCTTGATATTGATTTTTATTTTGTTTGGACAAAAAATGTAAAACAGGATAAAGGCTTACAGGCTTTTTTCTGTGGCTTCTAATCTCTCAGATGAGCACTGATGATGAAAACTGAGTCCTCAAGTGAAACAGATTATTCTCTAGGTCAGTGGTGCGCAAACTGTGGTACGTGTACCACCAGTGGAACGTGAGCGCTCTCTAGTGGTACGCGGGGGAATGTCATGACTTTCCACATTTTCACTTTTAAAAAAAAAATAATCAAAAACATACAATGCATTTTAAATAAGTTTCAAACAAAATGTGTTAGCTTTGAGATAATTTAAAACTTGTCTTCTAAAAAAATATGTTGCATATTTAGTTGCAGTGCAGATGTAACAACTTTTGAGTGTTTATTTTGCTCTGTATGAGAGTATGAGTATGTGAGAATTGTTGGACAGAGTTGTAAATGTCTGATTCAGTAACAATTCAGGTAATAAATAACCACAATTAGGAACAAACATCTCTGTGTGTTTAAAGCTAATTGAGAAGGCATATATGGCTATATTTTAAAATTGGTCATCATGGTGGTAACTCAGAGAGCTGAACAGTTTCTCAGGTGGTACGCAGTATTAAAAGTTTGAAAACCACTGCTTTAGGTGATAACTATTAACCTTAAGCAAAGGCAATTCAATTCTCTCAATTTTTTTTCCCTTTAATCTGACAGATTATTCAGTAGGTATCAATATACAAATTAGAGATATTTTCTTCTGCTCGACCCACCGCCAGCAATTTTAACACAACCTGCACTGACTTCACTGAGACGTTACACCTGACATGATGTACCATTTAAACATCCAACATGCTCTATGGCTCTCTTTAAAAGGCATGTGTGAAACATGCCAGTAGAAAGACCAAACGTTGAATGAGGTTCATAAAAGAAAAGCATTGAGAAACCTTTGCCCCGCCAGACTGCAGCAACCGTCTGAAGCCCGATTCTCTACTCTGGTCGATGTTTAGCATCACAGTCCATCCGCTGAAGGCTCCCTAAAAATAACAAAATGGCAACTGAAGGAAAATTAAAGCGTCACGCACAACGACAGTAAGGGATTACGGTCCTGTATGTACCTCCGAATTTCCCTGCAGCACTTTTCTCCAACGCATGGCAGCTGACGCCAGTCTCCTCTGTTGGGAGGTGATGGAGGGCAACGCGTCCAGGATGGTGCGGCTGCCCCACTCATACTCGTCCTCCTGAACCACAAATGGAGACATTCAACCTTAGAAAAATACATATCTGTCAGGTATCATTATGTGACAGCTTACGCATACAAGCTTGTGAAAATATGGCTAATTAATAATTGTAATGAACTAAGAAAACGTTGTAAATCTAAAAGAAAAACTGAGGACTGCAAGTTTCTGATGCTCTAATATGTACAACTTCCAGATGCTGAACATGGCTGTTGTTTTTTTCCAACTGCTTTTTGCAAGCTTCTGAAGACGACTTGCCAAGCTTACCGACAAAATTAAAATTTGCAAAGGATTACCAAGAAACCAATATTTCAAAAGCTGTATTTTTGATGAAGATGCTCTGGAAAAACAGTTTAAAAATGAAAAGTGAGAACGGAACATTAAATAAAACAAACTGCTTTCAACATGATTAGAAGACACGGACAACAACTTAACCGCAGGGACGTTATCTTTGATGCTTGCTGAAGACAACACCAACACATTTGAAGGCTGCTGGATACATTTTATGAACAGTAAAAACTGACAGTCAGTTCCTGACCTGAATGAAGTGACCCAGTGAGCGACAGGCCTCCAGATACGAGCGGTGCAGGATCCATTTCCCGGCTGCCATCGCCGCCAGATACTTTTCGTTACGCAGGGGACTGCCAACGATGATGTGGGAGCAGCTGGGGTCAAAGGACTGCTTGTCCAGGACGACACCACCTACAGCACCCAGCAGAGAGGAAACAGAAGTAAGATACACCGTCTTTACTGGGGTTGTAACCACAAAGCTGATAAAATGACAAGAAAAAGCCACGTAAATGTAAAGTTTCACGTATAAGCCGCTGCTGAGATGCTTAACCAAGCTGATCTGTTGAACTGGTGAGATTTTCACATTTTAAAGGTGGAAAAACATAAGGAATCTCTCCAAACTGTTTTCATCTTCAAAAAAGGAAATCATGCACAATTGAAAAATGGTACTGCATATATTCTTATTAGGTATTCAACCCATAATTAGTGATGAAAACCTTACGTCTTGATAAAAAGCCCCCATCTTTTGAACAGGAAAAAAAAAAAAAACATTGAGCAGGGATAATAATCTCATCTCCTGTAGGCAAATCCTGAGTTTTAGTCACGAGGGATTGTCCCCTGTGATGTGCTGCCTTTTGTTGTTCAGCATGATGCAACACTGTTACAGTCCTAATTAAATGGGAGACTCACCGAGCTCCTCTATGAGGTGACTGTAATGAATACGCTCCTGAGGGCTGAGGGAGGACAGTTGAAATCTGGGTGGCTGCTTTTCTTCCTTCTTCTCCTCCTGAGAGGAAAGAAACAATCGTTAGAGCGGCTTGTTTGAAGATTGAGAGATAAAACCTTAAGACTGAGTAAGTATAAGTCATAACTAAACTATTTTTCCATCAGCACCACAGTTTAGTTCCACATCTTGGCGTTTATTATGAACCTTTACCTGAGGCTGGGGAGCTACTGGGGGGTTGGCGAGGGGAAAGGCGATGCTAGGAGCTTTAGGAGTAAGGATGTCGTCCTCTGGCTCTTCTGATGGGGGCGTCATGACTTTCTTGGCCATGTGTTGATCAATGACGTCACAAGCAGCTGTTGGAGAACAGAGCGATCATCACGAGACAAACCCATTTTACTCTCTAGAGCAGCCATTCCCAAACTTCAGAATACCAAGGCCCAATTTGAAATGTGAAAAATCTCCATGGCACACCCAAACCTTTATGACAGTAGAATAACACTTAACTGGTTTGTTTTGTTAATTATTAATGTTTTTTTTAATCACGTCATGAATATTTTACAGTAATTAAAAACATATTTAAAAAAGAGCGAAGATTTAAAACATATTTGTTTATTTTTAATGACCTCTCACGGCCCACCTGCAGTACCACGACAGCCCACCAGGGGGCCGCGGCCCACACTTTGGGAATCACTGCTCTAGAGAGATTTAGCTTTACCCCGTTTGTGTATTATAATTTTTGCTACCTCTGTAAATTCACTGTAATATTCCCACAGCTTTAGGATATATTTGTAAGTTTCAAACTACCAATGGACTGAATCTGGTTCGGGTGGACTTTTTAAAAACAGAAAGAAGTTTTCAGTACAAACAGATACATTGTCTGTTTGACATTTTCCAAACCGTAAAATGGTGATGCTTTATTCTGTGAAAAACACTTGAGGTAGCACGTGGTCTTACCCATCTCCACCAGCTCAGAGTCGGTCATCGAGTCCTTGAAATGTGGCCCGTTTTCTGCGGTGGGGGGAGGTGCAGGTGCGAGGGGCTCTGAGTTCTGTGAGGGGCTGCCAGGCCATTGTAAATTATCAGCCAGCTTTGCTCTCTCCTCCCTGGCCGTGGGATCATCCCAGACTATCTGTTCGCTCTGAGATGGCTCCGTGTTTATGTCTAGAGCTGCTTCTCTGGACACTCTGGGAAACAGAACGAACAGAAGGCTGAAACACCGGGACCAACCCCTGCTGGTTGTAAAGGCTAGCCTTCAGCTGGTCTAAGTGCTTCCAGCTATGAAGCTGAAAATAGTTTTAACTGCAGGGTACATCTACTTACGATTTAGAAAACGAGTTCACGAGTGTAAATGAGATCCTAGGGGTGAGAGTCTTACATACCTTAGAGCTTCTAAAGTTCGTCTGTTCCCGCTGCGTCCCACTCGGCTCCCTTCAGGAGTGTGTGGGCCAGAGTCAGCCCCCCCCGATCCCATCCTAGCCAGTCTGACTGAAGCACGCCGCCCTGTTGTCATTTTGGTGGCTGACATTATCTCCTGCAGTTGTCTTTGCAGGTTTTCTTGCATTTCCAGAGCATCTGAAACATCAAACCCACTTGAATCACTATGTTGTTTAAAGACTGCTATCAAGTGTGTGCATAAGGTTGGCAGTTATTTCATAGCTGGGAGAGGGGTCAAGGGTGGGCACTTACTCCTCCTCTCAATAGTACTATTCATTTCTTCTTGATCCACACTCCCGTCACTTATACGACGCAGACCTGTGGCTTCTTCAGCACCATTGAGTTCAGACTGTCAGAAATACAGTTAACATATAATTATAAGTGGAAAGGAATAATATAATATATAATACTCCATTAAACATTGTACACAATGAAGTTATACTCTGCACAGACACTGATTTGCATCCAACGCCCTTCAGAATCAAGACGTCCAGACCAAAAGACGCGTCAACGTCTTCAGACCCACCTTGTCTTGCTTTGATACGGTCGTATCTCTGCGCTGTGTTCTTGTTAAAGGGGGAGACCTCTGAGAGTTGCTGGGCACCTGGCTCAGGTTTAGGCTCATCTTGGGGTTGTAGGTGAAAGGATACAGGGACTCTGGGACGTGCCTCTGCTCCTCAGCACACTGCACAAAGGGCACAGGGAACATGGGAGGCTCGTTATTTCAGGAAGAAGATATTAAAAAAAAAAAAAAAAGTTACTTGATGGATTATTATCATTTTAAGATAGAAACATAACTTAAACAACAACGTAGCTAAAATCAACATCAAAGCTGTTTTTCATTTGCTGTTCTTGGTGAGATGATTGTCATTTCTCCTGGGGTAACATACACTAGGATAAAAACGAGATTCCGATTAAAATGGATCTTTATCTGATTTTAAATTTCTCCTTAACTCACTGACTGTCATTGATGCAATGGCAATGAGCATTTGGATTGGAAAATGATGTCAATGGCAGTCAATAAGCTAAAAACATAAAACATTTAAAAGCAAACTACAGTGATTCCTCGCCAATTCGTGCTTTAAGTTCCGCGGTTTTAGTTATTTGCAGATGTTTTTCAGAAATATATAATATAAAAAACAAATCAAGAAAAAATTGCGGTAACTTTACAGGATGTTGTGCGCGTTCTCTCGCCGGTCCCCATTACCCGCAAAAAATAAGGGATCACTGTATACGTTGTCATCATGGACCTGAATTGCGCAGTAGCACAAATTTAGATACAGTTTTATGTCCTTATTGAAAAAAGCAATCTGCCTCAAAGCCTTTCATAGTTTCATGAGTTGAATCTATTTACTGAAGTTCAATCATTTTCATGTTGTGGGTGTTTTCTGTTTTGCTCACTGCTTGCTGGAACAGAATCTGGTTCCCTATGAGTAAGAGAGATTGGGCAGACATATTCTTTCAAATGTGTGTACTTATCTGTATTATTTACAATAATAAGGGTAAATATCTGTAGTAATAAGAAGAGGTGTGAAATTTGATGAGTAGGCATGCACTTCATAATACAGACAACCTAATAATGACTGAGTGAAATCTGTCAACCCACAGCTGTCTATATTAGAACTGAGCTGTGGTTTTCACTTGAGGGGAAACTTACAGCATGAAGCCAGTACTGGGAGACCACATGGAGCCCTCTCTCCTTTGCTCCTCTGTATTCTCGGGTGTTGTCCCCAACCCGACCTTGGTAGATGTAGTGTGTCACTGTGTCGTCACACGCCCACCTACGAACAGGATGATAAAGAGATGTCTGCATGATTTTCATCCATATTTATCAAAATACTAATTAAGGTAAATGTTCACATTTTGGGGCTGTACTGAAACAATGTTGGGTAAAGGGCTACTGCAATTATTCCTTCTGAAAATGTATGAGTTTTCTACCAACCATTACATATCTTAAGCATTTTTACTGGGGCTGAAAATGCAAACCAAAAAAAAAAAAAAAAAAAAAGGCCTTTGAAGTTAGATGGTGCTCAGAAGATCTCACCAGTCCACACTTACCCTCTGGGAGCCCCAAGAACTGTTTGAATCAAAATGTCTGTGATAATAAATGCTAAAATCTAAAACTGAATTCTCTTTGTGTGTTTTCAGCCTGCAATAAAATGGGAAAAAAAAAAGCCTTCTGATATTACATGGGAACAAGAAAGCAATTTAAATATGAACATATCCTTAAAGCAAAGTACAGCCTGCCCGAGTACTGAAAAATATGACCCATAAGGTGGCAGCATACCCCTCATCTGGGGCCTTCCCCATCTTTTCCCTGTGCTACTGGCTTGCACCAGTTAGCCCAGGTAAAGGAGGCAGGATCGTTCTGATATTTTCCTTGTCAAAATGACAGGAACAAAGTCTGGAATTTCTTGAGGCTCAGCATGTCGACATTTTTCCACATGTTGTCCTTCCCCTCACATCAAATCAGAGCTTTCCATCCTCTTTCTGTGCAAAGAGATCTTTGAGCCACTTCCCCCACATCACATAATCCATGAAAGGATAGATATGTAGCATCTTTGCTTTGGAGCTGTGTGATGTACATGTGAACACGAAATGATCTGTTTCACTTGTTTTGGCTTGATGGTTTCTTTACCGGAAGAGGTCGCATCTGCACAAAGCCGCAAGATGTGACGCTTCATGAGTGGTGCTGCCACCTAGTGGGTAAAAATAGGCAGCAGTATTGCCGTAGTCGGGCAGACTCTACAGGAAAAAAATGCTGAGTACCTGAAATCAGCTCCAAGTGATGCAGCAACAGCATTTAATTCACTCTGCACTTTGCTCAGTTTCTTTCCCACACAGATCACGACACCAGTCAGGGGTCCAGCCTCTTTTTTTGGAACCTTGTAAACAAAAACACTTTTTGTTTGCAAGTACTGCAGCACACACACACAAAGTCTGCTAGGTAAGGTGTTAAGCAGTGACAAAATTACTAGTATCATTATGTCTGTGCAGTAAAATTATTGTGAATCTGAAATGCCCATAATAGATAAGAGCTTATGTACAGCATACACTAATAACCTTTGGATGTAAAGTACATTTGTATTCAACGAGTCAGCAACATTTTATTTTATTTTCTTCATTGTTTACCTCCTTCTCAGTGGTCTTTGTTAGCTGTGGACTGGCAGAGACTGCTTGCATTTCTGTCACATTGTTGCGGGAGCTATTGGCCAAAGCTACTTTCAGGTTCCTGTTGATGACATCAGTAAGTGGAGTGTCCACCCTTTCTCCTGGCTTCGCTCTCCCACCTGGAGTTTCCAAAGCTCCCAGTGTATCCTGCAAAAAATCAAATGGATCAGTTTACAGAATTATCAGTCAAATGGGAGCGAGCTTGATGAGTGGAAATTTAGAGTCAGGAGAAAAATGTTAATTATTTTTTGCCACTTAGTGAATCCCAACCTTGACATTAAAAGAGGGCCTGAAGAGCTGGTCTCTGCTGAGGAAACGTGAAGGAGTGTCCAGCTGCAGGGGCGGCTCTTTCTGAAGCGGGTTCCTTTTGACACCCTTTTTGTTTTGTTTGGGCGTACTGAGGTCCTCTTTGGGTTTCATCTCATCCAAACCAGAGCGAAACACTTTGCTCTGAAAGCGATCTAAATCCAGCGGAGTGACAGCTTTACCGCTCTGTGGACCCAGCAAAGGGATGTCGGGAGACAAACGAGTAGGTGGATCCACAGCTGGTTTCTGAGAACCACCGACGAAGCTCTCTTCATCCCTCTCTGTGAGGCAGGAAAATGTAAAAAGTCAGTCTTCCAAGGATAGGAAGTTAATAAGAGTCCTGAAAACATTGTGTCTGGAATCACAAGTTGATTTCAAATATAAAACCATGCAGATGATCTGTGGAAATAAATTCAGTCAGGTCACTCTACAGATCATTTAAGTCAATCTCTAACATACAGGTAAAACAAAAAAGATCTAAACAGATCTATCAGATAGGTATCTAACCTGGTGAGGCTGGCAGCTCAATCAGAAATTTCTCCTCCGCTGCCCTCTGGCCTGTTTGTGCCGACTTTATTATCCAATGCAAATTAACAGCAGGAAGACCCCACTTCTTTGCTGCCTGGTACTTCGTGCCTTCGGGACTCTGTAACACCAGGTGAGTGCTGGCCAGCATCCCCTTCTTCGGGTTCGCCAGACGGACAAAGTAGTCCTGCACACTGAAGTGGGTAGGGGAGAGCAAATATGTAGGTGGGGTAGTTCAAAATGTGCAGCAAGCCAATTTAGGTGGAAAAAAATCAATATCAACAGCCTAGGAATCCAGGACGAGAATCTTAATTTATTTAACTTGATGATGAGATCAGAAGCAGACAAAGATGGAATAAAATATATATTTTATAGATTATATAGATGTGAGTTAATGAACTACAAAAAAGGTGACTTAGCTCTCACAACACCACTTAAATTAGAAATTTTTAAAAAAACACTGACAACCTCTGCAGCACCTATTCTTTTTTATACCATGTAAATATATGTTATCATACTTTGCTCCAATGTGCTTGGCCAGCTCCACCAAAGACTCCCTTTCTGCTCCAGTGAACTGACTGACGGAGAGAACACAGTCTTTGAGAGGAAAATATCCTTCCCTCACAGGAACAGGGGTGAACAAAGGGTTGGAGGAGAGCTGCAAAACACACTCCCTCTCCACACACATGGCCTGGAAATGAACAAGAGAGTACATAAATAAGACAAAGACAAGAACTTTGCCACAATACTACATCGCCCTATTTACCATTTACAAATAAAATATCTAAATGAATGAATGAAATGAAATGAAATCACAGCTTGTGTTCTTACCAGCCACGTATCGGTAACCACCTCGTCCACTGTGACCTCCACAGAGCAGCCCAAAAGAGGGACCACTGCATAGTCTGCCACAACACGAGGACGCCCACTGAGCACCTTCCCTCCGTGTTCTGTCAACAGCATGGAAAGCTGTGCCTCAGCCTCAGCACCAAATCCCACAAGAAGGAAAGATTTCCCAGAAAACAGCCCTGCCTCACTGGCCTCCTGCACAGTTGAGTCATATTCTGGTCCTCTGGTGTGGTTGGGAGCCCAGGGCTCAGGTTGAGGTCCTTCAGCAATACTAACTGACTTCCTGCTGTTATTCTCTGCTGCTGGTGGCATTTCAACTGGAAGATGTAAGAAAAATGACAATGTTTTAAAACTCATCCAAATACAGTACGGTAAATATTACTAGCTAGTAATCCTCAAATATCATACACAATTTTTTTTTGACGTACTATGTTTGGGAGTATTACACAGATCCTACAGCAACAGTCTTACCCACTGTGGGGTCATCGTCCATGTACTGTGAGAGTAGATCCTCCTCTGCTCTTTTTTGCCTGGGAGTGCTGGGGCTGGCGTTGGCCGGGCCATCTGATGGCCGAGACTTTGGCGTGTGATGAGCTGGCATGGTTACAGTGGCTGAAGCAGGAGGAAGGCAATCGGGGTGGAGGTATCCTGCTTCTGGGAGCAGACTGCCTTTAGAACAACTGTCCAGGAGCCACTGTACCGTTACTACATGGGGCCTGTGATGTAATACGCAAACACAGCATCAGTAATACCTCAAATTGCCATTCGAACATTATGTTTTTTAATTTCAATAGTTTTTTCAAACAGGTATGCACATTACTTTGGTGTTATTGGATATAACACCATCAATCAAATTATCTGTGACGGATGTCAGAATATAACCAGAACAGTCTGTTTCTTCCATTTTATTTCACTTCTCAGACTATGTTCAGACATCAGCCAATTTGACGTGTTTCTGTTATCAGATTTTAGCAGACACAGTTCACAGTGTCGTTTTCAAAAGATCAGATTAGTACATCCAGTCACCACCAATCTGCACAGGTTGCTGTTATAATGACTACTGTGTTAGTACTTACACAACCACGCTTGTGATGCAGCTTTCAATAACAGGCTGCTTCCAGCTTGGCTTGTACAGAACCCTCACAGATGCCAGAAGACAATTCATTTCTGTGTCTGTCCACAGACTGTCATTTTCTTTTTCAGCACTACAGAAATCTAATTTAAGCAGCATAGAGCAACCACACAGACAAAACTGTTGAAATCTGATCAGAGGTGCGTGTCAAACCGCTATTTAACCTGGTTTGGATCAGTTCCGCAAATACCAGATTTCACTTTCCTTTCTGTCCACATTTTCTAAAATAAATCTGCACACTATCTGCACATGTCAAAGAACCCATTTTGGTGGTCATTCTGAGCAAGGTGGAATAATGCTATGATCTCACTGAAAACCCCTGCTATCTCGACTTAGATGACATTAGATGTATTTTCAGCCCCCTCTAACAGCTATTTATACACATTTTTAACTATTGATAATTGTTGAAAGAATTGCCAAACAGCACACATACTTTTGCACACATATTTGAGTTAATATTTGGTCCAAAATGTTGATATGTGGAGGAAACTTGAGGCTAGATATTCAGCTAAACATTTAGATGACATACTCATGCAGAAGATAATCAGTAATTCAGACCTATGTGTTGCTTTTGAGAGAAATTTCGTGAGCTCCTGGTCCAGCTCTCCCATGACCACATGAGTGAGTTCCTCGCTGGGCTGGTTGAAACGCAGGCCTCCCGCAGTGTTAACAAGGCGCCGCAGCTTCTCCAGCTTCTTCAGTGTTAAACCACATAAATACAGCTGCATAAGATCAAACACATTAGGGAAAAAATAATCAATATAAAACTTTTACAAAAATGTGGACAGTGGAAATTAAATTTACAAAACAACAGCCTCCATCTGTACCAAAAGAAAAGCACAGGCTATCTATGTACCTTACATCCATCCAGTACATCATCCGCTGGGCATGTGGTGAGATCCAGACTGTCTATGGGGTCTGGGGTCTCCAGGCGGCTGATGGTGGCGTTGGTGAGGGCTGTGTCATGTATTGTCATGCTAGCATTGACAGAGATGTTGCTCAAGCCTAACAGAGATGGACCATCTAGAGATGAAGAACAAATATTCACATGTTTTACATTCTAACCACTTTTCAAGAGGTGGTGGCCAACATCTGTAACACCACACAACAATCACACACGTGCGTGTATTACCTTCCTTCTTGCCGCTACCAGTCGGAGTAGAGGTGTGCGGTCGAGTTGTTTTTGATCCATTGCGCTCCACAGCGTACCTTCTTTCATCCTGACAGAAACCTTTCTCGATGCTGTCAAACAGCCAGTGCATAGACACACAATACACATTCCACTTCCGAGCGCACTCGTACTTCTGACCTGCAACCAAGCACATTGTCTTAGACCAGTAGTAGGCATAGCACCACTGAAGCCACCATATTTAAGAGCTGGTGCATTTAGTGTGAGTAAAAACTGACTATAAATTACCTAAAATTATAGCAGAATATTTTTGTATTGCTTTAAAGTTGTAAGATGTCACTATCACTGTTTGAGTCTTAGATCGGTGCTTAATTGGAAAAATTAAATATTCAGACAACATATGAAAAACTCTTACTGACTTACCTGTTGGTTCACTAACAATAAGGTGTGTGCACTCATTCATTTTGAGCTGGCCAGTGTAGCTGGCTCCATGCTGCTCACAGAGCCGCTGCACCTCTTTACGCTCTGTGCTGGAGAGGCCTGTCACACAAACAGTACAGCCAAGAAACACAGGGCACAGATAGTCCTCCATGGGCAAGTCTGTATACCTGAAAAGACTGGAAAAGGTAGAAAGACCAATTTCACACACTGAAATAGCCACCACTGGTTGAAACAGGTTGTGCTTAAAAGGGTGGGAAGCTGAACATGTCGGGTAAAGAGGTTTATGAAATTTAAAACCCCAGCTAACAAGGTTAGCTGAAGTACATACCTATCTTGTGATTTTTCCCAGCAGGCACTGACCCATGTAGGCAGCAGGATGGGTTTACCCAGGCTGGCAGCCACCAGGTATTTTTTGCTTCCCACCTCCCCTGCAATTAGGTGTGTGACAGACACATTAAGATCAAGATAGACCCGTCCACCCATGAGTTGCACCAGATCCATCACCTCTGCCTGTAGAGTGAGACAAAAACAAACAAGAACCCTTTGGTATACATTGCCGACTCATGTTTCAACCTTGTAACATTCATCAGGACACAGCACAACGGTGAGGTAAAGGAACCACATTTTTCAAAGGATGAGACCATCAAACTAACCCGTGTTGCTTTGTCCAGGCTGGTGCAGGAAACAGTGATGTCAGCCATTGCCATATTATAGACAGGCTTCTCCGCTTTGGGGACACAGCGCTGTTGCTGCAGGCAATGCAACACCACCAAAGGACTCACCACTCTGCAGCCAAGCTGTATGACGGGTAAAAGCAAAGTTAATTTCTCACGGGAGTTTCAATAACTGCTATATCTTGGCCTGACTGCACAAACAGTATCAAGTTAAACCTTTTTGCAGTGCAGAAAGGCTGGAGTATTGAAGCTGCTGAACACAAACAGAGATTTGTCCTTCTGATCCATCTCTAAAACTTCTTCCTCCTTTATTGTTTTCAAGTACTTCTCAGACTGCAGCTCCAAAATGGCCTGTATAACAAAAGACACAAATACAGTCATCAACTGCAAACAAACTTAAACTTGTGACAAACACGTTTGGGATTTGATCATAAATTGCAGTTTACCTCATAGGCTTTGACGGCATAATCTGTTTTTGTTCCTTTATCCTCCACAAACTTCACAATAAAGCCTTCCTTGTCCTCTCTGGACATGTTGAACTTGAACACGCACTAGAACCCGAGGACAAAGGTTTGATATGCATTACAATGGATATGTCACGCCCCAGCAGTAGTATACAACTTTACGAGTATTAACTGGCATCTTAAAACGTACTAATTCAAGATGAAAATGCCAATCTGGCTAAGGTATGACATAACGTTTAACATCCAGCACTTGCCTGGTTCTTTACGAAGGCATATTACATTTAAGTTAACTAAAATAAAATCGACTTACCTACTATGGATGGATTAGGACTTGTATAAAGTTAAAAGATGCTTTCAGGCTGTGGTCCATACAAAGACTAAGAAGAAAGACTGCGTCACGGTGACCACTTAGCGAACATTCAAACTACCTAAGAGCTTAATTAGGACGTTAAAACACTTCAGAAGACCATGAGCATTCCTATCATCATGCCCAAATGGCCACGATTGTCTACATAACTAAATAAAGCCATTAACGTGTAATGTTAAATTAATAATAATAACTAAACAGCTAAAATAAAAGAAAGACTGTTATTACTCTGTATGTTGACACTGTTCGCGCCAATGGCGTAACTTCCGGTGTCACCCACTAATCTGTCCGAGTGGAGTCATTTGTGCAGCCTTTCCGTAGCTCCGTAACAAGCACACATTTAGAAACTAGTAAGTTGAGTATATGTTTTTGTTACATGTACTCGTGTGAAAATGTGTGAAAATGTTATTTTCGATAAATATTTGCACCGCACTGTTATTATCTTGTTAACATCAAATCAACATAAATCAAATTCATGTCAATGCCATTTCTGAATTAATCTCTACAATCTAGATTTTTGATTAAGATGTAAAGAGAATCACCAAACTTTATTTGGCATTTGTCACTGTCTCTAGTTTGGATGCTCTGTAAAATGTAAATGAATAAAATGTAAAAAATGGAAGTGTCTGTGTGCAAACGGACAAGGTCGAAGGTCAAAACTGAACGCGAATGATCTTGGGACCCTCAAATGGCACTGCATTAAAAACAGCTATGATTCTCTACTGTACATCACTTAATGGGCTCAGGAACACAGTTTACTATGCAATCCACAAATGCAACTTAAAGCTGTGTCATGCAAAGAGGAAGCCATATGTGAACACGATCCAGAAACACCGCTGCCTTCTCTGGGCCAAAACTCATCTAAAATGGTCTGAGGTGAAATGGAAAAAGGCTCTGTGGTCAGATGAATAAAAATAAAAATAAAATACTTTTAGAAACCATGGACGCTATGTCCTGCAGACTAAGGAGGAGAGGGTCCATCCAGCTTGTTATCAGTCTCCTGTGGTGTGGGCAGTTTACACACCTGGAAAGACACCATCAATGCTGAAGAGCACATAGAGGTTTCAGAGCAACAGAAGCTCTTATCCAGATGATGTCTTTCAGGGAAGGCCTTACATATTTCACCTAGACAATGCTACACCACATACTGCATCCATCACAACAGCATGGCTTTGGGGGAGAATCCTGGGACTGAACTGACCTACCTTCAGTCCAGACCTTTGACCAATAGAAATAATAAAACTAAAAATCCAGCAACGAAGGCCCGGGGCTGTTGAGCAGCTAGAATCCTGCATCAGAGAAAAATGGGACGACATTCCTCTCCTAAAACTCCAAAACACTGGTCTCTTCTCTTCACAGATGTTTAAGGATAGTTGTCTTTAAACAGAAAAGGGGATGCTATACAGTGGTAAGCACTGCTTTGTTCTAACTTTTTTTTTTTTTTTTTTTTTTTTAGTCAGTCAAAATGAGTTAACATTTTCCATAAAAAGGTAAAATGTCTCAGTTTAAACATCTGATATGTTCTTTATGTTCTATTGGGAATGAAATATGGGTTTATGAGATTTGTAAATAATTGTTCATCATTTTTATTTACATTTTACACAGCATCCCAGCTTCTAGGAAATGGGGGTGTATATAAACCAAAATGTCGCCTCCAGACGGGGCCCTTGGGCCCAAGGTCACTACATGCCAACATCTCAGAACGACTGCTGCCTCAAAAGATAGAGCTATACTGACTCGGGCATCGCCCGGGTCAACAAGGTCTGTGAGAGTCCTTATAACTGTTAGAAAATCCAATAGTTTGAAAACACAAATGGACATACAAAAGAACAACACTGTGGGTTCCCTTTTATTCTTAAAATTTTATGTACAAGTGAGAATGATTTTTTTTTTTTTAATGTACATTCAATATAGAAAGTTTATATACGCAATATTACATGGAACATTTCACAAATTGCACTAGTCTTTCACATAGATTTATAATCAGAGTCAAAGTCATTCGTCATGTCAGAAGCTTGTTGCCTGTGGTTATTTTTCACTCATAAATACTCTAGTGCTTTTTGCATTCTGGGGGTGAATTACGTTAAAAATATGAGGCAGGCAAGAAGAGTGGCCTTGAGAGAGAGAGAGGAGAGGAGAAAGAGAATTATGAAGAAGATCAGTGGACCAGAAGGCTGGACATGAGGAGAGCAGATCTGTCTCATAACCTGATCAAACTAGACAGGTCAGCATTGGTCAGAAGGTCCAATTAAAATCTGGAAGAATGGGACTGAGAAATAACACATATTCATTTTTTCCTCATCTTTTTACCCTTTCAATGTCAGAATGTATTCCACAAACTTTTAAATTACAGGTTTACGTTACAGGTGGACTGAATCAGTGCACGATCGAGGCCAAATACCCTAAGACATGATGTGGGCTTCAGGTCAGCCAGCTGGAATATGATCAAGAGGAATAGGATGAGTGAAGGAGACAATTTCCCAATAACAAGCCTTGGTCTTCCCCCATGGATTTCTCATGGAAAAAAAAAAAAAGAAAAAAGAAGATCTAGAGTAAAAAATATATTCATACAAAAAGTAAACTTTTTCTGTAATTGGAAAGAAACAAGAAAAGTAGCACAGAAACAAAACTAATGTGGTAATTCATTACAACAAAGCGTTCTTGAAAATTTGAGTGTTGTTTGTGGGAAGCGGGGAGGGGGGGGGGGGGATTCATTTCGCAGGAGGTGTCGCAGAGGTTGGTTTTGACGGTCAGTGATGGCCCAACCTCCCCAGTCTTCCCTCTCCGTTGCCTCCTTCTGGGGAGCTGAACAGTCCTTCTCCGAGCCGAAGCCGTGTGGCTGCAGGGCAGTACGGGTGCCTGAGTGTGACTGTGTGTGGGTCCTTCAGCCTTGGTCTCCAATGTCGTTGTCCACAGGGGGCGGGACGCTGGACAAAACTGTGGTGCCAGTTCCTGCTGTAAGGTAGCCTGCAACTCCTGGACCTACGGGTGAGAAGCAGGGAGACAAGTGGTTGGAAAGCTGTGATTTAAAAGGGGACTTGACGTGCCGGAGGTTGAGTTGTAGTGATGCACGACACTGAACCTGGGCTGTCCACATAGTGTTTGTATTTGAGCAGATCATATGGAAACACTGAAAGAAAAATACCAGCGCCCATTTTCTTTCCTCATTGCCTTTTTTGTGTGACCACTTCGAGAGCCACTTGTAATATTGATGTTGCCGTCTCTTCCTTTCAGGCAACCAGCCGTGCAGGGAGAATTTATCCCCTAGGTAACCAAGACGATGCGGCCTTTCTGCCCATTTCTGTCGACAATGAGCTGTACACACAAATCTGATAGTCTGACCATATTGTGGGCAGATATTAGACAAACACTGTTGCTGGTAAGGATTTTTCTTTTCGTCAGCTTCTGCCAAATAAAACAAACAAAAAAAAACACTGTATGGACAAACACCCAAAGGTAAATAACTACTGGTATGCAGAAGAAATGACAACTACAATGACTGCAGTATTATTGAAAATGGATTTGCAAGTCATCATGCCAGTTAAATTTGAGTGAAGTTTGAATTTATTGAGCCGACAAACACAAAGACATTTTGATCTGTTTTGTGGTACACCCATCAAGGCTCATTTTATTTTATTTTAATGTCTATTTACCAGCACACTGGCTCTTCCTACTAACTAAAATGAACCAAGAAAATTTGTCAATATACAAATGATTTGAATTTTGTGTGGCAAACCGAAGCGTAGGCCTATACATCACACCAGCCATTCCCAAACTTCAGAATATCCAAGACCCAATTTGAAATGTGAAAAATCTCCATGGCCCACCCAAAGCTTTAACCACAACTGTAATCAACATACAGGACTAGAAGCTGTTCCGATATTAATGTAAGGGCTCAACAAATAAGGTGACACTTGTTATATTAAGTTAAGATGACAGTAGAAACACTTAACTGGTTTGTTTTATTAATGTTTTTTTAATCATTGCATGAATGTTTTAAAGTAATTAAAAACATTTTTTAAAAAGACCAAGGAATTTAAAACATATTTGTTAAATTTTAATGACCTCTCACGGCCCACCTGCAGTACCACGACGGCCCACCAGGGGGCTGCAGCCCACACTTTGGGAATCACCGCATCACACTAACCACAGGCTTCAATGACTAACCCAAGAAATGTGTGAATTCTATTATAACGCAAACTCTGGTGAAAGGTACATTTACTGACATACTGAAATAATGCACGCCCAACCACCTAATTTCAATTTTCAGCTTTCAAAGACACGACTATTCAAACAAAGTGATAAGTTCAATGAAGGAGTGTGAAGGCGTTGTGACATTTTTAGCACTCTGAGATGAAGAGGTGGGGATGGAAAATGGCAAATGGGACAGGAATGGAGTTAAAGAGGGAGGGCATGGCAGTGGGAGTCAGGTCAGAGTCTACCTGCATCAGAGCAAGAGAGAGGAGGGCTGTGAGGGCCCAGCTCTGCAGTCTAGAGCCCACCTCGCAGTGGGCTGCTGGCGGCCAGGAGAGAAGGAGTGGAAACCCCTGAAGAGGAAATGTAGGAGACAAAGAGGAAGGAAAGGAAAGAGCCAGGAAGTTATAGGACAGAAAAAAGGCTGCTGGGTTTAAGCAAAAGTGAGGAATCGGGGAGGTGTTTTTTTTTTTAAAGAGCAAAGCATTCGGATTTATCAACAGCACAGAGAAAACAATAATGACTTACCTTATGAGCAAACACTTCTTTGTTTAAAAAAAAAAGGGGGTCAATTCACAGTTTGAGAAAACAAAACTTTACCTGTCAGGTAGCCTGCAGTCTGAGTCTCTGAGATGAAAAGATCGTGTTTCTGGTCTTTGAAGGCACTCCATACAGAGGACCTTGCAAGAATTTCATTCACCTAGAGAGCAGTGATGAGCAAAAAGAAATCCAAATGAGATAAATAAGCACGGTGCAATGTTTTTATGTGATAAACCTCAGCATTATTTTAATTCGTTCCCACCTGCTCTCCATACTGCAGACTGCGAGTCATGGACTTGAGAGCTTTTACGATCTGGGCCTTAGTAGCCGAGGGGTTTTCTAAAGTCTCCAGGCCAATTCCTTCCAGTAATTTCAGGAGGTATGGAACCAACTCCACTCTCAGAGCCTGTTAAATTATATATACATTTTTTTTTTTTTTTTTATTAAGCTGGACTCAAACACGGTGGGAGGAAAAAACAAACAACAGAGCTGACAAAATACCTGAGCAACGAGATCTGTCTGCTCCTTTTGGAACATGCGATTGAGAGCCTCACACGCCAGACCGGCCATGTCAGCCCGGAGCTTCATTCCAACCATGAGAGGGCCAATCGTCTCCAGCGAAGCCATAGAGCGCACACAGAGCTGCAAGATTCAACGAAACTTTCTGTTTTTTTTCCTTCTTATTTTGCAAAAAAGAGAGCTAGGTGTGAAAAAAGGCTCCAGCCTCTCTGTAATCAAGATTCCTTCATGGGTTAAGAGCTCGAATCAAAAACACTGTACGAGTAAATTACCTCGTTGTCAGACAGGACGTGAATGAGGCGGATGGAGCTCTTGGGCACGGCGTTGTTCTTGTGATTGAGGGCTGCCAGGATGCGCGGCAGGTGACCCAGAGGAGGAACCTGATCGGCCAGTTGGGTCTGTGTGCTGAAAAGGCAAACCGCCGCCGTGGTAACCGTCTCCAGTGCTTCACCCTGCAGGAGACCACAGATGTCGGTGACCAATAACGCGGAGGAAACTTTCATTTCTTCTTTCGTTCGCTACAGTACAGTCAGCGTGTCGTTAGGTTTCTGTTTCTCAGTAAGGAAGCTCACGTTCGGGTTGTTTTTCTCCAGCAGCTCCGTCAAGGTTTCCAGGAGAGACACCAGAAACTCTCGCGGCTTGCGCAGCACCCAACCAGGCTGAGCAATGAAGATGCGCAAGAAGACTCCACCGACTTCCAGCTCTCCCTGTGCGGCTCCATATGCCACCGTGAAGTCATCTGGTAACTGAACATACACACCAAGAGTTCATTTTCACTCCGAGCTCATGAGGAAAAAAACAAAACAAAACTGATAAACTGTTGTACAGTGTCTTCATACTCACTCTCCAAGTCACATCAGGATTATCTTTCTGCTGTTTAAAATGTCTGAAAAAGAGATTTTCAAATATTCAAAACATTTTGCATTTCATAAGCCATGTAGAAGAATGCAAAATTAAAATGTATCCTTCTCCTGGCAGCTTTCTAGCATCTGGTTAAAAAGTAAATGGAACTGAGCTCGTGTTACACATACTCAAGCATCATCTCCCGGACAGTAGTGGACACTTTCTCCCTGGAAGTGTCATTCCAGATGAGCTCAGGGTTTTCGTGGGTTCCCTCAAATATGTGAACTGCCGCCTCAGCATTGTCTCGCATGGCGTCCATAAACACACCAGGAAGGAAACGCATCAGTGTCAGACGCACCTAGAAGAAAGTAAAAGGTAAATTCCTGAGCAGGTTGCAGATGTGATGGCTCAGGTCTTTTTTTTTTTTCTTTTTTCTTGTTTGTTTTAACTAGTTTCATTTGTATGATTCAAGGCTGACCTTTGGCCCGAACCAGCTTGTCTGAGGTCATCTTGGAAAAGAGCTCGGCAGTCTGCGTGCGAACCTGGGGGTGCGTGCAGTTGCAGAAGAGGTCCAGCAGATAGATCAGAGCTCCTGTGGGAAACGTACATTAGCTTAAAATCTCGTGCACATCAAATTTGTCCATTTGTGGATGTTTTCAGGGATAGAGTAAAAGTGCACTGACCTTTGGCCATAGCCTCTTTGACTATCTTTGTGTTAGAGGTCAATGCGTGGAGGGTTTCCAGCACCAACTGCCTGCCTAAAGGATGCAAGTAAAACATGTAAGCCTAAACATAAAATACAGCAACATGTTTGAAGAAAGAAACACAAACTGTGACAGTGGGTTGATCATTTTTGTGTATTCTTACTGGAGGGAAGTGAATGCAGCAGCAACAAAAGGTTGGACAACACCAAGGGACTCAGCAATGTTGCTCACACATTCTTGGTTTGATGTCACTGTATTCACAACCTGCAGGACAAATCAATACGACTATGATGCAGGGACGGCAGGGATTCACAGGTATATGCATCAACAGCTGTGCTACTCTACCTCCAAAACCAGCTGTTGCACCCTGCCAGCTCCATGAACACGCAACAAAGAGAAGAGCAACTTGAAATGGCCGATGCACTCCGTCTCTGAGCCTGTAATAAAGTGGGAAGAAGTATTTAGAAAAAGGAAATAAAGCTGCCACGAGAAAACTGGCATTCATGGGCGTCGCATCTCACCGGGGTTGTTCTTGATAACGTTGCGGAGAGCCTCTAAAGCCATCTCAGCATAGTGAAGCCTCTCGGCATGCTGCTGGGACTCCACCTTGTTACTCTGACTCATGGCCAGTAGGGTGTTGAGGTACTGAGCCTGGGAGCCCACGTAGTCCAGCAGACTGGCAGCAAATGCTTTAGGGAACTACGTGCAGAGATGATAAAACCAGTTATGATCAGTGAATCTTATTCTGACAATGAACATGTTTGATGCAAACAGTTATGATGTTGAGTCAAACTTCACATCATCTGACACACGTCAAGCTTTTACCAACTTACAGATGAGATGAAGTCCAAATGATTGAAAAGAAAAAAAAAACTGGACAGAAAAGCATGGTAATATTCACCTCTAGTGGAAAAGATGGTTGCTCGTTGTAGACTCGGACAAATATCTCCCCCACTATGAGCTCTTTGCTGTGATCGCTGAACAAAAACTCTGCACCAAAGCTTTTATCATTTTCTCCCTGTAAAAGAAACCACAAAGGAGTTGCTTGAGCGACCGCACGCCTGGCTGACTCACTCAGGCGGTGCTCACAGTCTGAAAGAAGTTGTGAGTCATTGTTACCCTCTTGATGTTTCCCTCTTGTTGACCCTCCAGGAACTCCAGCAGCTCAGCTCGAGTTCCATTGTTCCAGATCAGATAGGGATTTTCAGAGTTACTATTCAGCAGCTTCAAGACCTAAATGCAACACAAGTTACGTCAAGTTATACTTTCTGATGATATGTGACCTGCAACACTGATGCATCTCGTTTTCCACCCGTTCAAACTGACCTCAGCAGGAGTTCCCGTCCCCAGCTTCCTTGCAATGTATGGCGTGAGCATGGCAGATAAGCTCTTGCGGATGGTGGGGTTCTCTGGAGGGATGCCCTCAGTGCCGTTCGTCTCCGAAACAGGGTTGCTGCCGTCTGGGGTGTGCGGCGTTTGCACGTAGCCTCCCAGACGGCTGAGCGCTACGAGGCTGAGCTTGGCCAGGCTGTTAGCCACCTCCTGCTGGTTTGTGTCCTGACTGGTCTGCACGCCACTCTCTTCCAGGGTGTAGTCGTAGTTGAAGAGCTGGACGAGCAGGTGCCAAAGCACACCGGCGTGGTACAGATGCGTCTGTAGGAAGAAATCCACTGCAAAGGAGCTGACGCACTGAACTCCCAGAGCTGCAGTCTTTGGGAGACCCTGACAAGAGGCAAGAGAGAGAAACTTAATCACTGCTGAGGGGAAAAAAAAAACCCAATAGGTTATTGGCTATCTTGCTAGAAGCATGAGATTATATATTGAAACTCAATAAATGTAATATCATATCAAAACCATATCATTATGGGCCTAAAGCATAAAAAAAAAAATGGTAAAATGCTATTTTGCCATCACTGACTGTAATTTCATAAAATGTAAGTTGTAAGAGAAGAAAACATCTCATAAAACATCCAGTTACACACTACAGCAATATTTAACTATAAGATGGACAGAAACAGCTGGATAAAATGTCACATCTCAACTGATTTTGTAGTCATTTTCCAATAGGGCTGTAGTGATACAATAATCTCGCGATATGATACGATAGACGATATTCAGCTCACGATACGATATATCGATAATTATCTTACAATCATAATTTTCTGAAAGATTTTAAAGGGACAAAGTGATTTTGGTGACATCTTGTGAGTGTTCCAATGACTTTGTTTGAATTAATTCAACGGAAAGCATCAATTACACATTATATGGCTGACAGGCAGCTTGCAAATGCTGGACAAAATGAATAAAAGATTTGTTGAGAAAAATAGTTTCATTTATTTAAAACAGTGCAAATTGTTGCTTGCAAGCTTTTACAGGTGGGACACGGGGGTTTTGAAAGAAGCTTAGAATATCGATACCCACGGCAGAAAAATCAATACTCTCTGGGGAAGCAAAATATCGATATATATCGCAAAATCGATAAAATCGCTCCGCTCTAATTTTCCAACGACTGTGGATCTCAAGATCAATAACATCTGATTGACTAAATAATCGTGAGCTTTGGGTATATCTTTGTTTTAATCCCCAAATCCAAAACATAGGAATTTGCATCAAAAAGAGGGTCATTAAAGGTGCTAAAGTGACACATCTAAGACCAACTGAGGCATTGAATGAAAAGAAAAAAATTCATCAAAGGTGAATTATTGCTATAATAATTAATTGTTAAGAAAGAGAATGAATAAATGTAACAGCCGTAGTTCCAATATGGTTTCTCTTATAAAGCAAATCGCAGGTACCACTCCCAGCCTGCAACCCTTTGCTACATGTCTCATTCTCTCTCTGCTCCACTTTCCTGTCTCTCCACGCTCTAAATAAAAGGCCACTGGAGCCACAAAATCTTTGAAGAATCAAACAACTAAACAGACCGTCCCTGGAAGTTGTTGCCTCCCGTAAGTAAAGCCCTGTATTTCTGTCCCACACAGTCATAGAGAAAAAAGAAAAAAAGAAAATGATGCAGATTCTCACCTTTCCATAGTACAAGATGTGACAAAGGTCCCGGATGATGTTGGGCAGTTCGATGATCTTTTCCCTGCATTCTTCAAACTGAGCTGCTACACTGTAGCACCTACAGATGTGCCCGCACACCTGTGGAGTGGGTGGAGATTGAAAAAGCGAAATCATTTAAAGCAGCAGAGGGGTCATGTCTACTGAGAAATGCAACTACAAGTTGACAATACAAGTTTGGTAGTTTGGTGATTTTTACCTGTACAGCCATGTCATCCGGCTTGCTGGATGCAGTTAATACAGCAACACACCGAGAAAGCGCCTCCAGTAAGATCTGAAGACATAGATTATATTGTTAATCAAATCCCTGCCACACACTGCAGAGTGTGAATACTTCAGGGACGCTGATATTTCAGGCTTCGCTGAAATGCGAATACCTCAATGCCATTCTCACGCCGCAGCTCTTCCGCATTAAGAGCTGAGCAATTGACTGTGTGGAAGGCCAGCTCAGCAGCAGCCGGGAGAAGAGGGGATGTTTTAGAGAACAGCTGATCATCCTCAGTCTCCATCGTGATTGTTTTGATGAGCATGGGGTAACCGGCATATTTGTATGGTTCCAGTTCTGTTAACGTGGGCAAAGGATTAGTGGTTTTAACGTAATAATCTGAACGTACCCCAGAACTAAATTATTTTAAAATGAAAGACAAACTGCGTTCATTCATCACTGCACCTTCTCTATGTCGGTTGAACAGGATGCTCTGGGTTTTGAGGATGAGAATGATGTTTTCTGGGTCGGGGCCATCCAGGATTCGAGCAGACTTTGTGCAGAGGAACTCGTAGGCTTTGTTAACCTTCTCGAACATGTCCTGAAAGACACAAACAGTTGCGGAGTTATTCCAAGCCCAGACACAGTGATGTCGAAGCAGCGGTTATTATCAAGGACCGTATAATCGTTATGCTCACCCTGCCCTCTGGATTTTTGTCAGGATGGTACTTTTGTGCCAGTCTGAAATAGGCTTTCCTGATTTTACTTTCCTCGTGCCTGGAGACAAAAAATTACATTCGATGAGAGCAACGCATTAAAGCACACAGAAAATCTGTTATATACACATGGATTTGAAGCATTTTAAAAACTGTTAGAGACTACTTTGTAAACAAAAACACAAAATTTCCTCCCACTCACTGGCCCTGTCCTTTGGGGAGGTTGAGGACTTCGTAGGCATCATCCACAGACATTGAGGGAGGTTTCTTTTCCACCTCTCTCTTCCATGCTTCAAGAGTGTCTTTCAGCAGTTTCACCTGTGAAAGTCACCACCCTAATGAGTTGCTCATTTCAAAGAATCTTTTGTGAGTAAATATAAGAGAACACTGAAAGATAAAGCTAAAAATGACAAATAAAAGCACATACAGGTTCTCGGATGGGCCAGTTTGGGAAGTGGGTGGTGTCGCACAGATGTCTGAGGTAATAGATGTTGCAGAAGAGCTCATTATCCAGCTGAGGGAAGCTGATCACAGGGATGGGGCAGTACTGGTACAGGGCCCGTGTGTTACTCTGCAGCCTGGGGCTGAAGTCAGCTATATGAGCTGCTATCTTCTCGATCATCATCCGTCTGAAAACACGAGTGAAAAACTCATATGTCAAACAGAAGCTTTTACTGCTGAACTGCTCCATAAAATCACATTACTGTTTGAAAAATTGCAAAAGAGAAGGCCAGTTCACTCACCTCATCTCACTGCTCCAAATGGCTTCAGGTGTATCAAATTCCCCAAGGAAAATCTCAGAGAAGCGCTCAGCGTCGTAGTTCTCCAGATAACACACCATGGCCTCAGGCAGCGCTGATCCCAGAACACTGCGCTGCACGATGTCCTGACCCTTAGACTGTGGACACAGAGGTGAGGCCATTTTAAAAATAATAATGAATTCATAGGGCCTGATCTGTTCGGATCAATGTTTCCTCATACCTCCTCTGATTTGAAGGCTTGTTTCAGGTGAGTGTACTTCAGGAACCTAAAGAAAATGCAGGAATTTCACAGTGATCACTGCATACAAGCCGTCTACGTGCATTCTTCTCATGCTATCCTGTGTGTGCACGTGCAGCATCGACAGTAACCATTCTTTAGCAAATATTGAACTAATAACAGAAATAAATATTCAATTTGGTTTAGGCAAAAAAAAGAAGAGGTTTGAAACTATTAAGAGGAAATTATGACAAAAGACAATAGTTCAAACCCATCCACAATTTTTAAAATTCACACGGCAAAGTTCAGCTTGTTATGACCCTGACAAACAATGTCTACATCAGTGTCTGTGGCGTGTTTTCACCTTGCAACAGGAAGTACGTTGGAGCCTGTGTACATCATGATGAAGAAGAAGACCCCAGTTAAATAGAGACGCTGCAGATTGGGGTTGTCCTGCATTACCAGATACAGAAGATTTGCGACTTTTTCCACCAAAATGGGATCAAAGGTTAAAAGCAGCTGGAGGGAGAAAAGAAAAACAGGAAGACCATCAAATGTCATTCAATTTTATTCAACAACTCACATGAATAGGACTAAAAAGAGGAATAATCGAAGTGAAATTGTCCAATTACCTGGACAATGTGTGGGAGACAGGCATTATCACTGATCATCCTCTTAATCTTCGGTAAGGGACGGATAATTGCATTATCTTGGTCCCTGAAGGGGGAAAAAAGAAAAAAAGAAGCTATGCTAGAATAATGATGTTCAAATATGTCATTCCAAAAAAAACAAAGCCAGCCAGCATGTTCACAGAATAATTTATGTGCATATACAACATGAAAGAAATCTAGAAAAACGAAGTACACAGCCAGCAGTGCCCACCTGCTGGGGTAGACGGCGCACATGCTAATAAGCATGTTGAGGATCAGCGTGGCCAGGTCAGACTCGTTCATCACCGCCTGTCCTGTGGCCAGGAGGCACCACTTCAGTTGAGGGATGGCCTGTAGGGGGCGCCAACCATCCATCCCTTGGGCCCAGCAGCGCGTCTTCGCCGTCACGACACCTGTACTCCAAAATTCCTGCATCTGGGCAAGATAAAGGAAAAGATAAATCATAAAATGGAAATAGTATCCCCAAACCAAGTTTAAAAAAAAAAAAAAAAAACAGCGACAAGAATCAAGTAAAAAAGAAACTAGTGACATCTCAGATACGGGGATAAAGCAGTGGTGCAGATAACATCAAATTACATTCAGTGGCCATTTTTACTCAATTATAGCATCATAACAGAAATGAGACATTCACAGAAGGGATATTATCAGATCAGCAACTTCTTACAATTGATGGGCATTTATATTTCCATGTTATTGGATTCTGGTAAGTTGTTGCACTTAGCGGGAGCATTTATCTCCATTTTCAAATTGATTTTGCAAAAGAAAATAGAGAAATCCCAAAAATGATGATAATTATGTACCTCCTCAAAGCTGAAAGGTCCTCTTCTTTCTTTGTCTGCATTACCAAAGTACCACTCCTTCTCACTCTCCCTCTTCATGTCTGGCGCCGCCTCCAGCACGTTGCTCTGTGGACATAGAAAAGACTCATCTGAGACACTGCAGACACATTAAAGGATTTTCACATATGGGTCAGTGTTGAACTAACTTTCCCACATGGCTCATTGATAATTATACCATCTGGCATTGTGTGATTAATTCAAAAGAACTGTTCAAAAAGCCACGGCTACTACCTGAAGCGGCACCGTAGCTCTGCTGGTATGTAGATGGGCCAATGTAAGCAGGTCCACCAAGATTCGTACTCCATTTGAATCCATCACATCTTTCACATTTTTCTGTGGAAGAACAAATGAATAATTATGCAACACCGTGACAAAGAAATGTGAGCTAAATAAACATGTAAAAAGTGCACCGGTGCTTCCATTCATTTTCTTTAGCGCTTACCCTGTTAAGAATAAGCTTGTTGAGGAACAAAATCAGTCGGTCTCTTTCCAGCTTGTCTGTAGACTGAAACCACAGAAATATACGGGACATTTTACCATTTATTGGTGAGCACAGAAACAAAGTAAACAGCTGAGGTAAGAGTGTGCCTCCACATACCCGGTCCAGCATGCCCACTATGTACTTTGTGTCTGTGAAGGGACCGATTTCCTCGAAGCACTTGCCATAGACTATTGCAAGTGCCTGCAGGCACAGGCACTTCATCATAACTTTGGGTGTAAGCAAAAAGCGGTGGTAGAGTTCGTTAAAGAACTCATATCTACAGGCACAGAAAAAGGAGGAGAATCATCTTGATTTTGGTACTGAAGAATAATACTGACTAAGCGGGATTAACGGCTGAAGCGTGTAATCTTACGATCTTTTGATGGCACTTGATTCTTCATTTTCATCCTCCTCCAGCAGCAGACGCAGGTAATAATCTCCTATCTTTATCTCATCTGAAAGGCACTCGTATTTCACCTGCAAAAACAGCACATGGGAGTACATTACTGAATGATAATGCCCATCCGTGCACCTGCATGCTTTTTGGGAGTGTTTTACATCATTTGATTTTGCATAGCACTCCAATGCATTCGACTGTGAAGCATCAGATTTACGAGCAGGAATAAATGAGAGCCAAGGGATTAAAATTGGTACTGAATGCAGCGTGCCAGGAGTGAGGACAAACCTCAAACTCCTGGTGGTTCCAGGAGATGACGGAGGCATTGCCAAGCTCGCGGTCCACACCGAAAGCGCGCATCTCCCCCTCCAGAGCGTCTCTCAGCTCCTCCCTTGTCTTGAGGTTCCAGATGAGGTTGGAGCGTGCATGGTCTAGCTGGAATCTGAAGTCAAGCAGTAAGAAGAAAAAAATGATGTTTTTATTTATTTAAAGCTAATGCTTTCTTGCATGAGATGTACTGCGTACAGCAAAAAGCTGTAAATATATATCAACTAAATTAACTAACTAAGAGGAAGAAGTAAGCCGTTCTCCTGGGCAGACACAGATTCCTTAACAACCATGACATTATTCTGTTGTGTAAATATGGAAAAGCAGAGTCTGCGCATGTTAGAAATGTAAAGTTATTGTAACTATTATTTTCTACCTGTAGTAGAAAAGCTCCCAATTTGATTCAATCTTTATCCTCTGCCTTCTCTTTCTCAGGATGACAGGCTTTTGGTTTGGATTCTGAAATCAAACAACAAAGCAAACTTCTTAAAAATGATCATCATTTATCATTCACAGTATTTGATTTTGCAGTTCTTTTTTTTTTTTGAGTTCAAAAGAGAGAAGTTGAAATGGTGGGTGACAAAATGAAAAACCTTTCAGACAATAATGAAAACAGAAACAGAAATGAAACTGATGGTTTTTCAACAGAAAAGAATGAAAAGTCAGTTATCAGAAAAACCAGACCAAGACCCAAAAACAATGACACTCATATTCACATTTAAAAAAACACAAACCGAGACAGAGGCCCAAAGCTGGATGTGTTCTGCATTCTGCAGTTCTTGCTGAGTGAAACTGGTCTTTTTGTGTTGTTTAAATACCTTTGTGAAGCCAGGTATGATATGAGCTCAGGTTTGATAAGTCTATTGATTCATTTTGCAAGAAACATGCTGCTGCTCCAGAGCTAGGTAAGGTCTTAGTCCCAACACGACCACGAACACGATAATGCAATACAGAAAATGAATGAACGGACGTTGCTGCTCCATGATTATTCCTGCAGCATCAAAACTGGTGGGAGGCATCAAAACAGTGCTGCATCGGGGAGCACCGGTTGCTCTGCAAACATCTGTCTGCTCGTGGTAATTGTAATCCTATTTGAGACTAAATGAGGTTATAATATATTCAAAAGATTTCTGTTCAAACAACATCTGAAAGTTACAAATAGCCTGATCAGACCGTGTTCCTTCTTCACGTGCCCTTTGAAACATTCTTTTCAGTATTAGTATAAATTCCTTGTGGATGCTATTTGGTCATTGTCTTTACGGATTAAAAAAAAGCAAACATTTGTGATATGTAGATGGATTAGGGTTTGGTCAGGAGACAGGAAATGGAAAGAATATGATATGAATGAATCCGATTGGTCAGTCCTACTTACCAAGTTATTTCTGTCCTGCTGCATTGTTTGACAGCAGAGAAACCAGACAAGACAAGGGGAGGGTGGGGTAGAGACACAGAGAGATTATTGTTCCTGAGATCAAAAAAGACGGATCGCAACATGGCTCACAGGTCGCTATACTGTGAATACACAAGAAGACTGATATACAAACCTGTAAATCTTTCACAAGCAGATTATTGCAATTTTTACAAGACAGTCAGCAATTTCCAACAGATTATGATGCAAAAATGGATTGATCTGATCAGAGATTATTCAAAGAAAGAAAGAAAGCCAGTCACATTCATCTGCAGATCAGCAATTTTGAGTGAATGAAAAGGGTGGCGAAGGTAACAGAAAAGGAAGCATATGGATGAAGCCGGGATGCAATTGACTTTTCTGAAAGTGGAATTGATTCAAGTTGCTGAAACGCCAACAAAACAGGCAACGGTGACCCAAGGTTTCAAAGAATATTTCAGGTGACAGCACCCTCCCACAAAAAAGATCTGCAAGAATGACCCAGAGGAGGTGAGGCTAAATATGCATGGATTGTGTGTGTGTTTTTTTAAGGGGTGTCCTTGGGAGAAAGAGGGACTACTGAACTTTCATCACATTCTGCACTGCATCACAATAGACTGCACAGATATGCCTGTAATGGAAATATTTTACTCAGCCTGATAGAAAATTCCCAACAGCAAGGGTAATGGTGCAAAAGCACTTTATATAAATTGAAGACAACTTTCAAAAGAAAAAAAAACTAATGCATTTTGACATATACTGTCAGCCCAGCAGCAGGTAGCACCAGAGCAGACACTGGTTTCATGCAAAATGACAGCAACTGAACAAGTGATGTTATTTAGTTTGGCTCTGCATTGTTCAGCACCGTTCAGCATCAGCCAGAAGAGCAACAGCTACAGACACCTGAGCAGACAAGGTCAGCAGCAGTAGCTTGTTCGAAAGATCAAGAATAAATCAGTCCTCTTATAAAAGGAAATGAATGCTCACCTCCTTCTGGGCGATGCCCATCTTATCTCTCCAGTGCATCAGCACAAGGTCAGCTTTCTCCTTGGCAAACTTCTCCACCTCCTTGGCTGCTTTTCCTGCAATCCGCTGCCACTCGGGCACCTTGTTGCGATTTAGCTGGTCCTGCAGGAAGCCAACAATTAAATTAATAATAAGACGACATGGCAAACACACATCTGATTCTTTTGTATTCTGAAGATGTGACCCGTTTGCCCAGGTACCGTTGCAATTTTCAAGTTGTCACGTATGTGCATCCTGTCCACGTCTTTTTCTGGGACAGAGTCAGCGCTGTCCAAGTACGCCAACAGGCCGGTTGGCTGCAAACCCAGAGGTAAAAGGCACACATTTAAATAAGAGGCTTAAACAAGACACCCTCGCTGCCAGGAACGAGCATGGGCTTGCATCCTTAAGTTTCTGCATCGCTGTCATTATATACTAAGAGCTTCTGGCATTAGCGTTACAAAGGTATAAAATATGCTTCAAAATCCAGCCTCTGTTTTGGAAGCGTACCAGGATTCTCTTAAGAAGGTTCATGGCCACAGGATTCTCTGCCGTCCACAGTCCCACCAGGTGACGACTCAGTTGCCTGACAGGTATGAGACATAAGCAGATGAGTTATTCATCAGCTGAAGCTCATCTTGTTGTTAAACAGTACATATTTATCTAGATAATGACTTCAATTAAGCACAAACATGTAACCACGGAGAATCCAAACCACACATTTCTGTACACAAGTGTGAGTATTTAAAAAGGTTGAACCTGTTAGTAAGCATCCGCTGGTCTGCGCTGATGGTGAATAATGATGTGTGCAGGTGCCTTGGCAAAGCCCCTTCACTCAAAGCCAGCTCCTGCATCTTAGTGGCTATTTCCTTGTCTCCCTCCTAAATTTGAACAAAGTTGGGTTGGATTATCAAAATTAATCAAGAGCTGTTAGAGATGATCCAGTTATCGTAAGACTCTTAAATCACAACAGTAAAAAAGCACTTAGTCTGCATGAGCACTTACCTCAATGATGGCTTTCATCACCAGACCAGCTCCCTTCACTATTGCCATGGAAGGATGCTAGAGACGAGGACAACCACATTCAAAACACAAGCATCCGACACAAAGACCAGTTACACTGCGATTATTATCAGGGAGTTGTCAGTATCCCCATTAAACGCCGAACCTGTTCCAGTTATAAATTAACCTCCCACCTGGAATAGCTTGAATAATGTTCGTCCATTGGAGGCAACCATCTCAAGCAGCATGTCAAACTGCTGCCCCTCTGTGGTTTCACTGTAAGGGGCGCACAGGGCAAACGTTAAGAAGTCCAATAATGAGCTGATAACCAAAGCTCCCGTTCCATGGTCCTGGAAAAAACAACGAGAAGACAAGAAATAATATAATATGCCTCGGTTCGGGCCTTAGCGGGCTTTCTGATAATAAAAGACATGTACCACATTAGTGATGAATTTTTCAAGAAGGTTTTCCAGAAACTTCTTGGAGGACAGAAGAGAAGCTTTGTTCAGCTGCTCTTGCCTCAGGTCATAATCATCGTGCATCGGCTGGAGAGAAAGTTAAAAAGATAAAAGTCAAAGTGGATATCATATATAAACATATACTGGATTGCTATTGAATTATTTAGGTGACACTTACACACATAAGAGCACAGAGCATATCTATAGCAGCATGGGTCACACTGTTGTTGTTCCTTTTTAAAGCTTTGACCGTCTTTACTCCCAACTTTTCCCTGAACCTAGAACACACAATTTTAAAGATTTAAAGACACTTAAAAAAAAAAAAGGCGACATTGCTTTTACAAAGATGATAACAGTTAAAAAAAAAAAACATATAAAAAGAGGTCTAGGGTTGGATACACAAAAAATTCATTGCCTCTAAAATTACTTGTTGTTGCTCTTGCTTTGCAACAATCAGCAAATACAGAATAAAAGAGTTTGTGTATTGTGACTATGCAAGAGAAACACCAAGCTGCATTGGCAATGAATCTTTTCAGGGAAACCAACTTTGGCTCATTTGCTTCACAACAAACAATGGATAAACAGTAAATACATTTCCTCTCATACATCTCAGTGACCCTGAAAGACCGCAAGGCGCCTGAATATGGCAAACAGAAATGTAGAGAACAAAATAACCAAAGCAAATAATAGGAGGGGAGATGGAGGCACGAAAACAAGAGGGACTTAATGCTGATAGTAGAAAGCTGAGTCAAATTGAGGCAGACAGCTCAAACTGGCTAGAGAGAAGTGACATAACCTCCCGTTTGATGTGCCTGACCTAAAGACTGAGATGAAAGCAGAACAAAGATAATGCAAGAATGGCACAAAGCTTTAAAAAAAAAAAAAAAAAAAAAAAAAAAGGGGGGGGGGGGGTCAGGAAAAGCTTGATAAAGAAATAAAGTACAGACAGACAAAGGGCAGACTGAGATGTATGGATTCATATTTACGTTGCATCTGTGAGTCCAGACCCTTGACCAGACCTTGGAGACAGAGCATGCCTATTACCAGCAGCTCAGCAGAAGGAGATTTTAGAAAAGAAATACAAGCAGGAGGCCGGCTGCTTACTTAGGAAGCTGGGTAAAAGCCTGGAAGCCAGCCTTGGAGGCCACCAAGCGTCGAATGGCCTGAAAATGACTCTCCAGCTCAGTGTTGAGAGTTGGCAGCTCGGCCTCCTGGGATAAAAGAGCCAGGATGGCGTTGTTGATGAGCTTCTCTTTGTTCTCAGAAAAAAGACCCTAAAGGAAAAAAAAAGAAGACGCAGTGAGAATTGATTGTAAATCGTACTTGCGAAGTTGGATAGGCAAAGTCCTTGGAAAGAGAACACACTCACATCTTGGGTTACAGCGTGCAGCACTCCACTGTAGGATATGTTGGCATTGAACCTGAACACTGCGTCTGCAAAGTTTCCATCTAGGCAAACCAAGAAGGGACAAAAAAACATTCAAAAGTAAACACGACTCAAGAGGTTGACAAGATAAGAGCTTAACAAATTGTTAAGACATACATATACATCGATAAAATGTTTGTAAGGAATAGACAAGCCATATCTGAAGGGATATCAGAAAGTACAAAAAAAAAATCTGCGTATTCTCTGATAATCTCTCAAGAGAAACAATAAGAACGTTTCAGTTTTGAGTCTTATCTTGGATTGATCCAATTTGGGATAAGAGGTTTACATGAAATATGGCACCCAGCTGCTATTTAGTGTGAAATTTTTACAAATTATTTGCAAAAACTAACTATTCATGATCTAAGGCACTATTACCTATACCAATTTTTTTCTGTCAATATTTGGTCAATATTTTAAGAAAAGAAGGAAAAAGAACCCCTAAAAATTAGAATTATATGCAACATGATTAGAATTATCTTTAGAGTTTATTCAAGTATATTGGTGGAGAAAGTAGATTTTCTTTTCATTCTTCTTCTTAACTCTATGAAAAGCAAATGACAGTGTATGAGAGTCAGACATTGGAGCTTTACGGTGGTAAACTGTAATTTAAGCTTGCTTATCTGCCCACAGCTCCCATCTTGACATTTGTGTTTATGTTTCAGTTTTAGATGTTGGCAAGGATGTCTAGACTGGGACTAAACACAAGGTATGACATCACACAGTGAGGTTTTAAGCTAATATCCTTGCTGTATAAGGACACAAATACCCATTATTGCATTTATTGCTTCTGTTCCTTTGATTCTGTGTCTTTACAAAACTATTCGCAGCTCTGCCGATTCTGAATTGATATCTAAACCAGTGTAACCATACAATGAAATCTGTTCATAGCAAAGACCTCTGACTCACTTGGAGGTGCTGCCAGGAACCTGAGATGCAAACTCTCCACCTCCTCGTCCACAGGCATGCTCAGCAAGCCCCACCTTTGTCCTCTCTGGGTGGATGCCATCTTGACGCATACATCCCTGTTGCCTGATGCTCGAACTCCATCGAGTAGGCTGGCTAACAGGGAGTCCCTGCAGACGCAAAAACAAGCAATAATGTGTGAACAACAGGATCAAAGACATCCAACAAGCACAGCAAAGAAAAGAAACCCATCTTTTAAAGATGGTAAAAAGTGCAGATTTTTTTTTTTTTTTTTTTTTTTTTTAATGTCTGTGTACCTTTCAGTAGAGGAATACTTCCTGATCTGACCTCTGATGAATTCAACTGTAAACACCTGAGGATTGTCTACATCACAGATGAGAGCAAATACCTGAGGGGAGACGAAACAGAGTATAATAGAAACAAGAACACGGTGTGAGGGGATGTTTTACTCATGTCTTATAGGATTGAGGCTTTGCATCCCAGCTGTTAGCATACAGGTTTACGGTTCATATATAATGAAACAAATACAAGCAGTTCAAGAGACATTTATCGCTTCCAGGAGTACAGCTGGACAGGAAAGGAAAAAGGGCAGTCAAAAATGTTTTGATATTTTCCATGAGTTCTGGCCTCACCTCTCCAAAGGGTTTAATGGTGACTATGTTGTATGAAGCTGGGTCTCTCTCCACTAAACATGTCTCCGTCAGGGCCAGGATACGTTTAACGGGCTCCTGGAACAGACCAGAATGCACCAAGACCATAATATTAACAAGGATTATACACATAACTCCTAAAATACACACATATACTGCACTTTGTTCTGTCCCAAAGATGCACTGCTGGCTTATCTTTGGACAGACGATATGTTATTTATAATCAAACCGACAAATGTAACTTTTTCCACATGCTGTCACTCACTGCCGTGCTGCTCCTCTTTCCTTCTGTTGCTCACTCAAAAGACTACTGTCAACTAGTCAGACACAATATGTAGGTGGGGAAATTAGCGACTGATAAACTGGGACCACACCCATATTTTGATGATTACAATAACTGCACTTATGCAAGTTTTTTTTTTTCTGTGCTTGAGGAGGAAAGAGGCAGCAAAAAACTACTAAATCTAAACATTTGAAGGGGTTGCCAAATATATTTTGTCGGCCTGCTCAAGTATTAATATTCTGTGGGGAAACCCTGCGCTTTAATGACCATACACCCCTGAGAAGAACAAAGACAGGCAGAGTGCTCTGACCAGGTGTCGGGGGGTGATCTTCTGGACCACGAACTCGGCCAGAGACGTGATGCTTTCGTCTGAGCTGTACTTCCCCAGCCTGTCCGTTAAGAAACTCTCAAAGGTCAGGGCCTCCTTCCTCAGACGCAGCGTGATACCGATGAAGTTTCCGGCATGTTCTATGGCACTGCGGATGATATCGTCTCGATGCTCGGAGGCAAACAGATGCTGACGGAAGAAGAGGGGGGAGAAGAAATCTCAGTTATGTAAAACCATAACAGATGTCAGTGGAGCATATTCACACACGTGCCAAGCTACATGGATACATACCAGCCTGCTGAAGCCACCGTAGAGGATGCAAAACCCTCCTTGATAGTCAGAAACCTCCACAAAGCCTTCTACATTTCGGTAGTCATAGGAACACACCACTCTGTTCGTGTGAGGGTCGATCTGGTCGATGCCTCCGGGTGTCACCTCTAAACTCACAGGCTTCCGTGTGTCACTCCAGTGATGTTTATAGCAGTTGTAACGCTGCGAACAGTGTGGCCACACGCCATTTATTCAGTACACTAAACGGCATGTCCTCAAACTTTCCATTTTGATCTTCACTTTATCCCTTTTACATGCATCAGTACTCACCCTGCCAGTTATCTTCCCCTCTGAAAACTCTGTTCTGAATCTCTGCAAAAGAAAAAAAAGGGACACAAACATAAATGTGCGCGAAACTTCCGAGTAAACTGCTGAATCCACTCTGAACTGTTTAAGATGGGAAATTACAAAAATTTCCACGAGGAAATACCCAGGCTTACTGGTGTATGAAAACACTTAATCAAACCAATCTTATTTCCTCACAACAAATTATTTGCTGATTCATATTTGTGTTCCTCAGTTGTAATAAATCAAAAGGAAGTGGAATTCTAAGAAATGCATTCCTAAACACTGCATAATACTTAACTAAAAAAGCATGAATAAGTCACATCTGAACAGCACACCTGAGATCTTCTGAGAATGAAAAATGTGCATGAGATCTTTTTAGTGAATGTGAATGATGATAGCTGTGGAGAGGCTGAGGGTGTTCTTGCTTACAAGCGCTTCTGTGAGGAGCTCTGTCCGGTGCTCCGTCGAGAATTTGAGCGTTTCCGACTTCTTGCTGCCGCCTTTGCGGAAGGTGAGGCTGAACTCTGTACCCTGGCCTTTTCCTACGGGACCGATGCCGCAGATATCTCCATAAGGCCACTAGAAACAGAGAAACGACGCAGAAATCAACACACTGTTAGGGGCAACATTTGGAGTCCACTGTACTTAAAACTCATAAGCAACAAATGCATCCATTATGAACAGTTTACAACATATTATTCCACTATACAGTTGAGACTGATCAAGTTTTCATTGGTACCAACACTGTGCATCAATAAAAACATCACATAAAGCATCATTTTGTAACAGTTTTTTATTTGGCCATGTCATAAATGTAACATTGATGCTATTTTCTGTTTTCTGAAGGGCTGTTCCACTTCTAATCTGTATCGACTGTGACATATTTGATGTTCTTAATGAGTCTACACAGATAGTTTACATACACATTGCAGTGTACTGAAAGTGTAGCATACTGGAATATTGAGGACAAGGAGCTAAAAATACTGTTTCAGGTTTTAGAAACAAGAAATGGATTTTCAATAGTCACGCAGACCCAAGGAAAGCAAACCCCTAAAGCTCCTCTGGGGCCCTGATGCTGTTATAGAAGAGCTTCCTGCTGGACGACTGAGTTCCTGGAAGAAACGCTGCACAAATACTGACCTGATTTGTTACTTCTAGCGTGGTGGGGTTGTAAGTGGTAATGCCATGTGTTCCCACTGAAAAGACTCTCTTGTATCTGTAAAGAAAAAAAAAAATCTTAAGCACGGCCTGTTATCGCCAACTGCACATGGCGGCAAAACCTACACATACAACAGCACAAGCAGTCACACGGCATGAGCAGCTAATGTGGAAGAGAAGGAGAGCATGTAGCGGTCATTTCAACGTGTAAGATCCATTTACCATGGCAGCCCTACACGCTGGTGCATTTATGTGTAAGATTAGTTTCGCAGCACCAAGAGTAAGATAATAAGTAAAAGCTCAATGACATCACCAGCTCTGAGTTATACCACGTCCAGGATATGCATGTCAGTTTCCTGGCATTTCTGTGAGCCACTAATGAAATAAGCCAGAAAGAGGGTGACTAAAAATCTCACTGCCTGTATCAATGCTTCACTGGTCGTGCTCGGGAGTAAAGGTTTATTTGATGATTCAACCTAAATATTAATACAAGCGAGTATGCTCGATATTCCATTTACCTTACCTGCAGTGCCTTACATTATCAGCTCTGTTATGAGTCACTGCTTCACACTCAAGCAGCACGCCATAATTCACTGGAGGAGTAATGAGAATAGCGCTTTCTCACACAGTAGGAAGGAAGTGTGAAATGTGCGTGTGCTTTGAATGTCTGCGTGCACGAGCGTATCCATATGTGCTTGGTTGTGGTTTGGCAGAAGTTTCAGTTGCTGTTCTTTTTCGCCCCCAAATTATAACATTCTGCAGAAAGATTTTACCACAATTACTTTCAGTATTTTGGTAAAAAAAAAAAACTTCTATTGGGGATTTTAGGTTGGAATCCAATACAATATGAAGTTGAGAATGTTAACAGGTTTCAGTGATGTAGTTGGTACGTTCATTTATGTACAAGATACTCTTTTAGGTTTGCACACTGAACATGCTGACTTGGCTCCTTTCTTTTTTGCACATCCTCAATAAGGCTGAATAACAAGGGGACTGGTGCAGTTACTGTCCAAAAATAAAAACTGTTACTCCACCAAGAGAGAGTGAAAGAAATTATTTGAGAGGATACTTCCAGATAATGAATTTCTACTTTAGTTTGATTACATGACAAATGCAGACAGACAGGCAGCGACTTGAGGAAATAGTAGAGCATCCCTCCATCACTCTCCTCTGCCCAAACTGATACCGATAACTGATAACTTTCAGCTCCTAAAGGCCGATGCTGATACCAATAACACACACATATACCTAAGATCATACATCAATACCATGAACAAAATAAAAAACAGTTTTGACTATTTAAGTGAACAGATATTTATTTTTTACAATGAAAAACTATTGGCAAGCCTCTCAAACATTTTCATAAAGCTATCAAACAAACCCATTTGATATCTCACATAGGTGAAGTCAAGGTAATGTCAATGTGCACGAATTTCAGTCGCTAAACATTACAGCTCCAGCTTAGCACGTTATAGCCACTGGGCACAAACGCACCAAACAGCAGCTTCTGACGGCCATTTATTGGAAGGAAAACAAATATACGGCCGGTTAACGCATCAATATTGTATCGACTTCTTCCGTTTCCAAACCATTTTCAATTGGACATTCATGAGCGGCTCCAACCTCTCCGTACTGCCTCTCTACAATTACTTGACCTTGCTTCCAAAAGGTTGGCTTAAATAGTGTCAGCAAACCCTACTTAATTATTAACTCACCGTGGGCTGACTTTGTTTAATTCCATCAGAGCACAGGCAGCATCCAGATGCCCATAACCAGTGTGTTTGTCTGGCTGTGTTTCTAAGCACATACAACACTCACTGTGTCCTAAAATTAAGTGCTTAACAGATGTAGAATTTGCCTTTCCAGACATCCCAGGGAAGAAAAATAAAATCTCAGTTGGGCTGGAATTAGCTCTATAGATAAGGCAGCCATCATACACTGCTAACCATAAAGTAATACTGTATATAGGATGATGGAACAAGTGGCAATGTTTTTGCATGTATCTACTAGGGCTGGGCGATAAATCGATTTAATCGATTAATTCGAATTGGTACTTAATGTCGATTTGTTTTAATGAAAATCGATTTTCTCATTAACATCCGCCACCAGCGCCTGCCTGCTGGGCTCCCGTAGGTCAGAGAGCGCGGAGTGCGCGCCCCCCTCCCCACCCGCGCTAGGTACACAAACAAGCAAGCATGCTGATCTTACACCGAAGAAAAGAAACGTATCCTCGGTTTTTTGGAATTGTTTCGGGTTCATGGCGTCAGACACAGAACAAACAGCACCTCACTGCAAAGTCTGTTTAAAGGCTGTTGCTACCAAAGGTAGCAGTACTACAATTTACTGTTGAGTAAAGTTGGAGAGGCGTTGCTCCCTACGAAAAAAACGACCGCGGCAGCCCAAGCACCGCCACCAGAAAACAACCTACCGTCTTGGAAACGTTGACAAACTGTATCCCGTATGATGAGAAAGGAGCCTGGTGGAAAGCTGTCACGGATGCAGTCGTGATGTATATTGCAAGAGATATGGTGCCCATATACACCGTGGAAAAGCCGGGGTTTTTCACCTGCTCAAAGTTTTGGATCCCAGGTACGTGCTACCAGGCTGCAAATATTTTTCTGACGTTGCCTTGCCTCGTAAATTACAATGGAAGCCTAAAATTAAATTTTTAATTTTATTTGATGCAGATGTTTAAGTTAACATGATTCAGAGAATCAAAATAGTGCCCAAATACTTTTTGTTTACCACACAAGCACCTCCTTATTTTGCAGTTTTGTTTGCACTTTATTTTGTCAACCTCAAAAAAGGGGTCTTATAATATTATGTTTTACTTATTTTTTGTGTCATTTCGAAACTAGATTACTGAAAAGTTACATTGTCACTGTTCACAATGGCAGGCAGGGCTTGCCATGTCTTTTTTGTGGCTTGTTTATGTAACTGAAACTCCAGAAGGGAAAATTAAACAAAATAAAACTGAAACTGTTTTGAACAATTTCTTTGTCATCTACAAATTGATTTAGTAGGGGGTGAAAAAAATCGATTTAAATCGTGAATCGGGATTTTTTCTGAAAAAATCGGAGATTTTTTTTTTAGGCCATATCGCCCAGCCCTAGTATCTACCATTGATCATGGATAGCTGAACTAAGAAGTGATTTCAAATTTCATGCTGCTGTGATTCAAAATTACATTTTAAAAAGATATAAAAAATAATGGACGCAACTGGGTCAAACTTGCATTATGCATCATAATGAACTGCTTATAGCATTTAGTTTATCTGACGTGTGTACGCATCAGAATGAGCCTTACAGATATATGAATACAAGTAGCATGTTATTGTTCATTAGGTCTTACTGCACAGTGTCTCTGTAAAACCTTTCTCCTTCTAAGATTTCTTAATGTTTTACATTAGGCAACTTCCTGTACTCTGTACTAGACTCCTCCTTGGAAGAGGAGAAGCAGTTCAATGAAGAACACTAAACTGCAGACTTTTTACGACATAAACACAACAATATGTTTAATGCCACACAATTACTTCCGCCCCAACTGAACAATCAGTTATAGAGAAACAGGAACTGGTGGAAGGAGAGCCGAGAGCGACTGTCGTACCTCATCCAACTAAATAATGACAGCTCTGAGAAAAGGAACGGAAACCTAAAAACGCTACAAGTTACAAGCTACAAGTGAATATTACAGCACGTCCCCTGCACCGACAAGTAATATCATACTTTAAAACTATTTGCAAATTCTGATCTGAGGCACTTTATAAACACATGAATTGGGATGCCAGTTTGTGCAATTCGGTCTCAAGCATAAACACATTTATAGAAGAGCCAGGGGGCTCCCAAACTGAGCAACCCTTCTGTGGACGACTAACCCCTAAAGTCTGGTTTGTTTGGTGCGTTAGGGTGCTACGTTTCATCCTCAAGTACCGGTGGATTACTAGGTCCCTGGCATGTGTTGAAAGAGTTGTGCATCGACAAGCAGTGTATGCATGACGTGTTGACGCTACAGCATCTTGCAGCAATTCCTAAAAACCAAAAAACACGGAGCCATAATCTAGATGTTCAAAAAAGTTAGAGGGCAACTCAAAATATTTCCACAAAGAACAGCAGGGTACAACTCAGCCAGTGAAAATAGACGAAGATCTGCATCTTCAATAATGATAATTCATTTTATTTACAAACACCTTTAAAGAGACTCAAGGACACTGTACAGAAAAAGCTCAGCAACAAGATGTAGGGATGCAGTTTGGCTGAAACACCTCTGACTGGTGGATCTGTCAAATAAGTAGCGATAAATCAGATTTTGGTCACTTTGTGACAATTTGTGATCAACGAACAAACATTTGGGAGTTCAAAGTTAATCCAAAACTTAACATAAAGCGAGCAAAAGAGCACACAGCAGGCAGCCTGTGATCTTTCACTCGTATGAGCAATTAAATAAATGGAAAGCTTTTAGGAGAAAAATCAAGGAATTCCCATCACTGGATGATCAGCCTTTTTCTGAAGCTGAAGATAAGAGTTGTTTGCAAGAACCTTTTAGTTTGGTTCCATGGCAAGGACATGACCTACAGAAAGCCAGTCCCAGTCCAAAACTCAGGTTAGAAACAGACATTTAGACCATTTAAGGCCTGACTGCTCACCTTTTATTACTTTATGTGCCCACCTGTCTGCATTTGCACAGTTCAAATACAGTATTATAAGTTAAATGTTTATTGTGGGGGGTCTGTTCTCTGATGCACATTTTATTTTTAATTTTTGTTTAAAAAAAAAAAAAAAGAAAGGAAGAGGGAAAACCTAGGGATCAGGGCTAAGCATTTCAATTGAAAATTAATCAAAACTGACATTCAGGACCAATAATCACTGTAATCTTGCTCATGTGAATTATCTCAACTATTTTACTTCTTTGAAATTTTAATTTAATTACCACATATAGTTAATCTGTGTGTGCTTCCTACAGCTCACTTTAAAATCAAAGATATGTGCTTTTACTAGGAAACTATCCCAGTTTTAATAGCTGATTAGATTTGCAGTGAAAGTCTCGTCAGTGATCTATGAGGGGAAAAAAAAATACAACGATACTAAAATAATTACTCGTTAATCACAATTGAGGTAACTAATTGAGGGATCTAGTCCATAAAGGCAGATGTACTGCAATTCCTTTTCTGTTTAACTCTTAACAAATACCTCTATGTCGCTGTGGATACTATTCTCAAACACTGCAGTCACAAGAGTTTAATTAATGGTGATCATGAGCACCAACAGTGTTAGAGGTCAAGTCTGTTTCTAGAGAAGTGGCTGGAGCAAGATCTGACTAATTAAATCCCTAGTTACATCCAGCAATGTTATACATTTGAATATGTCACAGAAATTATTTCAAAAACACGGTAAGAACTTGTTTTTTTTGCAAATGTTAAATAAAAGCAAGCAAAAACACAAGAGAAACTATGAAGCAACGCATCAGCATTATTCAATTCCCTTCAGCTTTTCTCATCTTACAACTTGTCTGCCTTATTGTAGCAGGCATAAAAAAATACCACTGGTACAGAAGAGCATCTCCATCAATGTTAGAATTATAAGTTGATGCCTGAAGGGTCTTAACAGCGTAGACACACAAATCAGCAAAACCATTCTGCAAGCGCTGTTGCTAAATATGTGCTTCACAGGACAGGCTCCAAAATGGATTTTGATGACCTGCTTCAAGTTTTAAAAGGAAAGAAAAGGGAAACCCCAAGTGTTGTTTGCAAAATTTAAGTTCAATTTTCTTTTAAGGACTAATTCTGCTCATGGTTTTCATATTATAACCACTGAGTTTGATGCTATCCTGGCTAACACTAAAGAAAAACTGCATCAGTACCAAAGACAGTTGCAGGTCACTTAACTTTTTCTTATGTATAATTTTCAGCCTATTATGCATCTCGTTTATTCAATGTTAAAAAGTGGCAGCTTCTAAACAAGGCTGACTGAGGCAGTAAGAAATAGCAAAAAGCAAAACTAAAGGCTTGTGATGAACCTAGAAACATTCATTATAAACCATCTGAGAAGCCAAATATTCTGCTTTTACTGTCAATTACCATTCTTTCCCTTGCGCAATGCTTAAAATAATTCTTTTATCTGGACAATGTTGATGAGATCTGTGTGTCAGTTTAGGCTCGAAAAACAAAGGCACAAGTCTGTTCAGCTCATTAAGGGTCAAAGTATGCGATGTGCATTTATCTATCAATATTTTCTCTATTCATTTACCTATTATTAATTAACAAATGATAATTATAAAACCGTAAAACACAAACTGTAAAGACATCAGATGAGCTCAATTCTTTACGACTGTCAGTTTTCAATGATTAATCGAATCGAGAAAGAAAGTGACATTAATGACATCATTACTGATATTATAGTTGCAATTTATTCATAGGAAAATGTACAAGTTCACAAAGTTTAAGTTTGGTTTTAAAAAAAAAAAATGTACACAGGAGTAGAACCCACGATATGTAAGGCTGCAAAATGAAAAGAAAATATCTGAAGCCTTTCTCTCAATGTGACAGATCCACTAAATTATGTTTCACACAGTCTGCTCAAATTTAAACTCTGGTTCCCAGCAGTCATGCACTTATGTCTGTGATAGCAATGAAGCATACCTGCAAAACCACCAAAACATAACGATATAATCACCAAAAAAGCTACAGATTTATTTCCCTCTATTCACTTGCTTTTCATGTTCGCCCACTCAGACATGGTTCTGTGCTCTAACTAATCGTTTTGTTCTTGCAGAGGCAATAGAATAACCTTTATTATCAATTATTCGACACTCTTTATCTGACGGAAACACTACTTCATCAGTGCTGAGTAATACATAAATCACACTGAATTCAGTTCTGGAGAAGCGTTGAGACAATTTCCATCTAACTGAGGAAAAAAATCCACCACTGCAGCATAAAAGTGAATCACTGTGTTGCTCTGACACGCGTCACACGTCGACATTCGTTTCTGCTGGACATGTCAGGAAGCATTTGCGAGATGAACTTCTGATGATGGCTAAAGCTCTGCAGCCCTGCTTAAGTTACTCAAGCCAAGAGGAGGCCTTAATGGGAACAAAGACATTTAGAAAGCAGGTAATGTGATCTCACTGGCTCACAGCTCCGAACTCCAGCTCTTCCTTTCTATTACTTTCAACGGACTCTAGCATCTATAAGCTGTTTTCTAATTCATAACATACTTTATCAACTCATACATTCAATATGCTATGCAATGTACTACATAATGAGATATGTGCTGCATGTTTACACGCAGTCTTGGGGATTTTCTACTCTGACATTTTCACACCATAAAAAGACCAACTGGAAAACAAACCTTTCAAACCACATTAGAGGAAACATGAAAATAACTTGCCTTGCCATTTTTTTTTTTTTTTTGGAAGAAGGTATATTTAGTCACCCTGTGTAACATGATTCAGTGTAATCGTCACGTGACAGCAGGATGAGGCTGGAACACAGCTTTCACAGATGATTAGCTATTGATTACCACTCATGTTAACATCAGGTTGCCGCTGATGAGGCTGAAGCATAATAAAGTGTAAATGCAAAAGAATAATATCTGTGTACTTTACTGAAGCAATTGTCTTTCCTTTCTAGACAATAAACCCATGTCAATAGTAAGACATCTTACAGAAGACGAGTTCTGTCCTGTGCTCACAGCCATTATCTCTTCCTTTCAGTTACATTTCATTAGACAGTGCTCTTCTGGAAAACACATTGATCCCATAACTGCTGACAGTGGTCTGCAGACCTCTTATCCTTGTCTAAGATAAGGAAGTCAACACAAAGGAAGCACTGAGTCAGGGCTTCAGCATTTTCCCAAATCTCCTTAACCAGATGATAAAAAGACGAGTTTTGGTTAGTGCCACCTTGTAAACTAACATAAAAGATGTGAAACTGAAAATGTCCTCAAAATTCATCTGTATAGTTAAAAAAAAAAAACAACAACAAAATGTTATCTTACTTTCCCCTCCAAGAGTGTTTGGTGGTGTAGAAACAGGCCAGGTCTTTGTTCTCTTTGACGACATTCATCTTTTCACAGGACCTACGACACAGAGGGACAGTTACAATTACTGGGTTAGAAAAATGAAGTCAGTAAGACATATTACAAACAAAAAAAAAGGGAGATTTTAATTAAAGACCTTCTTAAGCTTGGGTGTTACATTACAAGAAGCCTCCAAAAACCTGGACCCAGATCTTTGCAAGTCATTACTACATCAAGTTTATTTACCGCACGGATTGCAACATACTGTGACACACATTTCACACAGCCATTCAACATTTTTCACCTCAGAAGGAGAATCCCCCATCAATCACCCGCTCAGCTCCAAAACTGAGTAAACATCTGTTATCCAACTCCACAGTGGTCAATCACTCCAAGCTGGTTGATTCCATAGTTGGAGGCCATAACATCAATTCAGATGGTAGCACATGACTTTCAGTTTATGACAGCAATGCCTTTTCATTGCCCTCACTCACCCCTTCACAGTTGCATTTTTACAGGATCGCTCTGAAAAGAGGCACAGTGAGGCCTTTGCTGGGAAATAACTAAGCTCAAACAGATTTTTAAAAAAAAACTACAACAATGAACCAGATTGCTTCACAGTACATAAACAGAGGTTGGACTGTGTCTTTGTGTTTGCAGAGGTTTCATATTTAAGTACAAGGTTGTCACAGTAATGCACGTTTAGCTGCTGGATAGTTAAGTGTTGCAGTTTATGACAGATTAAGGCTTCAAGAGCAAACCAATCAACAGAACACAGTAGAGTACAAGGAGGGAACAGCCATCCTCAGTGCAGTGATTTGCAAGCGGCTGGACGGTGACAAGGGGAACCTGTGTCAGCAGTCTACCAGGATCTGGGAAAAATCCAACTTCAGTTTTCCTTCCTCTCCGATTCAGTGTGCAAATGAAACGGCAAGCAGAAAAATATGTTTTTTTTTTTACTAACATATTCACTCACCGAAGGATCAAGTGTCTCATGTCCACAGAGAGCAGGACAATGACAAAAAGAAAAAGAAAAGAAAGAAAGAAAATGCAGGATCCAAGAGCCTTAACACTGAATGACAATCTTTAGAAATTGGCCAGGCTCGACACTGCATTAGCTCAGGGACACTTTTGGAGAAGCAAAGTTCTGATCCCCTCCCCAAACATGGATGCATAAAGCTGCACATTTAATCTGATCCCAAGCAGGAGCTGACAGCATGCACAATCATACATATTGGCATCAAGCACTGCATCGCTTGCTCTTTGAAGAAGCAGAGGCTGTGCAATTTTTTTTAAATCAAAATACTGCAATAAGTTTGCTCTAATACATATTTTTTTTAAAAAAACTGCCAGATGCCAGGACTGAGGCCTGTGATTGCCCCTCCCAGTTTTTTTTTTTTTTTTTTGTTGCTTGAATGCAGATGAACACCAAGTCATTCATAAGCTCTCTTTGACAGATTTTTACAAAAAGAAGAAAATAATAATGGAAGGACATTGAATGGCATTGGCTGGATGATACTTTAGATGCAAAGTACACACTTTATGGACAATGATTTGCTGTAGACAGATGGCCAGGATATTTGCTAATGTTACATGAATAGCAGCGGACAAAATCTTGAATTGCATACTGGCACTTGCTCTCAACCACATAGTCCTAATGGGATTGAATAAAACCTCTAAAAGAAACCTATATGAACAAGTGAAAAGGGGCTGACTAGTTTCCAGCTATGTAGACTGCAGACTCAGGTTTAGAGTATCATGACAAATTATTCAAGTAAATCTATACACTACAAAAATGAATTTTCTCTTTCCTTTCAGGCTGCAGTTTGTACTTACAACTGTGTAGAAAAAGCTGAATCACTGGTTTTGTCTCAAGGATTACAGATAATTGGAAAATTACCTTAGCGTCAGTGTGAGGACAAGGGTCAGAAAAATCATGTGATTTTACATTACTATATTTTCCTAACCATTTTTACAGGTCTAGTTAAAAATTATGCTGCACTGAAGACAGCTGAACCAATAGTAAATTAAGGGAAATGGGTAACAATGGTCAGCAAAGAAATAACTTCAAGTAATACACCTATCACAAACCAAACAACATAAATGTGGATATCATGATTGATTTTCTTCATTAATTCTTTTTTTTTCTTATCCAAATACATGGTAGTGTCACCTTCCTCCCCCATAATTTACCATTTAAACGAAGCAATAATCTACCAATGGAGGAACTGAACTTGCTACACTTCATCTGGTATGGCTCTGTGAGGATTTCATGAAACTGCTTGCGAAATGAATGTAACTACCTGATTTGTTTAAACCACAAAACTGGAAATACAAGCCATGAAGTGACATGAGAAGTATTTTTAAATGGCTGATGGTCCTCCTCGAGCCCATGTGCGCCGGACACCGATCTGTCAAGTAAATCCGTGACAAACAGCATTAACGTTACCTGGCTCTCAAGAAGCTGGCCCAAACCTGCTTCATTGCAGCGGGCCTTCGCGGTCAAGTGTCTCGCTAAACACAAACAAATGCTGCTCTCTAATGCGGTGTCGACACAAACGCTCCACCTGAATAGAACAACAAACGCACTGCGAAATGATTTTGTTATCAGCGTTTGTTTGCCATTTGCTGGGGGGAAAAAGGGCTGTGGAAGGCCAGTATTGGATTAGCCACACGTTAGCGGCTAACTAGCAGCTCAGTGTGGTTTAATGGGAGAGCTGGTCGGGCGCGTTAGCAGAGGAGTTCAACCAGGCAAACACGGAGAAGAAACGAGTGGCAGGTGCCAAGGGTTGCGTTTACCTTTCAAATCAGTAACGGGTGTTAATCGTAGCCGTCCCTCAGCCCCCCACCCTCCTGTGAGAGCGGCCAGTGCTTCTCTGTTTTCTGGTGCTGATGATACTCAGTAGCGCCGTACACCCCCCCAGCAAGACTCAGGACGCTGCCATATTCCTGTTAGCCAGAGCGCTGTAGTGCGCAAGCGCGGTGGCCAAGCTGTCATGCGGCTGTCAGCTGATTGGTTTGTCAGGAAGCAGAATTATAAGAATGCCTGACCTCAGATCTGTGCTTGTTTGAGTTTTCACCAGTTTTTGAGGTGACAGATGTTACAATAGCTGACCTGTGAACAGTTTACTGTAGTGACGGAACTGTTGAAATAACGGTTTCCATTTGTGCTATTTTAAAGGGAATTTTCTATAAGCAACCGCATACCGCATGAATGAGATAATTTAGGAAATAACATAATCCTGACGATCACTTAGTCTGGTCAGTTAACCGAACCAAAACTTAAGAAGTGATCATATCTCACGGTTCCTCATCTATTTCTCTATTTACTTGTGTCTTCATACTTTCTTTTGGAAAATGTGTTTCCTTTTTTTTTTGGAAATACAATTACTCGAATTGTAATTATAGTGGCTCGTTTTAGACTTGAATCTCTTTACTTGTATCAGCTGTCTGCTAAGCAATAAAATGCCATACCTGCGTTAAATACAGCTATTGCGCCATCTAGGGACATTTTTCCGTCAATGCAGCAATGCCAAATTCAGAAAGAGAGCAGCATTCAAGAAATACTGCAGCATTAGAGCTTAAAATGTAAAAAAAAAAAAAAAAAAAGAAAAGAAAAGAAAAAGAAAGTACACATGATTTACTTTATGATTTAATGTGACAAACCTGTTAAATACAAGTTATTTATCAGTCATCAGCAAACATTACATTGAAATGACCCCCATTTAACACAGCGGTTTAAGTTCACAGTCAAATTGGTTAAATATTATTGTCTTATAAATTAGTTAAAGCTTGTAAATGACCTACAACAATTAGAAATCAGCAAATATAAGACTGCACCCAGTCTTTTCTGACCCCTTTTCAATTGTAAATGGTTTACTGTCAGCAGTGGTTTATTACTACCTCTCTCCTCTTCTTCAAAACAGTTAGATTTTTCATGATCATATGCCATTTATCTCCTTATTTACAAATGATCTTGCCATGACCTAAATTCATCTATATTTAAACTTCTACAACTTTTAACAATTTGCCAAAGAGATTCATAGATTTTCTTTTGCTCTAAGGTCACAAGTAGACCTACACAAAACAGTCAAGATACACGTCCATCAGAGAAGTATAGTAACACCAACATAGAATCACACACAAAACAACAACAACAACAACAAATAAGCAATCTATAACGTTCAGCTTTTTAGCATATGACTCAAAAATACTTGTGTTTAGTCCATGTCTAAAATTATAAGTGACTCACCGCGACTGAAGATAAAGGGGGAACATTTTTGACCTATGTAACTGACTGATGTCGTACTCTAAGGTTGAGTGGAGCAGCACAGAACGGTCACGTTATAAGGCATGCGCTGCCCGTTAGTCTAACTCAATTACAGCTAGGGAGACATGGGGGAAAAGAAAAGTTTCCTTCTTTTTCTCTTATTAGAATCTCTCTTAACAAGATGGAGAGCGAAGCTCTTTAGGCTTCAGTAGAGGATGAGAATGTTACCTCAGAGACCCTCTATGAAGTTTTTATTTGGCTCACATGATGCCAAATGAGTTTATGCAGTGGATAAATGACTACCCTGGATTTCAAGACACAATTAACTGAATTAATCTTGTATTAAAAGAACAGAAGCATTTTAGTAATGCTGTCATCAGTATGCAAAAAAAAGTGTGGTAAAATGTTTCATCGACTTATCAATACTTTGATAAGTAAAATGCTTATCATTGTGCACAATCTAAAGTAGGTATGTACCATTACGAAGGTCACAGTTTTTCTGCAAAATGCAGTTGAATAGGGTCCTCTGTTGCTGTAGCAGCGCATGTAATGAGAGGATGATCGGAGAAGGGCCTAGAGCTCCTTGTAGATCATGAGTCCACCTTGTTCCCACCTTTTTTTTTCTAACCCTACACTGCCATCTACTGCTTCATACTATACACTGAAATGGGCCTCATGGACCCTTAATAGTCCTGTTTCCAATGAATTGCATATTGGACACATAAAAGATGTGCAATCAAAAAAAAAAAAAAGAGACCCATGAATTAGGTGCCATGCATCATGCTTGGTAATTAAAGGAGCATCCCAAACAGGTTCAGCCTTTCTCTCAGTAGTAAAGGCAATATCGATGTCAGCCAATCAGATTTCATTTAGCATTTTTCACACAACTGAATGTCACACTGAGCACCTTCACGGACTGAGAATGTAAAAATTGTAAGTAAAAAAGCATTAAAAGCATTACCTAAAAAAAGGTTCAAGTTACAAAAGACTGAAGAATTGAGGAGACCCAGACATTAGGATTTGATACATTTATAAAATTAATTCGTTGTTTATGTGCAAAAAGTTCAACAACAAAGCATGCGTAAAAGAATGATATTTCAGAGCGCAAAATGTTGAAGAATTTAGGGATTTTATTATCTCTGGTGCACTGTATGATTATTATTACAAATCCAGAAACATCTCGGTACACTAAACACAAAGCAGAAATGCATTAATGTGATCTCCAGACCCACAGGCAGCAGCACAAACATGTGATCCTGTCATGGAAATGACAACAAGGCCCGAGTAACACCTCTTAAAATCATCATCAAAGAGCACAGTTCATAACTGCATCAACAAATACAAATTAAAACTGAAATGTGCAACAAAGTACCATAAATGGAAAAGATTCAGAAACATTTGCTATATCAGCTCACAACAAAGATGGCAAAATGTTCAAGATGTTCAATATGGCAGCACACCTCATAAGAGTTGGAACAGGGTGATGTGAAATGAAATAAAAAATACTTTATTTATTCCATAAAGGGAAATTCAACACTGTAGCAAGGGCTCTCTCTTTTTTTTTTTTAACAACAGACAAATGATAGCAATAATAATAATATTACAGCAATAATAATAATATTAATTGATAATAAAATAATAATAGGTTTTATGTCTTGTTGTGGAGGCTGTTGTGAAGCATCTCTTCTTCTTTTAACAACTGTCTGTAAATGTCTGTGAAGTCAGGAGACCAGTAGCTGGAGTTTGAGGAGAGGAATGATGTCCCATTCTTGTCTGATGCAGGATACTAGCTGCTCAACTGTCCCGGGCCTTTGTTGTCATACTTTTTTGGAAAGGTCTGGACTGCAGACAAACCAGTTCAACACCCAGACTCTTCTGCGAAGCCATGCTGTTGTGATGGATGCAGTATGTGGTTTAGCATGGTCTCGCTGAAAGATACAAGACCAAGACGTTGTCTGCATTTGTACTCTAAAACCTTGCTGTGCTCTCCAGCATTGATAGTATCTTTCCAGATGTGTAAACTTCCCACACCATAGGCACTAATGGAACACCAAACCATCAGAGATGCAGGCTTTTGAACTGTCCACTGATAACAAGCTGGATAGACCCTCTCCTCTTCAGTCTTTAGGACACAGCAATCATGGTTTCCAAAAATAATTTCAAATTTTGATTCATCTGACCACAGAACAGTTTTCCATTTTGCCTCACACCATTTTAGATTGACTTTGGCCCAGAGAAGACAAAAACGTTTCTGTATCATGTTCACATATGGCTTCTTCTTTGTACGACACAGCTTTAGATGCATTTGTGGATTGCACATTTAATTGTGTTCACAAACAGTGATTTCTGGAAATGTTCCTGAGCCCACGCAGTCGAGTCGAGTAAGAATGGTGTTAGTTTTTAATGTGGTGCTGCCTGAGGGCCTTGTTCCTTTAACACAAATACTCCTCCTGATTCTTTAAATCAATTTGATGATATTATGTGCTGTACTGTAGGCTCTTCAAAATCTCTGCAATTTTACGTTGAATAACATTTTTCTGAAATTGTTCCACAATTTTTAGATGCAGTTTGTTGGAGATTGGTGAACCTCTGCCCATCTTTACATCTGAGAGGCTCTGCCTCTCTGAAATTCTCCTTTTATATTCAGTTATGTTATTGAACTGTTGTTAATTAACCTATTTAGCTGTGAAATGCTCCTTCATTTGATTTTGATTTGCACCAGTTATTTTCCCAACCTTTTGTTGCCTCACTTCTGGCTTGTACTTACTTACTTACTTGATTATTTTACTTTATTGTCATTGTCAAAAGATGAACGAGATGTCAAACAGGCACCTTCCAAACTGACAGCCATTTCTGTACATTACATTTGAAATGACATGCGTTGCCACCAGCAAAGTCAAAAATACTTTCCATGAAATGGTAAAATCAGTTTAATCATTTAATATGTTTTTTTATGTTACATTGGGGATAAAATATGGGGAAATGAGATTTGCATAATGTTGTTATTTGCGTTTTACACAGCATCCCCATTTTTTGTAGATATTTGAAAAGAACAATAATACATAGCTTCTGACGAAATTAGATGCCACCAAAGTACAGTTGATAGATGAAAAAATACCATTAATTTATATAAATTTGACGGTGAAAGAGCAGCTTCATTGAGAGTCGGCCTATTTAATGTTTCAGTAGTGACACGTTCATATCACTTTTTGTCCTGTGTTGTCCGTAGCGCCCTTGAACGCACCCCTCGTAACCAAGGTAATGACGCTACCTTTCGTTACCAAGGCATTCTCAAGGCAAACATTAGCTGGATAGCTAGGCTAACAGATCTGCTAGATAATCTTGTAGCTATGGTATGATCTCAATTTAGATCATCTCCCAAGTTAAATATACGTATAAACAAGCTTATTAGAGCTCTCGACTCCAGGATATCACTTTTAGCTTCTAGTGTGCACCCCGCGAAATCTAAATCAGGGCCAAAGGCATCCTTTTTTTTCCATTTGGATCAGCTCTGTCTTCAAGCGAGCTAACCCTAACTTTGTTACGTTAACGATAGATGCACAGCCATCATGGTACGTAAGTAGCTGTGGGTTGCTGTGTAAGCCACCTGTTTGATCTGTCAAGATCGCTAAACGTCTTATTTTGTATTTTTAAACATAGCTGTCTAGTTAAATTCAAATACTAGCAGACAGCTAACGTTAGCAAGAACCCCATCATTACCTAGAACTGTGTGTGTATGGCAGCTCATGTGAAGAGGCCCTGTAACATGTTGCATGGAGAAAATCCCCTTCAAGTTAGCTCATAAGCTAATTGTGGATGCTGCTAGATCTGTTCTTTCTCTCTATGTCTGTCTCCTGGTCTTGGTACAGATTTTTGCAGTTAATGTCTTTTCTTCTTGTCTCATGAAGGCTGACTTTGGGTTTAATGAACATCATCAGAATGAAGTCATCAATTACATGCGATTTGCACGTTCAAAGAGGGTCTTGAGGCTCAAGACTGTTGACTCATGTTTCGAGGAACTCAAAGAAAGCAGGTGACTGATCACTAGGATTTATTTTTATTTTTTTTTTTAATTCTGTCCATGCCCTTTGTTTTTTTTCTCCACTTTATTTAGGGTGACCATATGTAAAAGTTGTGTTGAACAGAGTAATGAAGTGCTGTTCAGTCTAACATTTGTGTGTGTGTTTTTCTCCCTGAAGGCTGGTGGAGGAAACATACACAGTGGATGAGGTGAAAGAGCTGCTGGATGGGTTGCAGGTAGTGGTGCGTGGAGAGGTGGAGATGGAGCTCATAAACACAGCTCACACCAATGTGCTCCTGCTCAGGCAGCTTTTCTCCCAGGCTGAAAAGTTTTACCTTCGATTACAGAGTGATATCTCAGAGCTGGAAAACAGGTGAGCAACAATGGAAGAAGCAGACAGAACCTTCCTGCTAATAGTTACATTAATATACAAATCGAGCAAGAAGTAAATGGACACTGTCCCATTCGTGTGTGTTGAGATGTACAATATTATCTTTACAAAAATCTAATGCAATGTCCAGCAAACATGAAGTCAAGAAAGATAATAAGAAAAACATAAATACAAACAAATCATTTCTCTTTTCTTTTGCTCCTCTCTGATAAAATGTAATTCAGTTAAAAGAAAAAAAGATTTTCCTGTTAATTCATTCTGATCCAGTGACATATACAATACACATCTGAACTAATTTCACAAGTGCTCCCTTGTTTATGACACCATAATCATTTAAATAGACCTTGTAGTTACAGAGGTATATTCAATTCATTTTGGGCAGGTCATTTTAAAGCAGATGCCTAAAAAGAGTCTAGTGCTTAAGGGGTTAAAAGTCAGACATACAATAATACTCTTGTGTGTGGTGAAAAGGCCTTTAAATCTACATATGTTCATGAGAACAGGGTACCTCCACCTTGTTTTATACTGCTGCACACTTCCTCTTCAGTACTATAGAGCTTCAGATCTCTAACATGTTACCCGTCTGGTAAAAAGGTCACTGGTAGGCTTTCACTTCAGTATGTGACCGAGTGAGCCCTTGTTTCCACCACACCATGTGAGTCTTTTATGAGACTAAAATTCAGTTGGTAAACCGCAATAATCTGTAGATAGCTGTAGAAAGTCGAACTCGTGTCTTATCCTTTGTAATCGGGATGGTGTTTGAAATATTTTTAAAAATAATTTTGGATATGTTTTTGTATTTGAAATTAGCATTGTTCCGATTCTGATACCAGTATCGGAAATTGCTCCGATTCTGCCAAAAATGTCGGTATTGGTATCGGTAAGTACGGGAGTCCAGGCGCCAACAGTTACCAAGTCATTTATTTTTCATGATTTATTTAATGGTTACTTCCGTTACACTACCAGCAAAAAGAAATAACTTTTTAATTTTGAAATACTGTTTTATACTGTTCTATTTGGAAATACATATAGACATAAATGGCTTGGATTTGCTGTATTTTATTGTGTTTTACAACAATGATAATTATATTACAGTCAGGCAGTTTTTTGCAATTTTTTTAAATATCATATTCGGATCGGTAGTCGGTATCGGCTGATACCTACAGCTGAAGAATCGTAATCAGTGTCTCTATTAGAAATAAATACATATGCTTTTTATGAAACTCCTTTAAAAACCCATATGATGCTCAATTGTGGGTTTCTAAGTTTAGACTCCTGATCAAACTGGTTATCTGATCGGTCAAAAATGGTGGCAGGAAGAAGGGACAAGAAGGGACTCGGGGAAGATTCTTGATGCAGTCCCATTTCCACTTGAAACCAATCTGTTACTTCATACATGTCCTGAACCACTTTAACATACACTATATTGGTAAAATGTATTCGCTCACCTGCCTTGACTCACATATGAGCTTTAGTTCATCCCATTCCTAATCAATATGACGTGGCTCCACCCTTTGCAGCTAGAACAGCTTCAACTCTTCTGGGAAGGCTGTCCACAAGGTTTGGGAGTGTGTTTATGGGGATTTTTGTGCATTCTTAAGGTCTGGCTCTCAGTCTCTGCTCTGATTCATCCCAAAGGTCTTCTATCAGGTTGAGGTCAGGACTCTGTGCAGGCCAGTCAAGTTCATCCACACCAGACTCTTCCATCCATGTCTTTATGGACCTTGCTTTGTGCACTGGTGCACAGTCATGTTGGAAGAGGAAGGGACCAGCTCCAAACTGTTCCCACAAAGTTGGGAGCATGGAATTGTCCAAAATGTCTGGTCTGCTGAAGCATTCAGAGTTCCTTTACTGGAACTAAGGGGCCAAGACCAGCTCCTGAAAAACAACCCCACACCATAATCCCCCCTCCACCAAACTTTACACTTGTCACAATGTAGTCAGACAAGTACCGTTCTCCTGGAAACCACCAACCCAGACTCTTCCATCAGATCACCAGATGGAGAAGCGTGATTCATCCCTCCAGAGAACGTTCCTCCACTGTTCTAGAGTCCAGTGGTGGCTGCTTTACACACTGCATCCAATGCTTTGCATTGCACTTGGTGATGTTTGGCTTGGATGCAGCTCCTTGACCATGAAGCTCTCTGCGCTGTTGTTGAGATAATCTGAAGGCCACATTAAGTTTGGAGATCTGTAGTGATTGACTCTGAGGAAAGTTGGCGACCTCTTTCCACTATGCGCTTCAGCATCCTCTGACCCGCTCCCTCAGTTTATGTGTCCTACCACTTCATGGCTGAGTTGCTGTCGTTCCCAAACACTTCCATTTCCTTATAATCCAGCTGACAGTTGACTGTGGAATATTTAGTAGTGAGGAAATTTCACGACTGGATTTGTTGCTCAGGTGTCATCCTACCACAGTTCCACGCTGGAATTCACTGAGCTCCTGAGAGCGACCCATTCTTTCATAAATGTTTGTAGAATCAGTCTGCATGTCTAGGTGCTTAATTTTATACACCTGTGGCCATGGAAGTGACTGGAACACCTGATTCTGATAACTTGGATGGGTGAGCAAATACTTTTGGCAATATAGTGTACTTTTATGGCACTCCAGACTTCCTCATGCAATGCCACAATTACTTCCTCTGCTATCTAAATCTTTGAGACAGCTTCTTACTGTGTGTGTGTCTGAATTTGACTCATTTGATGGTAAATGTCAAATGTAGTTGACAGCAGGAGTGTAAAAACACTGCAGTCAGGTGGGAAAATGTATCAGCATGAATGAGCTCCAAACCATTATTAGTCTTGTGGAAATATATGCTGCAGCAACACTTTTGAGAGAAATGTAGTTTTTAAATTATCTTCATGTTTTATAGGGTATCACAGACTCCTGATTTTCATTAACTCTAGGAGGGTAAAAAAAGAAAAAAAAATCTAAAAGACATTTAAAAAAACAAACCCAAATGGATTACTCGTGAGAAAAAAGTGGAAATGATTAAAACAAGAAAAGCCTTAATTGTTATTCGTATTATTTAATGTACCAGTGAGAGCAGAGTTGTGCCGCCGTAAAGCTGGCTTGCCATTAGGGTTGCAAAATTCTAGGAATTTTCAAAGTTTGAAACTTTCTGTGGGAATTAATGGGAATAATCCTGAAATTTACAAAATTGAGCAGTACAGTGGCTTGGTGGTTAGTACTGTTGCCTCACAGCTAGAAGGTTCCTGCTTCAAACCTCAGCGGGGGTCTTTCTGTGTGGAGTTTGTGTGTTCTTTCTCTGCTTGCATACGTTTCCTCTGGGTACTCCTTCTTCCTTCCACAGTCCAAAGACATGCATGTCAGGTCAATTGGTGGTTCGAAATTGCTTGTAGGAGTGATTATGAATGTGTGTGGTTGTTCATCCACATGTAGCCCTGCGATGGACTGGCGAACCTGTCCAGGGTGCCCCCCCGCATCTCAGCCAAAGAGAGCTGGGATAGACTCCAGCAGATCCCTGTGACCTTGTATAGGACAAAACAGTTGTGGATAATGGATGGATTTACAAAATTAAATGTTGGCCCTTAACACTGATTTTAATGTCATTGGCAAAAATATACTTTAGCATTATCTTCACTAAGACAACCAGATTTCATGAAAGCTCACTTGAGAATATCTATGCTGTTTCTCAACCAAATGCACATAGCAGATGGCATCCTGCAAGGTTATTGAGGCCACGCCCCCTACATGAACTGTGCATTCCTCCATCACATGTACAGATCATTTCTAGAACCCTGGACTGTTGAGGCCACATTTTTGAGTCCAGAGCACAAGACTACTGACGCCACACGTTTGAGCCCGTAGAATACATAAAGTGAAATACGTTTTGAATTGCGTTGCTTTTTTTTTTTTTTTAAGATAAAAACAGAAAATACATAAACCAAAAAACAGACTTACGTGCTGATTATTGGCATTTAAAAAAAAAATTGTTTGTGTGAGCTCTAGAGAAACCCATATCAGTCGATGTCAGGGTAATATTATGTATACAAAGTAAAATCACATGATGCTCATAACAGAATGACTCATAACAAAAGTCAGCACTCACTGTGACGTGACAGATGGAGCTATTTTTTAGGAGGCTTCCCTGTACAGATGTTTTCAAATTCTGTTAATTTTGGTTTAAGAGATCCTGGTTCCTTTACTTTATGTTTGTAACTTAAAGAGGCTGGAAAATGTATATGGATTAATGGTTTGACAAAATAACAAGACTAGAGTGCCTAAGACATCTACATGGGAATGTGTGTGAGTGGCAAGAATGTCTTTTAATTCACTATTCTTTCCTTAATTCAATGCAATTCAGTTTTATAATACTTTATTAATCACTGAAGGAAAATTACATGAACTGCTTTTTTAAATCATCCAAATGTATGACTGATTAAGTTAATGAGGTTAACGTTAAAGGTCTTAAGTCTGATTTTTACAGACTTTAAATAAAAAAAGGGAGTTCTTCCTGTTTTTAATGATAAAGTAAGCTACAAGTTCCTTTGTGCATTTTTTTCATATAGCTTAAGTTAAATCAGAGAGAGGGTGTGTAGGTGTTGACAACAAGTAGAAAACACATTTGAATTGCCAAACTGTTGCAGTCTTGACATTTTACAGAAAGACTTGGGCTTTCTGGCTTTAATATGCTTACACATCAGAATAACAGAGGTGGTTATGTGGTTTAAAAGAATCTGCTCTGAAAGTGAAATTAATGGCAGTTCAAAATGTTGGAGATTATATTTAAATGACAGTGTCTTTTTGAAACCTAAACCACACATCAGAATGTGCTTCTTCTTGCTTTTACCATGAGTTAAACAGCCTTATTTAATATTTCACACTCATTACATTATCCAAAGCTCATGCAGCTGACGGTGTTAAACGTGAGCCAGAGCTGTTGGCCCGTTTGATCATCAACCTCTTCCACAGCGCACGTACAGATTTGAATGCACCTTCTGCGATGAACTTCATATAACTTTTAAACTCTCTAACCTTTCACCTTGTTGAAACACTTGTGTTTGTGAGAATTTTTTTGTTTGCAAGGTTTAAACGGTGGGTGGATAAACAAATAATGAGCCTTTTTTGTTTTTCACAGGCCTCAGTGGTACGTGACAAAATAGGTGTCTAAAGCTAGGGAAAACGCCTCATGTCACAGTCTACGTGTCTTTTAAAAACCACATGCAAGCTTTTCAGAGAACAGTACTCTTCACCACAAGCATATATCTTATTACATAACTACTAAACTGCCATCAGGAAAAAGGGTGTTCACTTTCCATGTTAACATTCAAGAGTGCCAAATAGCAGATTGTTATGTTAGCAAACTGAAATGTCAACACTGCGGTTACAGAACAGTTGTGAACACGTAAACAGATTAGATCACTTTTACAGTATGTGTTGCTCACAGAATGAGAACATGAAAAAAACAGAATAAAAACATTCTACTGATAAGACCTCTTATTACTGGCTTTATTACTATCTTTTTATTCTTGTTCTGTTTCTTCTCTCTCACACTTATAGGGAGCTGCTAGAGCAAGTGGCTGAATTTGAGAAGACTGACTTTAAATCCGCTCATAAGGTGAGAAGCACATGCAGATCTGGTTTTGAACGTGACTGTCTATGCAGTCACCATTAACCAAGACTTACTAGCATGTTTGCACCCACGTGGAAATCGGTGCGCTGAGACGATTGTAACCTTCGTGTGCACTTTGAAAAGTTTAATATAGTCAGACCACCTGCCATTCATTTATAGCTGTGCGGTTTAGAAGTCACGCTTTACTGAGGTCAACATGCAGTTTATTTATAGTTTGAGAAAAACAAATCAGCTATATAGCCCAAAACTTTCCTCACCATCTGGTGAAAACCAGGTAAAATGGTGAGGTAGACACTAGTCATCTTCAAAGTTTTTAAGAAATTACAAAAATGGAGAGATGCAAAGCTGTGTTTGTTCTATACTTTTGCCGTGATATGAAATAGGAAGGCATCAAAAATGACCTCAAATAGATTCAAATAAATTCTAAAACTGATTCCCAGACAAACCAGGAAACAAGCAAACTGAAGCTGGCACCACTGAATGAAGGCGGGGTGTCCGAACTCCTTAACAAGGTAAGCTTATATTGCACAACATGGCACATATTGATTGTATTGTGTTCAAACGCTCAGACACGACTTGTGCATCTTTGATACTTTGTAGGAGATAACCAGACTACAGGAGGAAAATGACAAACTGAAATTTAGACTACGGACTTTAGAATCACAGGTATAAAAGTAAGAAAGCATATTTTTTTTCTCACAATCAGTGAAACAGTGGCTCTGTTAATTATCAGTGTGATTGATCTTATCAGGCGATGAGCGCGCTAGATGAGAAAACCAAGGCAGAGAGAGCTCTGAAAGACCTTCAGAAGGTGCAAGGTGAACAGCAGGTACTGGTCTACGTTTAGCTTGCAAGTCTTCAGATTTATTTGCCACATTTTGTGTTTGCTTTCATTTTCGTTTTTCTCATGTTTGCAATTCTAAATTTTTTATTCTCACTTTAACACCGTATCTTTCATCTGCTTTTATCTGCTAACTTGGGCCTATATGGTATGTGTCCATCTTTTTTATGTGTTGCTTTTGTCTGTTGCTGTGAGGAACACAGGTTGCAGATTCACATAGTTAAAATGCTGTAGCCATTCAGCTCATTTGAATTTGTATTGTATTTCTTCTCTCTTTTTAGCTGGCTGCTCAATTGCAGGAGATCACCACCTTGGAGGACACAGTGACAGCTCTCAAAGAGGGCTACGAAAAATCTCTTAACGCTAATGCTGCAACCCAGAAAGATCTGCAGGAGAACCTAATCACTGCCAAGCATGAGCTGTTGCGAGTGCAGGAACAGCTGGCCCTGGCAGAGAAAGTATGTCTGTGACAGCATTTTTCTATTTATGAGAATTCATAGTAACCAGCGTTTGAAGTTGACGCCTACTGAATGTCAGGTGTTACTTCCTAATTTACCGTCCAGGTTGCTGAGTAGATGTATCAGTGAGTGAGTCTTCTTTTTTTACTGGAAATTTGTGATTCAAATGACAAGTAAACCTTCCTTTTTTTTTTTTTTTTTTTGAAGTGACGAGGAGGAAGCAAAGCTTTTTACATGACCACTCACATCATGAGATTTAGCAGCTGACTGTTTTGAAAGTGATCATGTTATGTTTTCTTGTTTTTTTTCCCCTCACCTTTGTACGCCCTTTTCTTTTTCTTTTTAACTTAATAAACAAAAACAAAAAAAAGATGTACAAAGTTCAAACTCTCTACCAAAGAGATTTTTTCTTTTTTTTCCCACAGAGGACACTTCGTTTGTGATCCAGGCTTTTCTTCTCTTCCTTCTATACAACACCGTATATTACATTTGCATAATTCCTGCCTAGGTGGCTTCTCAAACCAAGATTGATGACCTGCTACTTTTGAACAATCAGGTGCTAGACTGGGTTTTACAAGAAGGCCTTCACAGAACAACTCAGATACATAATGTATTTTTTTGAATGTGAACCTCCCTGAACTCAAACCACAAACGTGTAAATGACAAAAAAATATACGGGCTCTTTGACGTGAGCTTATGTGTCTGGTCGGTTTTAAGTTTGTTTACGTTCTCAATATTATATCCACTTGAGTATGAAACTAAGTTGTGTTGGATTAACTTAGTTTTAATACCTTCAGCTAACTAACTAAGATAATTATCCAATGACCGTCAGAGTGGTGATACTGCTCGGTTATTACTTTGATGTTGAGACAGCTGATCAGGTGCACGGGGCTTCTGTGCAGTTGTTTTGATCATCCATTTGTGGACATTTCTGTGTTCTACGCAGGAGCTGGAGAAGAAGTTCCAGCAGACCGCAGCCTACAGAAACATGAAGGAGATTCTGACCAAGAAGAATGAGCAGATCAAAGAAATTAGAAAAAGATTGCAAAGGTGAGTGTTTCAAAGTAAAGACAAAAACAATAGTTTTGGAGAATATAGAATATTGTTGTCAAATAGGGAAAAAAACACAACTTATTTTAAATTTCTTTCTGTGTGTTTCAGATATGAGCCCAATGAATGAGCTGAGCATGTGTCCACCAGTAAGACACGACAGAAACGTATGACTGTGGTGTGCACAGGAAGCCATCAGTTCCACGGCCGTCACACGAGAGACAGGAAAAATAATAAAAGCACTTCCACGTGAAGTCGTTTATTCATGCTTTACCTTGCATCTTCTCCTTTTTTATTCTTGATTCGGCTTTGGTAAAGAGCAGATCCTGGAAGAGTTGACTGCACACACAACTGAATACACAAAAGAATTAGTGAAAGCTGTGCTTTTTTTGTTTGTTTGTTTTTGTTTAGAAGACTTCCCTCAGTGCTCTGTGCAACGGCTAACATGTCCCTGTCTGAAGAGGCCTTGTCCATTTGCTGAATTAGACAGATGCGTTTTGTTTGAAGCATTGCAGTTATTGATCAGCTAGGCAACAGTTAACACTCTCGCGCCCCGCAATTAATTAGTGATTATCGCTGATTACTCTTAATTTTAGCTGCCCTTACTTCAGATTAATCCAGATCATTAATCATGAGACCAAATAACAATAAATTCTAAACAACTTTGTTTAATGGTAGCATTTTACCAAAAAGTGCTGCTTCTCGACCCTTTAGGCTTTGATTTGTTATCCTGTACATTCAATAGCGTTTCTGACAAAAATATTTCCAATGATCTGACATTGGGCAAAGGTCTGATTGTGGAAAATATTCCAGATTAATATATTTATTAGTTCTGCTCTTGCTTCTAGATCTAAAGCTATTTTCTAGTTCCATTTTTCTCAATTCAGAGGTTATAGAATATTTTTGTCTGGAAATTTCACTATACTTTTCTTATTGCTGTGGGTGGTGTAAAAAAACTAAACAAATCCCAAACCTACATATACATGATGTTCATGAAACAATACTCCTACAGAGTGTGACGCATCTACCCTTTGTTACACTAGATTTGCATTTGCCTGGATTGTGTGAAATATGGGGTAATAAAGGCTGTTATCAAATGTATGTGTGGTCATTTTTTTTTTTGTTACTTAAGTCTTTATGATGAATTAACCACTTGTCAATAATGTTTTTGTAGGAATGTATGATTCTGTGGGAGTATATCAGACATTAACAGTCTTACATGCTTCTCTGCTGTTTTTCAAGGACTGGCCCCTACCACTAAAAATAGAGAAATCAATCATGTAGCTGCTAATGTTAACATGGTGTCCTTCGAATTATCATAGACATAGAATTGGTGTCCCCGTCCTCCAAAAGTCTACTTAGCATGACGTGACAGTGGCGTTAACCAAAACAACCTGATAAAAATAAACACTGTCGGACATTTGGAGCCAAGAGACCTTGTAATTGTAATTGTACTGAATGTAAGGTCTCTTGGCTTTAAGTCTCTTTTAATCAATGATCTAATTACCGAGACTTGCGATGTCTTCTGCTTATCGGAAAGATGGCTACAAGAGGAAGAATATGTGAGCTTAAATGAGGCTACTAATTATATTCCCCAGGGTATGGGTTGCAAGGTGGAGGTTTAGCAGCTGTCTACAGCTCCAGCCTACAAGTAATATCAAAACCTAAATGGAATTATAATACATTCAAAAGCCTCACACTTAATCTAACCATCCTGAGCTGGAAAACAGAAAACCCATCCTGTTGGTGGTAGTGTGCCGGCCACCTGCTGGTGCTTATCTGGAGTTTCTGAGTTCTCAAATTTTTTAGCTGGTTTAGTGCCCAGCTCACACAAAGTCGTCATAGTGGGTGACTTTAACATTCACATGGATGTTGACAGTGACAGCTTTAAATTAGCCTTTACATCTCTTTTAGAGTCATTGGGCGTCTCACAAAAAGTGAAAGAACCGACTCACTGCTCGTCATAGCTATGCTGCTATAGGCCTACGCTGCAGGAGGACGCCAACATGATCTGCTGTGGTGTCTCTACCTCTCTTCTCTCCCCTCCTCTCCTCCTCTTCCTTCAGCTCAATCCATAGATAATTAGGAGCACCTCGTAACTGTTACTGTGCTCCATTTTCTTTCCTGTAGTTTGTTGTGCTGTTTTCCCCCCTTTTTTCTCTTTTCTTTTTGTATGTTTCCAGGCCAGAGTTTCCTGAGTTTCCAGCATTTACCTCCACCTATGTGTGTGTAGATGTGGTTTGGGGTACCGACTGGTGCGGTGACCGGCGACCTCAGTCCTCTGACCATCTCACCTCAGTTCTGCTACCTGCATCTGTTTATATAGCCATTTCATTCAGTCATTTGCGTGCTCTCCTCATCTTCTGTGAACCAACTCAAGCCCGGACTCTGAGAACCTCAGGTAGTGGTCTCCTGCTGGTGGCCAGAGTCAGGACTAAACAAGGTGAAGCTGCATTTTAGTTTTATGCTCCTAAAATCTGGAATAGTCTTCCAGAAGATGTGAGAACAGGCTTCAACTCTGACAATGTTCAGATCCATCCTGAAAACAGTTCTGTTTAAATGTGAATATGACAACTGAAAGGATTTTATTCATTTTTAAATTTAACTTATTCTTATTTTAAATTTATTTCTAATTTAATTTATTAATGATTACTTTTATGCTTGTATGATTTATGGAATGACTCTATTTACCTTGTGATTTTATGCATCTGTAAAGCACTTTAAATTGCCTTGTGTATGAATTGTGCTCTACAAATAAAGTTGCTCTGCCTTGCCTTGCCTCTCTCTGTCCTGTCTCCCCTCTCTTTTTCTTTCTTTACCCGACTGGCCTTCGGCAGGAAGGCCCCCCCCATATGAGGCAGGTCCTGCTGTTTCTTCCTATTAAAGTGTTTTTTTCTCTCCTGCTGTGGGTTTTTTTTTACTTGCCATTATCCTTGAATTGGATTTAATATTATATTTTTAGTTAATGATATTTGCTCTGGGTCTCTGTAAAGCACCTAGAGACAATCGGTTTGTAACAAACTCTATACAAATAAAATTGAATTGACCTGAATTGAACTAATTAATCAGTGAACAGGGAAACATTCAATGTTAAAACCTGAGAGATTCAACTGGGGGCGCTATACTGCAATACATAGCTAAACTGATTCCATAATTACCGATGACAAGTATTTAGGCATTTCAATCAACATTTGACTGTGAAGAACCTGGTTTTAGGATGAACCACATTACAGGGAAAGCCCTTTTAAAGATTTTAAATGACATCAGGTTTAATGCAGACTCACAAAAACTCGGAGTCTTGGTTTTACTGGATCTTAGCCCCGCCTTTGATACAGTAGACCATCACATTTTATTAAACACACTCAGAAACCTGGTCAGGCTCCCTGGTACTGTTCTTAACTGGTTCAGCTCCTATCTCACAGATCAATGTTTATTTGTAAGTATGGATACATGACCCTCCAGAATGCATAAAATTAAGTGTGGGGTGCCCCAAGGGTCAATCTTAGGTCCAATTCTTTTTAATCTGTATATGCTTATGACAGATGATACACAGCTGCACATTGGCATGTCTCCTGATGACACGGGACCAATTGATGCACTTTTTAACTGTATTTTAGATATTAAGACATGGATGGCAGATAATTTCCTACAGCTCAACCAGGACAAAACTGAGGTCTTAGTTATTGGTCCTGAAGGCAAGAGAGAGAAACATTTACTAAAACTACAAAACTTGAAACCTGCACACATGTGTAAAGAATGTGGGCGTTATTTTTGACTCTGAGCTTAATTTTATTCCTCATATCAAAAATGTAACAAAGATAGGTTTTTATCATCTAAAGAATATAGCCAGAGTCCACCGGTTTCTCTCTCAGGCTAACACAGAGGTGCTGATGCTTTTATCTCCTGTCGTTTATTCTACTGTAATGCTCTCTAGTCTTCCCAAAAAGACTGTTTTTAATCTACAACTGCTCCAGAACTCGGCAGCACGTGTGCTGACGAAGACCAGGGGGCGGGAACACATTACACCAGTTCTAAAATCACTGCATTGGCTCCCCATGCGATTCAGGATCGATTTTAAGGTTCTTTTATTAGTCTTTAAATGTCTTAACGGTCTTGGGCCATCTTATTTATCTGACCTGATTTTGTCATATCAACCCTCGCGGACCCTGAGGTCCTCTGGTACTGGCCTTTTAATCATCTCAAGAGTTAGAACAAAAACCCACGGTGAGGCTGCATTCAGCCATTATGGCCCTCATCTGTGGACCATCAGGACTGCAGAGACTGTTGAGATTTTTAAAAGGAGGCTCAAGACTCACCTTTTTAACCTGGCTTTTACCTGATTTCTTTTACTCTTAGCTCTTTTATTCTACTGTTCTTAATTTAATGATTTTAATGATTTAATTTAAGTCTTCAATTTATGTTAAGTCTTTGTGCATTTTATTATCATTACATTTTTTATTTTATTTTTAAATTCTAAACCTTTAAATTTTCACATTTTTATACATTTTATCATTACTGTATCTATTGTCTGTTTTTATCCTGTTTTACTGTTTTTTAATCTTTTAGTTTTCAGCTCCTGTGTTTCCTCATGGGGCCCCTCCACACTGGGAGTTGTCTGGTCTGTGCGCGGGGGTGTGGTCTGGAGGACTGGGGGGCTCTGCACAGCGTGTAGGGTCTACCCTGGTCTATCTGGGTTGAGGTGGCTTCTGTGACGGCGCCCCCTGTGGTCACAGGCTGTGGCGCCTCTCAGTGTGGATGGCCTCCCATAGGTGGTTCTTCCTCACCTGGATCCTCAGTGTTACTGCTGTGTTACTAAACTTTTTACTGTGTACTGTGAGTGTGCATGTGTGTGCTTTGTGGGTGAGTGCGTAGCTCTATATGTGTGGGTGAGAGGGATGAGTTTTTATTATCTGTAGTGATCCTGTTTTATATTTTATTTTGTGAAGCACTTTGTGTTGCATTTTTAATCTATGAAAAGTGCTATGTAAATAAAGTTTGATTTGATTTGATTTCCAGGTCACAAAATTAAACGCTGTTCCTCACTGGCCAGCCAGCAGACATCAAACTTCTATCGCAAAAAGACAATTGATGCACAGATAAGGCCTTGGCCATGTGGTAAGAGTGGAATATTGTTGTGAGAAGGGGTGTTGTGACATATTGTTGCTGCGTAATCTTGTGCTAAGATAAGGCAAGATACTTCCCCTACAGATTAAGCCTCAGAAAACTCGCAGAGGCGACATTTTTTAGCAGCCGTGCAAAGTTTTACATTTTACACTGGATGGAAAATCTCTTCCACAAGATGGTTAGCTGAGAGTTTTGATCTCCACACATTTTATCACATCTCCTTGCTGAGAAAATATCTTTAAAAAAGGCATGCAAAGTGAGAATGTGGCAGAGGAGATGCACAAAGTGGTCGCCAGTCATTCAACCTCTTGTTGTTTTCACTGAAACTCATAAAGCCACAATATCCTGATTAAACTCATGTTAGTTATGCATCATGATCAGAACGCCAATGCATGTCGTACTTGTCATCCCCTACAGGTGCAGAAAAAGGGGTCAGAACAGAAACACAGTCAGTATGACTGTAAATATGCACACACATGACTGGTTCTGAATCATCAGCTCTACAGTCATTATTATTAAAAAAAAAAAAAGAAAGTTCCACATTCGTCTGCACATGCATGCAGATTAAATTCTCAGTGTGTGTTTGCAGCTACAAGGAGACACAGATGATCATTTCAGATAGGATGCCAAAGGTAAGAATTGACTGTACGTCTGATGCATGAAATAAATCACAGCAAGCTGGTACAGGAAGTGGTGACAACCGTCTTGGCACCTAGCTCAGTGTTTTCAGTGCTGGAAGCTGTGGCACTAACTGTACTTTCCCACCATATGGGGCAATAGTTAATACCTGTCTGTGTAGTGTACACAATTCTGCTCACTGACATGGCATCAAAGGGGTTTTCTCAGTTTCACTAGTAAAACAGAGGCCTCTGGTGTTTGGCTTTTCGACAGAATCATCAAGCAGATGCTTGCATGAAAGAAACTCTGCAGAGTTTCAGAATGCCAGGTGATGCACTGGCCAATCTTTTTGAAACAATATTGGTTTTTTAATCTTAGATGCACAAAAGCTACTGTCTGGGTGACCCCAGTACCATTTCTCAAAAGCTGTGGAGCGTTGGCTGAGACTGCTGCCTAACATGCCTCTATCTCCATGAGCAGGTTTCTATCTGACACTGTGGAAGCGGTGATCTAGTTTGTGAAAGGATAGATTAGCTTGTCTCTGCTGCCAGATGCTCCTCAATGTCTATGCCATTCAAAGAACACACAGATGACAGTTAAAGATTACTGTTTGGTAACATTTTACTTCTGAGAATGATTGCTTAATGTGCTGTTGTTATCATGGTATTATCTTGACATAATTTTCTGTGAAATAATAAAGAAAAAGTCATGCGGAAAAAGAGAGTTTTTTTTTTTTTTTTTTAAATATTAGGGCATCATGAAAAATAATCTGGTTTCCTCACCGTTTTTTTTTTTTTTAACGTATCAAGTATCTCCACTTTGGCCTTTTCTGGCCAAAATACCTTGTTCCACAAGCCTCATGGTTTGTTCAGACTGAACTTTGTAAATCTGAGCTGTACTGGCATGTTCTTTTTTAGAAAGCAAATGATTTCTTCTGGCAGCCCAAAAGACCCAAACTTCCTCAGTCTTTCAAAATCTGATTTTCAACAAATGTTATGAAAATTCTGCATATTAACCGGGACCTATAGATTGTGTCTATGAGTGAGATTTCCTTTTTCTTTTTTTTTTTTTTTTTTCAATTTTCTGTGTTTTTACTGCCACCATCTATCTACGAATAGCACAAACGCTGCTCTGGATTTACTTTGGTCTCCCCTTTCATTGTGATGGACAGCATCCTGTTTATTTGTAGCAAATAAAAATCAAAATGCCAAAGATGATCATTAAACTATGATAAGTCACGACATTTTTGCAATTCCAGCATTCAGAGATGCCAGATTGTCGCATCAGTCTGACTGTTTTCAAAACCACGGAGAAACTTCGAATGGACTAAAATGACTGTTTACTGCATTTCAAAATTATAGTGCTTCAAAACAAAAGTTAGTTGGATTTGAACTTGGTGGTCAATTAGGTTCTTTCTGGGTGCTCTGGCTTTCTTCCATCAAAAAATGGCTGTAAATCTTGCCAATGGTCAGCTGGGACAAGGTCTAAGCCACATTCAAATCCCTATTGTGTAGAGTAGAGCTAAACGATGGAGTACAACAAGACTATCTCATGTTGCAGACCTCAACTAAAGAAATGATAGCTGCATGTATATCCAAGATCTGTATCTTTTGTATGTGTGTGGTTTTTGAGCTTGCTGCTCTGAGCCTCTGATAACGCGGACTGATAAAGGCATAGGTACTGTTTTTATTCATCTTATCGTGACACATAGATTTTCCTGTACCTCGCTATGGTGACACCAGAGAAGCAAAATCAGCAGGTGTTAGAAATTTGAACTGCTGACAACCCATTTACTCATCCTCCTACATTCGCTCACAAACTGCCAAGATAAAATGTTCAAGCTAAACAGGCAAAATTTGAGACGATCACAACACACTGCCTTCACAGAGAGTCACCCAAAGGACCGTAATTCTTCCAGAGGTGGATTTCCATTAGCAGGGGGAAGGAAATGTAACATGGCTGACCTCCTATTCTGTCCTTTCAGCTGTTTTGTCTCCTTTACTAAGTAGGACCAGAAGAGGATCCTCTAGCTGTTGCCAGTGGCGATCATTCGTTGACAGTCTTGACTGAGGCGTAACTGTTCACAACAGTTTTGTCATTGCCTCGACATCACCCCCCAAATAAACACAAAGAGCAAACTGCAGAGGTGAGATGAGCATGGAAGGACCTGAGATGGTTGCTGCGTTTACATACATGGTGGTGATGAACGAGAGGGGAAGACTTGAACTCAAAGGAGACATCAAGAATGCTGAGCGTCCTCTCTTCATGCAGCGTACCCAAAATGCACTTTTTCAGGGCCTCGCTGGTGAACCTACACTGAGGCAGGGACTTGTCTCTGCCCTGTAGAAATTCCAGATGTTTCTTGTTGCAGGACAGTTCCCGATAATGGAGACACACCAATGACTCAGGCTCTGTAAAAGTACCCAGGACTATGTGTGGACGCATTCCTACTATGGTTCTCTTCCCCCTTTCACTGGGTAATGTACTGTCCAACCCATTTTAAGCATTGGGTAAAATCTATTTAATGTCATATAAGTAAGGTGACTCTGTTGCTTTGTTCCCTGATACTTCAGCCTGTCCGGCCTGCGTGACATTTTGGACGTCTTCTGTTGAGACTCGTCTCATTTTTCTGCCTATGTCACATGATTAGTAACTGATTGGTTGTCTATCATGGTGTCGAGAGGCAGCTTCTCCTGGGTCTGCTGGAAATCAAAGTTATATCCAGAAAAAACATTCTTTATATTAAAGAGGTAAAGAAGCCATTACTTTTTTTTTCTTTTTTTAATATAGGAACAGCTCATGATCCATAGGATACCTCATCATCGGTCAGTGACGGTGGAGGCGGTGTCATGGTATGGGCATGCATGGCTGCCAATGAGATGAGCTCACTGGTGTTTATTGATGATGTGACCTCTGAAGCGTGTAGGCTTGCGCTCGATTCTCACTTTCAGCCAAATGTTGCATCACTAATGGCACAGCTTTTTACACTGCAGATGGATAATGACCCTGAACATACTGCAAAAGCAACTCAAGACTTTTTCGACAGCGAAGAAACTGAAAATTTCTCAATGGCCAAGTTAGTTGCCTGAACTCAAAGAAGGAAAACAGAAAACTGAAGTGAGACTGAGAGGGACTGTGGAAGGGGAACATTCATGAATGTGTGCGGACCAATCAGAGTGCAGACATGTCGAAAAGCAGCAAAACAGCACAGATCCCTGAGTCTACAGTTAAAATGAGGTAATAAAAAGCTTAGAAGAGAGCTGTTCCTGTACTGTGCTCTGATTCAAAATCCGACTGAAACTTTTTGTGTTGATAAACTTCAGTTAAGTTCGCACAAAAGCACAGGTCAGATAAGGACACCGAACAGAAGATATAAGAGATCAGACAGACAGTGATGTTGTGTGTAGTGTGTGTGTTTGTGTGGTGCATGTAGATAAATGTGTGGAGATCTGTGATGTGATTGTCACCCTATGCCCACACCAGAGTTAAAGCAGTCCAGCAGCCAGATGTGGAGCAGTGATGTTGACCTCCAACGCTTCCTCGGCATCGACCAGAGACCACAACCACTATTACAGGCTGGATCACAGTCGGCGCTGGTGTGTTGCAGCAGACCTCCACCGCTGCACTGCAGTTCCCTCAAGGCCCAACAGGAACCATCCAGCCACCGGCAACAAATCTGGTCAAGGAAATGAGTCTCGCCACACCCCAGAGGAAACAGAAAAGAGGAGGGGCCCAGAATCCAGGAAGGCAGTCGACAGCACATCTGGAGCAGATGCACAGCCAGAAAGGACGCACCAAACCCACATGGGGGGCCCCAGAGCCACACCAACAACACCACCACTGGGTCCCCGGTGTGTGTACTATGTGTATGTGTACAAATTAAATATTGGTATATTGGATCGGCGCACAGACAAGAATGATGACGGAATAGTAATAAAAATCAAGATAGCCACAATTACATGGTAAAAGTCATTATTACTCTCAAATCAGAGGTATTAGGTTGAAAAACAATGAAAGCTAACCAGACACATTGTAGTTCAGTAAAGTTATTGGAAGGAGGTGATTGGCTAAAGAAATGTGGTCTGATATCAAGCTTTTCCAAAGCAATAAATGCATGGCGTTTATTTATTAGACATTAAACAGAGATGATAATACAGATGATGATCTATTGTGAGGGATTATTTCGTCAAGATTTCTCTTTTTAGAAGAATCTTTTTGAGAGGCTGCACAAGAGCACGTTGAAGGAAGACTGTCAAAGGGAGAATTTAAAGGCTGAATTCGATATGTCAAATCCTGTAAAACAGGGAACGTTGCAGACTTAAACAACTCAAAAGAAGCTGAACATGAAGGAGGTAAAGAGGGACAGAGTCACCTCTCTTTTTTTGTTGCATTCTCACAGGCCAGAATGATGCAGTCAAGTAGTTCCACTTTGTGAGCGTGCACAGCAGGTTGTGGAGGCGAAACCTCTCAGTTTTCAGAAGTCTGCTCCTAGAAGGTAAACAGCGATGTGAACACGGCCGTTCCTCTTTGTCTCACTGTGATGAAAACCGAGAAATGTAACTGGGAGTCATCAGACCTCTGAAGAGCTCATGGCCCACGCGGTCATTCTGTTACGCAAAGTGCTGAAAACATGCTTTGAGTGAAAAACAAAAAAACAAAACAAAAAAAACCCCATTATGAAGCCAGGAAATGAAACTGTGAGAATATAAAGCCACGTACTAGGCCTCATAATAGCTTCCATCCAACTCTGACTGAGGGCTCACAGGGTGTCTTGATGACCAGAAGTTGTTTCCTCATTTGTATTTATTTCCTCATTTAAAACATTGTGACGAGCTTCACTTCACAAGATGAGTTTGCTTATTTTTATCTTTTGTGATGGTCATCAAAAAAAAAATTTAAATATCGGGGACTTTCTACTTTGCCAGTGCAGTGCAGACAGCCACATCATGATTTTCTCTCAAAAATTTCCCTTTGTTCTGGGCATTACCAAAATGACTTCCTACCTCCTCCCCCGTTTTTTCATTAGGCTGGCTATGGGCATAAATCATTAAAAAAGCACAAAGGACTTTCATTTCATTTTACAATATCAGTTCCAATTTCATTTGAAGGAGTATTTTCGGACTTTTAGGAAGTGTCATGTGAATCACTTTGGGACTCCAGTCCAAGTTGTCTCTTATGGAGGCTGTGCCTCGCAATGCTTCGCCAATGATGGAGCGTCACGGCAGAGGCGATTAAGACACTTAAGAAATGAACGACCGAAGAGAAATTGAAAGTGAGAGAGAGACCGACAAGAGTAATCTCTGACAGTGTCATAAAAGTGGCTGAACCTCCACGCCTACAGAGGAGACCCGCTGAGCTAAAAATCACAAAAGCTCCTCTGTGTTGCTTTAAATCAAGAGGTCACATTTCATTTGGGTAATTATACAAATACAAAAAACCTTTAGCTCTGGCATCTTGACACGTCTCCAAAAAGTAAGTAGGCTGCACAACTGCTATTTCTGGCTTCTGTCAGCTCTGAGTCAGTTTCTTTGAGGTCAGAAGACTCCGCAGTGATCAAGATTAAGTGTGCAAACTAGCATCTTGGTATAAAAAAAAAAAAAAAAAGAAATAAAGGAGAATCTTTTTTTTTATGCTAAAATAAATCGACCATCTTCTGGCTTCAGTTTTATGTCAATAAAAACGATCAATATTTTCAAAATACTGAGTTATGAGTCCAAATTTTGTCAAACTATTATAGTTACATTTCACAATAAAGGAGGTGTTTCAAACAGATAGTTCATCACCTCTCGTTTGAAAGTGAAATCATGAATAGATTCATCATGCATATATTTAGTAAGTTGACCCTGCCGCACCCTCATACCACCACCACCATCCAAATCAGAAACTCACAATACCTCACTGTCTGACGCCTCTTTGGTGAGGATTGTATTGTTTCTCAGGGTTTTCAGTTTCACGCATCAACCATCAGTTTTGTTAAGTGCTCCACCTGTGCCAACAAAGTGTGTTAAAATTCTGCAAAGACATGACAAAACCTGCTCTGGTCCCAGTCAGTCAGCCATGCTTCAGTGAGCAGGCTACAGTCTGAAAGTCACAGCTTTCTTTGAAATAGCTGCTGACTTGTCAACCAGTTGTTTTTTTTTTCTTTTAAAAACCTACTTTTGTCAAGTTGATGCAGGTTTGGCTTTATGAGTAAAACTTTTGTGAAGAAAGAGCCTTAAAGAACGGCTGTCAATTGTTCTTTTGTGCCTCTGACATGCAAATGCAGTGACAAGCACGTGACTCTGTGGTCAAAGAGAAACCATTTAAGCAAGTGAGATGAGTAAACTTTACAGCTGTAGACGAAGAAAAGCACTGCGGCTGGGAGTTTTGCTCTGTGGATTTCTGCAAAAATGGGTATGTAGTCTGTCACTACTTTTCAACTAAGCTGTGTATTAAATTTCTTCACGTATTATGTTTTTATCCTTGTTAAATTCTTAAAAAATTTTTTTTTTACAGTGTTAAAACATTTTTTCTAAATTGTCTTATTTTGGCTCTTTTAAGATTATGAGGATGAGCTGACCACCGTTACGGCCACGCAGAGCTTTGATTTCCAAACTGTAAGTATTACTTGTCCCGCACGTCTGGGTGGGTCAAAAAAAAGGGGGAAGAACAGACGAGAAAGTGTCACTGTTGGTCCTGATGACTCATGTTCACAAAGAGGGGAACGAAAACCTCCATTGTGTTCGAGTTTGTGTTTTTCATTTCATTGCCGTAACTACAATCTTAATAACTGCAGTTTTACCTAACGTGTGCTCCTTATCAACTATGACGTGTGTGTGCGTGTCTCCGCATGCGTGTGTGCGTTCTGTTAAGCATTTCAAACGAATATTTGGAGGTGTAGCAGATTTATCTCCAGCAGACATCTGTGGGAGATGTTAAATTGCCACCATCGGAGTCACAAGTCATACGAGCATCACATTTTCCATCGTTGAAAACCTTAGCCCCCCGCTCCCCCCTCACTCCCAAGCGTTTATCTCTGGCCTACATCTAAAACTCTGCGCTTCTGGGGTACTGAGTTCTGCAGCGGGCCCCTCTCTGGAGCCCCTCAGGATCGCCCCCCCCCCCACCTCCCCTCACGCTTGGAGAGAGGCAGGAAATTGCGCTGAACTGTGGTCTCTCCCGCGCAAACACAACACCTGCACCCGACGCCGCGCTCCGGTTAGCTTGCATGTCACAGACAGCGTTTTGATGTCATTTCGCTCCATTCCCACAAGAAGCCTGTTACGTTGTGTTACTTTCTGTGCGGTTGGGTAACAAGAGAGAGAAAGAAAAAGAGAAGGAAAAAAAAAACAAAAAAAACCCAAAGCAGCATATGACAGGAAATGAAAACTTTGGGAGAAAAAAAAAAAAAGACAATGTAGATCTTGCACACATGTTGCACACTATCCTTCTTTAATATGTTTTTATATCCTCTAATCTCACATTGGATTTTGACTTTATCAGATAATCTGTTTTTCATTGCAGGGCCTTTACACCACTTTCGACTACGACGATGAGGACCCGGGCATGTGCGACAGAAGCTGGGTCAGGACGTTCCGTGGTCAGTACGAACCACCTCTCTTCTGGACCATCTTCGCCCTCGGCGCCGTCGGCAACATCATGGTGGTTTGGATTTACACCACCGTGCGCAACCGCCTCAAAACAATGACTGACGTCTACCTGCTGAACCTGGCTGTGGCTGACCTCCTCTTCCTGTGCATGCTGCCCTTCTGGGCTGTTGATGCTGTCAGGGGCTGGGACTTCGGCACCGGCCTCTGCAAAATGGTGTCGGCCGTCTATAAGATCAACTTCTTCAGCAGCATGCTGCTTCTCACCTGCATCAGCGTGGACCGCTACATTGCAATCGTGCAGGTCACCAAAGCCCACAACCTGAAGAAGAAGACGAGGCTGCTATACAGCAAACTCACTTGCCTCGCCGTCTGGTGCTTTTCCATTCTGCTGGCGCTCCCTGAGTTTATCTTCGCTCAGGTAAAGACCGACCAAAGCTTGAACTCTTACTGCGTCCTGGTCTACTGGGACAACGCGTATAACCGGACCAAGATTCCTGGTGCTGTCCTTGCAGATTTGCATGGGCTTCTGCCTTCCTCTCCTGGTCATGTTCTTTTGCTACTCAGTCATCATCCGCACGCTTCTGCAGGCCAAGAGCTTCGAAAAGCATAAAGCCCTCCGTGTCATCTTTGTCGTGGTCTTTGTCTTTGTCCTCTCCCAGCTGCCCCACAATGCCCTGCTAATCGTGGAGGCCACACAGGCGGCCAACACCACCATCACAGATTGCGACGTTGTAATTGGTTTTGACGTAGCCGGACAGGTTGCCAAGAGCCTTGCATTTACTCACACCTGCCTCAACCCGTTCCTGTACGTCTTCATTGGAGTTCGGTTCAGGCAGGATCTTCTCAGGATATTCAAGACTTGTGCTGGTGGTCTGAGCAAAGGTGGGCTCAGTAAAATACAAGCAGCTCCCAAACGGCCCTCTGTCATGTCAGACACTGATACGACCCCTGCCCTTTCTTTATAGAAGCCCATCTTTCTACGACGTCTACGCCTGAGACCTGAGCCAAGTTATCGTACATTTCATTTGGTTTCACGTGCATTACTGGCACTAGTGATAGCAACCAGGCAGACCAAAACATTTCAACCCTGAAAGCAAAAATACTGCATCTTTTAGATTTTCCACTCATTTCATTGATGTTCTGACAATCATTTGATTCCCTGGAATACCTGTAAAAACTGTATATTACTGTAAATACATTTTTGTTCACGTTTTTACATTTGTTCTCTCATGTATTTGTCGTGTAGCGTGATTTTGAAAAAAAAACAACAAATGTATTTTTTTTTACTTTCAGGTACAAAACAACCATTAAAGCTGAATTAAAACCATCTATCGGTTTGTGCCGTTTATGTTCTGTCCACAGCGTAAGACAACAGAAAATGAAGAAGGAGATGAAACAGCACTTTCAATCACACACTTCAAATAAGAGCAAAGTCACAAGAGCAGCATTTTATATTTAGCAGAGCACTTGTCTGCTTTCACTGGCATAACGTACGAACTGCGGTGAGAAACAGTCCGCAATGTTTTCGGTCTGACTAGACATCCCCCCCGTAACGCAGTCTGTGCCATCCTCAGCGCTGATGCTGTTCATTGTTAAATCTCTCTTTGGGTATGACTTGGCATTTTCACAGCAACAGCTCAACGGATGCACAGTCAAACTGGCATGTTTCTCATGCTGACCTCGTAACGGCTGCAGCTCAGACGGGTAGCAAGACAGACAGACAGAGAGGTCAAGAACTTTCCGTGTCCTCGTGGGAACCAGAGCTGACTGCACACGATTTCAGTTTCACCAACTTCAAAAAAGTGGCACGCTTTATAGGTGGCGTGGAGTTCAACGCGACACACTTCAGAGGGCACGCTGCTTTTAAAGCGACGGGCATGGGCCTCCAAGACACGGTGAACATCAAAGTCATTCAGGATCATGCTCGACTGCCGGCTTGTTTTCTCTCAGATCGGAAAAGCAAATACAAGTCTAACAAAAGGGAATACAAACAAAGATTCACAGCTGAGTCTTAAACGGTTGGCTGTGCACGTGTTACCTCTATGGGAAAGAGAAAACGCCACTTTGTATTTATTTATGAAAAAAAAACACCATGTTGCTGTGCAGCTTGGCACAGAGATTGGCAAAGAGATTAAAAAGAAGCGAGTGCATCTTCCCTTCACACACTGCCATGCAACCAGGAGAGAGAGAGAGACAAAAAAATAGAGAAGTTACTTGTGAGAACAAATGTTGAGGTGTTGTTGTGGTCCCTGAGGTTGGCCCCGAGGCAGCTGCCTACCTGTTAAATTCAGGTACCAACACACAACAGGTTTTTTTTTTTGTCTTACCTTTCCGTGCCTTGCCCTTGCACGACAGGAAACCCCCAGTCAAGTTGTTAACAACATCCTTCTGCTCAACACGTTCTTTGCAGGTGACTGCAAGAGGTCATCTGCAGAGGATAAATAAGAATAAAGGAGAATTTCACAATACATCATCATTATATGTGTATATTCTTTGCTAAGAGCACGACAGTCAAACATATTATCCTTGATTTGGATTTAATATTATAATTTTAGTTAATGATATTTGCTCTGAGGTCATGCTCTGGGTCCCTGTAAAGTGCCTAGAGACAACTGACATTGTAACAGATGCTTTACAAATAAAATTGAATTGAAATTGAACAGACAATGTGATTGATTAAAAATAGAGAAAAGAAAAGCACTATTTTTGTAGCTGCTCAAAGCGGATGGAATTGGGTTTAATTTTGATTTACATCTCAATAAAAGGCAAACGTAACGAGCAGTGCTGGTGGAATAACTGAGTAAAACCAAAAAGCTAATGAATGGATCAACGATAGTAAGTGAATTCAATGGTTTGAAAGTGTGGTTTAGGGCTACTTTACTGGTTTTCTTTACTAGTTCTTATTATGTTATATTTTTGTGTTGGCTGTCTGTGAATGGGACTTGTCTTCTCTTCTCCACACCTACGGGGACAAATTTAATAAGCTAAACCTGAACCTTTAATCCATCCATCCATCCATCCAACATTTTAACATTTTAAGTTTCCTGTTCATAGGAAGCATCTGCTGATGTCGTCCACTCCTCAAAAAAAGACCAATTTTTGAAGAAATACAATCAAGAGTGGATGAAGGGCTGCAAAGGGGTCGAGGGCACATGGTAAGGGCTGTGTTTACTCTCGCGCAATGTGTCGCAGTTAGCTTGTCGCCGGTATGGCCGCAGTTACTTTGGATTTATGCTCAAGTTTGAAGCGCGGTCTCCGCTATGTCATTCCACGCCACAACGCAAGAGGGACCAATCACGAACTAGCTAAACGTACTAAACTTATCTCTTGCATTTTTCCACTTCCTCACCGTCTCGGGCGTATCCAAACCCACATTCTTCGCTATCTCCCTCCATAAATTACTAGAATATGTGCTGCCTTTGTAGTGTGGAGAACGAGAATCGTACAGATGTGGGTACTTCTCATTTCTTCGATGTAGAATTGACCAATCAGAGGCCTCCTAATGCGGCACTGTCTGCGGTCACCTACAGTTTTGGGGAGGTGCACCAGAGTGTCTGCGTAGATGCGACCTGATTTCCGAGTATAAATCAGGCTTAAAACTCCCACTGGCATTGATGTGGACCTGAGAGCACATGGTAACTGGGCCGTGGAGCAGCTACAGATGTGTTCTGGGTAAGGAACGAATCATGCTTTTCTGTTTATCAGTCAGATGGATGAGTCTGTGATTGGCAGATGTCGGGAGAACGTTACCTGTCTGTATTGTGCCAACTGTAAAGTGTGCTGAATGAGAGATGATGGTATGGAGCTTTTTTTTTTAGGGTTTAGTTTAGGCCCCTTGTCTCCAGAGAAGAGCAATCTTAATCAATCTTAATGCTTCAGCATGCAGTACCACAACATTTCTTTGCGGCAACAGTTTGGAGAAGGTCCTCTTCTAGTCCAAAAGCAAAGACGACAAAAACAAGGTTTGATGAGTTCGATGTGGAAGGTCTTGATTGACGTGCACGGAGCTCTGACCTCAACCTCCATCAAGAGCCTTTGGGATGAACTGGAACAGAGACTGCGGGCCCGGCCGTCTCATCCAACATGAGTGCATGACCTTGCAAATGCTCGACAGAATGAATGGGCACAAATCCCACAGAAACACTCCAAATCCTTGTGGAGAGCCTTCCAAAAAAGAGTGGAAGAGTGTATTTGAATATAATGCGACTGGAGTAGTGGTGAGGCGTCTGACTACTTTTGTCCACATAGTGTAATTAAGCATGCGTCAGTCCACAGTTAAGCAAAAGAAAGTTAAGTATTTGGCCTCCTAGATGCGGGAATCAAGCCAAGATGCCTCCAGAGGCAAAATACAGAATCATCCATGTGGTAAAGAAAAACCCCAAATAACAGCTGAAAGGTTGAAGACACAGTTGGAAGTGTCAAACATCTCTGTTCACGAGTAAAGTCACTGAACGGGCAGGGCCACGACAAAACAACAAAGGAAGCAACAGCACTATTAAAATAAATAATAATAATAAAGATTTGCTACACTTCTGAAGTTTGAGCATTTTTGACAACCCACAATGCTACTGGGAAAATGTTTTGTGGGCTGATTAAACAAAAGCTGAATTGTTTTGGAAGGAGAAATCTACATTACTTAAGGCACCAAAAGGCCTCTTAGCATCTTAGCAACATCAAAATATGATTTCCACTGTGAAGGGTGGTGAAAGGAGCAGCATGATATGGGCTTTCACTATGTCGGCAGACCTTAACCCACAACACCAGACATCCTACAGAAGTGCCTGGACTGAAGCAGCTCTGTGAAGAAGAAGAACGCTCAGAAATTCCTCTTGAATGGTTGAATGGTTTCAGTCCAGCTCAATACGTTCTAATTTGGTATAATATCATTTACATGACACCAGTTTGTAGCGTTGCAGGAAACTAGTGGGTGTCGTCACATCTCCAATTCGATTCAATTCAACCAAGTCAACTGATTAAAAAAAAAAAAAACCTTTAGGTTTTAACCTCTTAGGTGTTGTAGTTTGTACTTTGGTTTTGCAACATCTCTCTATTTGTTCACTTTCTTCAGCCCCCAGCTGCCTTTCTTCTGTAATCAGCTCACCTGCATTTCATCACCCAGTCACATCTCCCAGTATGAACACCCACTGGTTGTCTAGATTTCTCTGTTTGTGGTCACCCATTACTTCTGTCCCATCCCAACTCTGCTTGAATGCCGGTTTGGACTTTGGATTTAATTAACTAAAACAAAAAAAAAACACAAGTGTATGACTTGCATCTGCAACACTTTTGTTAAATCTATATGCAAAAGTGCATATGACAGGCCCTTCACTGATATAATGGAGGTGTGTGATGAATATAAATATGTCCAAGTATTTTTAAAATTATTTTGTATGAAACATTAAGGAGTCAATGCCAATGTCTTTTTGGGGATTGATCAAACAAAAGTGTGTTTTTTTCTCTGTTCAGTTTATATATATAGATATATAACTACAGACTGCCCAGACTTTCAGCCACAAGGTGGTGCCATTTAAACATTTAAAAGACTGGGCCTTCGGTTTGCTCTACTGAGATTTACCAGCTTGTGAAACTCAAGTTGGACATGAAACTAACCCCATCTAGCGGTGCTTCAGCCTGGAGATGCCTGGTCTGGATATGCAAGGTTGAATATGCAGTTCCTAGATTAGTTTAATTGTTACGAAATAATCTAATTTCCAAGACTGATAATTCTGCTAATGCATGTTTCTATGTTTCTATGTTTCTCGTTACACGGCAGTCCTGATGTACGCTGGCAGTCACCACTGGGGAAAATGGCAAAAAAGTAAAACCTGAGCAGGATAGGCGGTGCGGTGAAGAATGCAAAAAGACAAGTAGAGCAGCACCTGTGGTTTGGGAACATCCCATCTATCTTTTTCTGCACAGGGGGAATTGCCTGTATTGCTGTGCCTTTGTGAGTGTGTGTATACATACATGAAGGAAACGTGTGATAGAAAGAGAAAACGGGGACAGAGGGAGGACATTATGGAGTCTATGAGTAATAGGAGAAATCCAGGGAGCACAAGCGACCCGCTGACACTGGGCAGGCAGCAGTCTGGTTTCTACTGGCCCACGGCCTGGTTCTTGTGGACAGCGGAACGCCTCTGGGACTGTGGCTTATATATGAACAAGAACCCACTGGTTCAGACCAGGGTTTATTCCTAAAGCTAGTCAGGGTCATTGTTAGACTTAAACCATGCTGTTTAAAAAAAAAAAAAAAAAAAAAAAGTTAGAAAAGAAGCACAGGAAACATATAAAGACAGCTTTTCTGTAAGCAAACAGGACCTTCACACCCGCCTTCAGCATAAAAAGAAATGTAATAGAACTTAGACCTCCACAATTCCAGCTCAAACAGGGAGCCTCTTATCATCTGCCATCTCTCCCACAGCTAATATTTCACTTCAGCTCCCAGGCCCACAGAATGAGAGACGTTTCCATTTCATGTCAGTCATTTCCAGGCCTGTGTGTTACCTGTGTGGTGATAAGTGTTTGACTGACTGCGGGTGTCGTTAGTCACTGTCCGGCTCCGGGTGACAGGCGCAGATTGACGCCGATGATGAGACGAGGATGAGCAGGGGCCCTGTGTGTTCAGGGACGGCAGGAAAACCCGCAGCTGATGGAGGGGCGGAAGCACATTTACACACCTGCGATGGCAAACACAAAGCCACGCACAAGCATTCTGGGGCTAACAATGTTTTCTGAAAAAGGAATGGCAAGTGCCATTATAGCGACACAAACAGTGCAATGTCCTTGCAGTTTTCAGTTTCTTCCAAGTGGAAGCATATGTCTGAATTATTATCAAATGACAAAAATTGTTAATAATTCCTTTTTTTGTCATCTCCTATTGTAAAACATCCTTCTATGTAAAAATATATTATCATTTTATCTTGAGTTTTTTACCTTCAGGTTGAACAACATGGGTTTTTCAGTGGCTGATGCTTTTTGAAAAAATGGCACATAGAAGAGGTAACAAATAAAATAAAAAAAATACAGGCTGGCTTAATGGGTAAAATGATATTCAGTAGTTTGAATGTTTTTCTTTTGCAGAATTTTAAGTTAAAAAAAAAAAAATCATCTGTCATTGTCCACGATCATTGTTTGCGTTGCATAGTATGTAGCAGTGATGTAAGCTGAAACCCAGTCTGTGGAGCCCAGAGTGAGATAAACTGACTTCTGTTTGGCTTCACTTTGATCCTGAGAGCAGCATAAGTGGCGAGGACGACACCGAAGACACCGCTGGAATGAGAACAATCAGAACACCTGGTGTTCTCCTGCGTGCTTCACGCTGAGTGGAGTTACAGTGACTGTTAATGGGACCGCATTGTGCTGCTGATTGCTGCCATATGTGATTTGCTTGTGGGGATAAAAAAAAAGAAAGAAAAGAAAAGCTGGAGTAGCAATGACAATCAAAGTGGGATATAGTTTATATTACGTTTTAGACCACTAATACAACAAGCAACACCGTGGAGCTGTTTCCCATCAGGTGTGGCTGACAATGGTATTAATGGTATACATTAGACCTTTAAAGCCTATAAACCTTCTTAGATGGAGTTCCTTTTTTTTTTTTTTTTTTTTTTAGGAGATTCTCACTTAAAAAGAGCAGACAGTTTTACACTGTTTTTGTGATTACTATTTAAATATTCATATTTTAGTTGTCTTTTTTTTCAGTTTTGGGATTTTAAAAATCTTTGCAATTAACATAAACTTAAACAATTAATTTGATTTAAACTTTTCTGTACTTATTTGAAGCAAAGCATGCTTTTGAGTCGCAAAGAAGTTGGGGTGCATACATATTATTTCAAAGCATAAAATGTTAGCATAAAATTTGTTACAGCTACACCTGACGTCCTCGCTGCTGCAAATTTGACCCTCAAAAACAGAAACCATTTTTATCTGCCTCTTTTCAGTTTGTCCATGCAACTGCTGAAGTCCAGTGTGGACGGAGAGAAACAAACATCTGGAAATGGTGATCCAGATGCACTGATTTGGGTAATAATTTGTTCTACTCAGTCATAACATATCATTCTCTGATTTGCCAAACCTGTGTCCTGTGACCATCACCAGAAGGAGGTAACGTCATCAGACACACTTTAACAACGGTGAAAACATCAGCATGGAGACAGAACAGGAAGCACTGCTGACTGTCGACCTTGGTTTTGGCTCTCACGCAGCCAAAGTCTGTGTTTAATAATCCTGCAAATGTCTACATCCATGAAGAAGAAAGGCATTATGGCCTCCTGTAAGACCAATCTGCCAGTCTGAGTTTTCTGTTTCACAGAGCGAGGTAATTTAACTCTCAGAGAGGTTTAAGTCAAGTCCCTTTCAGAAACCGACACAGTTTATGCTTGGAGTCTGTTACCAACCAGGTTTTGTTTTGTCTCCTCCCCTTTATAAAGCTGAAACGGCTTTGATGTCATCAGTCAATCTTAGAACTTGATTTTTGGAGACGTCTGAACAAATACATGTCGTTTTATTGATTAAAGAGACTGCGCCGCTCTGCATTTGTGTTGGGAAAGTATATTGAGGATCTGAATAGATAGTTTTGCACACCCTGATGAATTTTGTGAGAGCGTTAGGTCTATCACATAACTTGTATACATGATCTTATCCTGGTGTGCATCACAAATATCAATATCACCCGTTGTATGTCCATACTTCGCACAAAATACCTTGGGTTATTTTTATTCTATTTTATTAGCTATTTACTTATTTATTTAGATGCTGAACATAGCCTATTTGAATGGGAATGGTAGAGCTGTGAGAAAACTGGCTTGGCTCATCAGCGGTTTCTACCATCGACTACACCCATATTCCCATAGAAGCCCTGAATTTTCCTTTGCAAAGTTGAAAGTGAATACAAACAAACTGTTATGTTTGACTTATCTGTCTGAATTATGTCTTTATAGTTCATCTTCAACAGCATTTTTTTTTTTCAGCAGGGTTTTACCTGCATGAAAAGTTAGTTTGAACAATAGTGTGTAGGGCTAATAGCCATAGCTACAGTTAAAGGAATGGCTAAAGCTAAGATGAGAACAGGTGTGAAATTTCTTCCTACTCATATCTTCCTACCCCAGTTGAGTGCGCATGCGTATAACAGCAACTTCAGAAAGCCATAATATTCTGCTGCCTGACCGTTATTGCGGAAGAGAAAAGGTTAGTTTCTTGTATTTTTAATACTTTGTATGGACAGTATTTAATGCATATACATTTGAGGGACAAATTTTTAGGTAGGAAGAAATTTCAGAACACCGGCCCGACCGGAACCCGAGTGGTGTTCAGTTATTGGACTTCTGCGCGAGTCACAGTTTGTCCCACCGACACGTATTCCAGGGAGGAAACCATCCAAAACACAGAGGGAAGCAGATAATTATGGTTATTAAATGTGTATAATAATATGCTACTGCCCCAAAACACAGAGGAGAGCAGATATATGTGCTAGTAGGATATTCTTACAATGTAGGAAAAAATTACAGATGAGGCTATAATTTTCCGCTATGGTAGGAAAAAAGTTTTAGGTGGGAAGAAATATCAGAACACCGGCTCGTCTTAAACGCAACTTAAACTGCAGGGGGACATCAACATCCACTGAGCGGTGTCCTCACCCTTCTTCTCTCCCTTCCTTCCCTCTTCTTCCTTCAGCTGTATCCATAGTTAATTAGGAGCACCTCATAAATGTAACTGTGCTTAATTGTTCTTGTAGTTTTTTTTTGTCCTGTCCTGTGCCCCCCTGCCTCCTTTTCTTCTTTGTCTTTTTTATCTGTAAATGTTTGCAGGACAGAGCTTCCAGAGCTCCATACTGACCTGCAATTCCACTCTCTAACCATTCTAGCGTTTACCCTCACCTGTCTATATAGATGTCTCTGGGATATCAATCCACCTATATGATACACCTGTATGTGTCTGGGATATCAACCACAATGTACACCTGTTTATATAGTCATCTCTGTAGTTCATGTACTAACAATGTATCAGTCATATGTACATAGAATTCTTATTTCTCCAGTTAATGGATAATTACAATTAATATATTTTGCCTTATACAATATTGCCAATGTATTTGTACCTCTCCTCTCTCTGTCCTCCATCCTCTTTTCTTCCTTTACCCAGCTGGCCTTCAGCAGGAAGGTCCCCCCACTTTTGAGCCAGGTCCTGCTCAAGGTTTCTTCCCTCCTAAAGGGGAGTTTGGCCTTTCAGCAAGAGGAACTTAAAGAGACAAGAGCTGAAACAAAGCACTTCAGACAGAGGGCGACTAAGGTTACTACAGCAAATGAACTCGCAGAAAAAGATCACGACCTTGTAATGAAGCATTACTTTTGTGAAGTGTCATCCAGCTGCCTGCAATTGGCAAAAAAACCTCTTGAAGTTGCTTGCTGCCCATTTCCTGGTCGGACATATGTGTATTGCTTAGAGCGCTATGTCACACATCAACAACATATCTTACAGAGCTACAGCGGACATCACGGCAGAGACAACTAAGATGCCGGAGAGAGTAATGACGGAAGAGAAACTGAGAGAATGATGGAATTGCTCTTAGTGCACTAATATGCAAAAAAACTAACTGTGAGGGACTTTAAAGAATGACTGATAGAAAACAAAACTCTTTATTTCAGTATTGCCTGGAACTATTTTGCCCATGTTGAATGTTGCTGAAATAAATATAAAGCTCACAGTTGTACATACTGTAACTCCCAGACAAGAAAGATTTTTGAGAGCTGTCTGATCATAAGGGATTTTGAAGTGTGCAGCATCGTCAGTCTTTTTAAGACAAACCACAATAGCATTGTATTCACCATTAGTCTCACTGTGGTTGAACCTGGGGGGAAAAACAGGAAATAACACAATACTGCAAGGCCACAAAGTTCAATCTCTGGACACCTCTGAAACATGTTTTCATCCTCACAGCCTCTACCCTTCCTTTTACCTCCGCTTCCAAACGCGAGGCAGAGAGCTGAGAGATGGATGGGCTGAGCGTTGCAAGATTTCCAAAAGAGTCTGACTGCTGCTCTACCTGAGGAGAAAAAAACAAAAGAGCCATCTCTACCTGTAGGACTGTGGGAGTCGAGGCTTTGATCTGGACCAGAAAGAGAGTAGTTTGATGAAATATTGATGCTTTTTTTTTTTTAACTGAGTCCTTTGGGAGCCCAGTCTGCTCTCAGGATGTGTGCGCCGATCCACAGTACTCCTCCGCGCTTCACCAGATGAGAATGGACTCGACAATGCTGCTCAAGGAGAGTTATCGGCCGTAACGAGGCTAATGATGACCCCCCACTCCGGGTCTGAACTGGTCTGAGATTTTTTATTTTTTGTTTTTTGGTGATCAAAAGCAATGGTATGTTTAATCAGTCAGGACCCATTGCAAAAAACATACAAAACTGATATATATTTGACATCTTAACAGTATCTTGACAGCATGGCCTAAATGAGTTTTTTTTTAAATTCCATCTTAAATGAAAAGCAACTAGTTAAAATATAACACAAAATAACTTGAAACGTGGTTAAAAGAAATACCAGGGATTATTCACAGCGATGTTGCTAATGCTACTTCCTTGCAAATCCCACCATCCGATCATATAACATGAATAGAAAAATGGTTATTCTGAAAGTTTGATTTGAGTTTGTCGGAGGGTGACCCACATTTTCCCAGCAACAATGATCTCTGTGGATGGAGGGGGTGGGGGGAAGAAAAAAAAATCAGAATATTGATAAACTGCCTAGAGTGCTTTTGTCTGAAAGTTAAGAGGCCAACACACACCAATCAGACTGGGACAAAAAAAAAAAAAAAAAAGAGGGAAAAATGAGGGAGGATTTATCACTCTCCCATGCTCACGTTCATACACAGATAGACGGCGGGCATAATGACTTCTGAGGAGAAGGCAGAACGATTATTTAAACTTAAGGCGAAGGAGGCAGAAAAACGGGTCGGGGGGAAGGGGGGGGGGGGGGGGTCGGGGGGTCCTGGGGGGAGCCAGGGGCAGCAGATAGTCTGTGAAAGGTCTCGCGTTAAAGTCGAATTAACATGCCTTTCCATTGGAGTCCATTAGATAATCATATTCATACCACACAAGGCTCAAAACCCTCTCTGTTTCATTATTCCCTTTTAATCCAGCCTGATAAGGGGACGCGGGCGTCGGGGTTTTATTATGTCGTCATTTGGAATCCACATGAAATCCCTGCGGGACAATATCACAGGGAAATTGCTTAAGTAGCCCAAGTGGATATAGTTTTGCGTTTATTATTTCTGACGGATTCAAAATATCTGCAGAAGGCCCCCTTTTTTTTTTCTGATTGTTGGGAGCTGAGAGTCTTATCAGTCATTCGCACTAATGGCCCACTCAAGACACCCGTTACCTCTGGCGGGTGGTGGTGGTGGGTGTTCTGAATGTGCAGGCCTGTACAGGTGCAGTCCATGTGGGAAAAGGTGGAAGAAGACTTTTTGAAGTGTGTCGACGACGGATAACGCTACCCTGACAGTCGATTAGAAGCTGACGAAAACTCCCTTGTGGCGCGTTTCTTTGGCCCAAATCCTGACGTCCCAAATGTCAGGCTGTTCCAGTCATGTGTGTTCAACAGATTTGTAGCTGTAGGATTAAGGGAAAGCAAACACTTTTGACTAAATCTTTTGGGGCGTTTATCAGATAGCGACAGGATACAAAGAGGAAACACTGGGGTGACACTTCGGGGGGGGGGGGGTGCTAACCCCCCTCCAGCTGACCTTAGTTTCTTTTCTTCTCCCAGAATCCCTGAAAAACACGTTTTCTCTTTTGCACTTCGAGGCATGTGGTCATGCACGTACATTTGGTTTTTATTTTGCCTACGTTGGGAGATGTGTCTCTCAAAAATTTATGCCTGCACCCTGATGCTGATGGGCTGGATGGAATTTAGTCTGCGGTGCTCCGAGCAGTTAAAGGGGATGTTTTACTTGTCAACAGCAATTTGTTTTTTTGTGTGTTTTTTTCCTTCCCCCTTTTCCAAAAACGTACTCATGTTCTGATTATTGTGGTTTTGCCTTTTTAAAGTCAATCAGCCACAGAATGAGATAAAACCGGGGAAAAGAGCCAGTGATGTACAGTTTTCTGTCTTTGATAGTTTGTGCTGCCAAATAAGGATGTAAACTGTGCGGTGAATTAGGTGGACCGACCTGTTAAGATACTGTATATAATTCTTAAAACAAACTGGTTGCTCCAATAATTCTTTGAAATTCAAGATACGTCCAATAAAGTAGATCTAAAGCCACTTTATGTAGCAATATCACATCTGACCACATGGAGACATATAAACTTAGCACATAAAAAAAAAGAAATGTACAGTCATGGAAAAAATTATTAGACCACCCTTGTTTTCTTCAGTTTCTTGTTCATTTTAATGCCTGGTACAACTAAAGGTACATTTGTTTGGACAAACATAACGATAACCACAAAGATTGCTCATAAGAGTTTTATTTAAGAGCTGATATCTTACCGTTTTCCATGGTTTTCTTGATTATAACCTAAATCACTCAAGTTTTTACATCAATAGCTATGGCGTTATACTGCCAAAAACACTGCTTTTATGCATTCAGTGTTTTCTTTTCTGTCTGTTTTAGTCACATGATGACGTTTAGTGGTACCAGGTATTAAAATGAACAAGAAAGTGAAGAAAAAATGGTGGTCTAATAATTTTTTCCATGACTGTATTTGTGGGTAATTTTTTTGTTGTAACAATGCTTCTTGGTAATATATCTTTTCTTGTTGGAAAGCCTGATTTTTCCCCCCTTTTTAAATGGTGCCACATTTGTAAGGAACATGAACATGAGCCAAGTATGTGGGTTGTGCCCGTGACAGATTTGCCAAATCTTCTTTTCCAATGCCAAACAGCTTTTTTTTTTTTTTTTTGCTGTTGACTATTGTTTGGTGTTTGGTGGATTGCATGATTGAAGTCCAAAGAAACAGGACATGTTGGCAATTTCACAACTTAAATTCATTTTAACAAACAGGCAGGCCATTCTATTTCCTACACTCCCAAATTCTGGAGGTGGTCTCCGACAAACCCCACCAGGTGGAGGTGAGTGTTGCCATCTTGGAGGATAAAGTTTGGTCCCAGACTGTGGAGACATGGAATTACCGCTAGTTGTAGAATTTCTCGATATCTCTCTGCATTGAAATTGCCTCTATTGTAGAGGTCTTCACGGGTCCACTTTCATGGACCCGAACCCGAATGGACCTGTGGAAATTTGACCCGAAACTGACCCGACCCGAGTTATTATCATAAGTTCGGGAGTCCCAACCCGAATGGACCCGCAATATTTGGACCCGGAACCGACCCGACCCGACCCGCTTCTTTAGTTTCCGACCACAAACCGAACCGAGTTACCCGAATAGAACCGAGACAATACAGCCCATAGTTGCTAATTTAAAAGTTGTCTAGCATTGAATAAAACTTGATTTTCTTACCTAAAGTTGCTACATAGGCTACGTGATGTAAACAACAATAAATCCACGTCGTTATTTTCTTTGTGGATACAGATGCTATTGGTAGCAACTGCTAACGCTAATAGCCTACACCGGTCAGAACGTGTCGTAAATATGTTCTCTCATCCAGCGTTGTCATGTTGGTGATCCGTTGTGCTTTACAGCTGCCAGGCAAACCGCAAATAACACGCTACGGCAACACGATTGTTTCATGACAAACACGCCACGTTAATTAACAATCGGGTTTTCGGGTTGTCCTGAAGACCTCTACTCTATTGTCGACAAGTCCAGTTCTTCCAGTGAGGGAGATGCCGCCCCACACCATCACACTGCCACCACCAAAAGAAGTTACTCAATCAGTGCAGCAAACGTTCTCTCCGTCTTCTCCGCACTTTGACCCTATGATCCAAGTGCCGCATTGCTGAACATAATGCTCCTCCGCATGATCAGGTTCCAGTGCACGTGTTGCCAACACCCGCACAAATGTGCCTGACGGTGAAGGGCAGTCATGGCAGGCCCTCTGGCAGCCATTTTAGACTAGAGGTTGGCTGCATGCAGTCTGTTTCAGAGGCATATCATCCTGCAAAACCTGACTGCATATCTGTAGAAGACTGCCTTTGGTTCCTCAGTGCTGACAGGGTGAGGAAACGGTCCTCTTGGGGTGCCGTCTTGTTGGGACCCCCTCCCTTCACCCGCCCATCTCTGATATCAGGATTGTCAGTTGGCTCTGGCAGAGAAGATTTGGCAAATCCTTCATGGGTGTCGGGAACTTATTCACCAAACCTCTGTTCTGAAATATTAAAGTGCTGCCTATTGATTCCTAAAATACATGCATTCTGCGTTTTGAGTAAAGCTGATCAAAAAGCTGATAATTATGTCATTATTCTGTATTATAACAACTTTTTTCCCAGTAAAACTCCCTCGCCCTTCCATCCCTGCGTGTTCCTGACTGAACACATTTCAGATACTCCATCAACAGCCTCCGTCTTGCCTCGACTGCATGCGGCCAGTGCATTTCCAGCGGTCACATCTGCGCGGATATAATGTGCTCATTCTGCTGTATCCATTTCACTGTGACATCTGTCCAACGGCGGAGGGTTCAAGGCAGGAATCCAAATGCCTACACAACATTCTGCCAAGTATTGATTTACTGTTGCTCCCGTAACATACGTGGACAAACCGAGCGCTACATATAATTTCAGTGAGATCATCTGAAACTGGAAGCACGCTCTGTCAGTCGGTCATTATGTGCAAAACCAGCACGAGGCAGAGATCTTGAATGCGCAGCGTTTCGTTCGAATCGTTGTTTGGGGGTGTGAGGGAAAAGTGGCACAAAGAAGATGTGTGTGTGTGTGTGTGTGTGTGTGTGTCTACCTTAGTGGGAGCACCTCCCTGCCTGCAGATCTCAGGGTCTGGAACAAACAGTAGTTCCTTCTTAATTGGGGTGAGATCTGGGGCTTAAAGGGGGCCAAGAAGGGACCTGAACCCCTTTCTTTCTCCTCCAGAATCGCTTTGGCTGCAGAGGTGCTTTTGATGTGTGCTTTGGCTCTGCGAGTCCTACTTTGGAATATGTTCTTGGGAGACCATTGGTTACTTGCCTCCAGGCAGAATCTCAATCCCCAGGATCCTGGCCCTCTTTGATGAAATACTTTCGGGAGCCTCTAACCCTACAGATGCCCATGTGCACCTCCTCCCCTTCTCCTTTACCCTCTTGTTCTCCTCCACCCGCCGTCCTCCCCCCCACTTCCACTTCCACGTTCCTCGGATTCTCTTTGAGAGATTCATAACAAGGACTTTATCTCTGTGTAGTCCGGGCCAGATGAGCACTGCCTGACAAACTGACAGGAGTATTAGTTGTGTCTTACAGAACACCTCCGACTGTCTCCTCTCTCATCCCGACTTCCTGCAGTCTCTGACCCGAGCATTTGCACTTTATTAAAGTCTACTCCGCAGCAGCTTGGAGTGATGCATTTCTGTATCTATTAAAAAAAAAAAAAAACAAAACACACATTTAACATAAAAAACCTTTTTGACATATACAGATTGATGGATGAAAGGCATGTCTGGGAAATCCAGAAATCCATCTTCACAATGTGACAAAGTCAGAATCTCAAAAAAAAAAAAAAAAAAAAAAAAAATTGCTTTTATGACAACGTTGTTGACATCTGTGACAGAGAGTCTCAGATCTTTATTCATGAACCACATAATTAGCCAACTGACTCTATTAACGTAACGAGCATTTGCAAAGTGGCCGGGAAACTTCCTATTGTATCAGAAGATGTAGATTTATGAAGCAGCAGCTGCTTGGTTGTGTGTCGCAGTTCAGGATAAATAGAGAAAACCGTGTCTTGATAGACTTGACCTCTCGGCCACACACACACACACACACACACACACACACACACACACACAACACAACACACACACCCATTCAAATCCCAGTTAAGTGATTAACGGGTGATTTTTTCCCTCTCAAACTCCCTCCTCTTCATTGATCGGAGGTGCACCCTAAAGACCTCTCTTATCACATAATTTCCCTGTATATTGACTATGTATATTGATCACACCTTTACCCTACAGGAGCAACTTCCACGCGCTGTGCAGAAGCATCAGGTATGACGCTGAAGGATGAGCCCACGGGACTATTTTTTACCTGTCATGAAGAATTCATTTTTTACAGTGTATGACTGTAATTGCTCGATATTTGGTGCTTTTAATTGAGGGTAATGTATATGACAGATGCTAGGGATTTGTATTTTATTTAATTTAAATACATAGTGTGATCTTGGACTTTTTAATTCTATGTTGTCCTTCAGGCAACTCTCCATTGCCTTACAGGTAACCTGCAGTTTAAGCAGGTAATATTCTAACACAGCAGACTCCATGCAGGCTTCTTGTTGGCCAAATATTCAAGGTGCAATCAATAAAATTAGTCTCGTTTGATTAACAATTTGCCTTTTTAGATGTAGTTATCCAGATATTAATGTAGACAGGTTGGCCATTTCTTATGTAGCCCAACACTAAACTGGAATTTGACGGTGTTTTATGCGCGCTTCCTCTTAAACACTTTAAGAAAGAAAGTAAGACGGAAAGAAAGAAAGAAAGAGAAAGGGGTACAATTTTTCAAAAAAGGAAAAAAAAGGAGGGAGGCAGTGAGTAAAGGAGGGAGCAATCCGAAGGGAGGAGTCAAGCGAGGGAAGGAGCAGCTGGAGTCCCACACTTCGCCCTCTCTCCTCTCGAAAAAACGCACTAAATGTAATAACAAGTCTCCACGCGCTTCTCTGACGCTTATGTTGTGTTTACGCACATTTGCGCTCTGCTTTCGGCAGATTTTATCGGCAGGCTGATGGTGTTAGTTCGGCGGTGGCCGGACACAGCAAACTGTGAGAAGGTGGAGAAAGACAGAGAAGAGGAAAAACTCTGGCAGCGCCGTTTTGGAGTTGGAGTTGCAGCGTAAAAAAAAAAAAAAGAAAAGAAAAGAAAAAAAAAAGGAGAGAAAGAAAAGAGTCCCAGGCAACTCCAGAGGCACATCTGCAACTTAGGAAGAGGAGAAGAAGAAAGAAGACAAATATATTTTACTTCAGAAGATTTACAAGGCAGAATTAGAGTGGAAATCATTCAGAAAGATGTAAGTAATTTTTAAAAAATACGCACACACACACACACGAAAGAGTTTCGTATCTTTACGCACACGAGTCTGCTTTTAAAGTTTGCCTGTCAGTTGGAGTTCGTGAAAATAAAAAAAAGCAGAGAGTTCAACTATCTAAACGATGGAGTTTGGTACAAGTTTAGATCCGGGCTTTTCAAACAATGATGAAAGTGTCGATCGCGAATCCAAAGTGAGCGGAGCGAAGCCGCAGACTGGCTCCGCTTGGCCCGCGTCCCTCCAGCGGCAAGATGCACAGGAAAAAAAAAGAAAAAAACTTGCTCAAAGTTTGGTGCTAGCGGGGGAGAAAGTGTTCTCGGACGTTTGGCGGGTTAAGGAGCGGATAATAAAAACTGTCACTAGCTGTTTTTGAGCTGCAAACTGTACGCAGACGTGAAACTTTTACTTTACTTCAAGAAACGCGCGTGGCTGTGTGGTGTGATGTTGGGGGGTGGGAGGGGGGGGGGCTTCTATGTGCATGTGTGATCATATTTCAGCGCCTGGCATTGATTAGCTTTATGCTTTTTGGAGTGCTGCAAACTCACAGAAACAATGGGAGGACACTTGAGATTGTTCAGACGCTGTTATTTTAAATCTAACAGAGCGCGTGCCTGACCCCGGTCATCACCCAGCACATCACAGATATTTAATCATCAATTATTACATAACAGCTTTTTTTATTTTATTTTTGGGCTTGTCCTATCTGCCAGGTGAAGAGTTTGAGGGTTTAAAAAGAAACAAACAAACAAACAAAAAAGAAGATTTTGCAAAAATGTCCAAGGAAGAGTGAAGAATGAAAATTACAGGACACCCCCCCCCCCTTTTTTTTTTTTTTTTTTTTTTTTCCCCTGTGTGCATGTTGGATTATTTCTGGAGTCGTAATTTGTAACCTGTCAAAGTTAAAGCAAATCATACAGAGGAAGAAAATCATGCTCAGAAATCCTGCTGACAATTTCAGTTGGAAAATTCTAAAATCAACCTTTATTTAAAAAAAAAAAGAAGAAGAAAGAAAAAAAGAAGGGGGGGGGGGGCACATCACAGCATTTGAAGGCATGTGTGCTCAGAGAAATTTAAGCCCACCACTGTGGGGTCTGTGTCCCCACAGGGGGCCATGTGGGGTCTCTAATGAGGTCTCAAGCAAAATGGAAAATAGTATAAATCTGCTGTATGTGAGTGCGTTGCAGCTTAATCAGATGAGTTCACTTATAGAGAAGGTGAGCAAACTATAAAAAACAAAAACAACAAAAAATAAAACATTTATAATGTACTTTGCCGTGGGCTTGTCCATGGTGAAAAAGAAAAAAGAAAGAAGAAAATCAGGGAAGTGGACTCTGTGCATTGGTTTGGAGAGGAGGGGGTCCCGGACATAAAAACGTCTGAGAGCCCCCCCGAGCCTCCACATGTGCAGATATTTGTTTGAATGTTTCCCTCCTGTCCTCGCCAGCTGTTCCACATTTTATCTGCTTGTCTGCTCTCGGGTTTCATACAAACGACGAGGGTTCGAGGTGCTCAGCCATGCGGCGTGGCTCAAATCCTCCCTTTTTTCTTTCTTCCTTTCTCTCTTTCTCTCTCTCTCTCTTTTTTTTTTTTTTTTTGACACATGGCAAATTAATAACGGAGGTTTGGCTTCCTTGAGACGGAGCGGTGAATTAACACGGCAACTAAGATGTTTAACAAGTTCACATGGTCGAAAATGTTTATGACGGGGTCCCAGCACGTAGCTGGGTTTGAGTTTGTGCAGTCGTCCAATAAATAAAAAGACATTCACGTAAAATGTAATTTGATAATTCCCTCTTTTGATCTGTAATAATAAATGAACATCCACATGGATTAATCACTGTCAAATTTTTGCTCTCAGGTAACGGGGGGGTCAGATCTATGGAAAACAGTCAGGCCTTAAACTTACGAAACGTTAGGCCTTGTCTAAAATATTAAAATCATAACATGAGGATCATTCTTGAATAAATTCTAAAAGGATTTAAAAATGGGTCCAGGCTCTTTTTCCCATTGTGTTTTGCAATTGCTGCTCGGTGACACTTCAATTAAAAAATATTTTAAATTGTACTTACAATTGAAATTAATATTATATATATATATATATACACACACACCTTGTCATTGGATGCCAAAATTGTGATGGCATTTAGTTATTTTCATACTGTGTACAAACTTGGTGATTAAAACAAAACAAAAAAAAAATATGTATATATATATATATATATATATATATATATATATATATATATATATATATTGCACAGATATTTAACATTTTTAGGGACTTCATGTTCTACAAAATCATCATCCTGCACATGACTCATGACTTTTATTTCTTGTTTTTTTTTAACTTCACAACATGGTTCTAATTAATTTTCCATTGAATATGTAAAAAAAATACTGTCATAAAATGAAATTTTTACTCAGTAACATTAGGCTGTTACTTCATTTGAAGTAAATGTAATATGTAACGGGAGGGACTGGAGTTCGGACTGGTACACCTTTACCAAAAAAAAAAAAAAAAAAAAAAAAAGAAAGAAAAAGAAAAGGACATCGCCTCATCATAATGCAGCAGCAAGGACAAATGCAGCACGTTTAAGATGATAATCTGAACGAGAGGCACAATTTGGAGCCGTTCGCTTTCTGTGGCCAAGAAAGATGCATCACTGCTGCTTAGTGGCTGTTTAACTGCGCACGTGAGGAGCAGGCGGGTGGATAACGTTTTCCCTCCGCAGCAACCGGCCCGTTTGATAGTGACGGCGCGCTGTTTTATCTCAACTTTAAGCACTCTGTTAAGCAACGCTTTGCATATATAGCGACGGTGGCCCGAGCCACCTGTGACCCGGTGACCCTGGCAGAATGGAGGCTGTCATGTTAATGCAGGGAGATGACGGGCTATTAGCTTTTTGAGGCATGACCCTCTCGCTTTTTGTTGTTTTTTAAGGGCCTTCCTTTCACAGCTGAAGGCAGCTTCTGTCCTCAGGCCCTTTTACGCTATCCTGAAGGAAGAATACCTGTTATCAGGTTTGTATGTAAGAGGAACTAATGAGTTGTGTTGTCGTGCTAATGCTGCAACCTGAGGCACTCAAAGAGGCGGCAAATGTTTTGTTAAAATGAGGATAATGTGAGGGGAAGCTGATTATCCTTAAGATAATGAGGGGAGAAGAGGATTTTGTTTGTGTAATTTTTGCTTAATTTGGAGGCTTTTCTCAAAACGTCCTGCTTCTTTAAAGGAGTTAAAGGACGCCGCACTAAAGCGCAAATAGTGACGATTATCATACGTTTAATATTTATAGTAATTAAACACGCGTAAACCACTTGACGAGTGAAAGTTACGATTAGCTGTTGCTTCCCCTGGCGTCTCCCGACGAGTACAGTTGGATGGAAATCTCTTTTCTTTGATGATTTGGTACTTTGATATGTTGACATCAAATGAAACAGACACAGTGGGGAAAGAAAGAGGACAAGTCAGACAGAGGTAGTGATTGGAGGGAAAGGCTGTGGTTTAGAGTGGGTGGAAATGTGTGTGCGTTAAAAAACTTTGGCTGAGACGGCAAACCTGAGGAGCGTCAAAACGTCTGGGCGCATTTGAGCGCGAGCAGAAGACAAGACGGGGTCTTCGGGCGTGCGCGGGCTTCTCCTTGGCCTCCTAATCCCCAGGCCCAGCCATCCCTTCAGGGCATGCCTCAGATCTAACTCTCTGGCTCTCAGCGTGGACGAGCCAGCTCCGCCAGCAGATTTAATATGCTATGTGTTCCCGCTCCCCCGACGCCCCCCCCCCCCCCCTCCCCCCACCTCTACCATCATTGTCCCTGACTGGGACCCTCGCTCCCTGCTTCAAGGAGCCCGCTAAAGGCACCTTTCAAGCCGGGTGATGTCTTTGGATAAGGGGAAAGCAGGGATGAAAAGGCTATGAGACTCAAGATAGCAAACTGCAATTTTAGATATGTATATTACTCACACTCAGGAATTTTAATACACTTGGGGCTTTGCAGGCAGCAGCCGCACATCCGTCGTTCATTCACACGCAACTTTTTTTTTAATTTTTGTTTGCTTTGCCTTTCCTGTCTCCTTCACTTGGAGGGAAGGTTTTTTCATTTGTACGGAGAAATAAAAATAAGGTTCGAAAAAGAACTTCAGTGGTTCTGAGAGGGCACAGCTTGACCCGACAATTAGCTTGGTCTCAGAGAGTGAGGCACACAGGACGGCAATGAAAAAAAAAAAAAAACTGGAGAAGGAAAAAGAGAAAAGGTGTTACTGTGCATGAGGATCGTTGAGGTCATGATAGATTTTATTGCTAACATGCAGGCCTCTCTGTAAGCGTGTCACTCACTCAATGCAGTTTTTTTTTTTTTTTTTTTTGTTTTCTCAGCCACTTGAAGAGAAAGCGGGACAAGGTTACGCCTGCGTGCGAGCCGCCGTTCATCCCCTCCTCTGTTTGCTTTGGCTGCTGTAAAAATGTCTTTAAGTCTGCAGTGTGAAGTATAGCAGCGAAGAGGCGAAGTACTTCGGGTTTTTTAGGGGCCCCATTTGCTTGCGTGTAAAGTTGAGCGCCTAAACGGGCGGTTTCCCGGCCCCGGCGGCTGTTGCTGCAGATGTGGTATTGTGTCAGCTTTGATGGGAGCTGGTTGTGGCATCCGTGAGGGGTCTGGGCTTTCTTGTCCAATGCGGTGACTGGGAGACACATGAACCGGCCGCTTGCTGTGAACAATGATCCGCCGCTTCCCCTTTGCTTCTTGATGTGTGAAGCTTTTTTAAATAATCTCAAGTCAGGGGGGGAGAAAAAAAACAATCTTAAATGTTTACTTTCTAAATAAAACTCTTGTTCTTCCACTAGTAATTACGTGCTGTCATGCAATAGCGCTCACAATGTGAGCCCCACGTGTTTGCGCTCCCATGCTGCCTGCGGTTGTCATTCCTGAGTGTTGCTGCATCCCAAAGTAGAGGTCAAGGAGGTGTCTATTGTTTAAATGCCAAATGTAAATCCCAAGGTTAATACCTGAAAGAAGTGCAGGCCCAGGCATTCTCCCTGCTCTCCAAGCATGTTTTAGATGGCTCCACCTTTTCATTTTCTGTCTGCTGGGGTGAGTTTAAAAGCAGGGGGGGGGGCGGTATCCCGTATAAACCTCTTTAGTGTGTTCTTTTCAGTAATGAATGCTAACAGACCCAGCCTCTAATCATGACTCATCTTGGAGAAAAAAAAACAAAAGGGCAACTCTCCTATCTGAGCAGATTTCTGGCCCAACCTGAGAGAGCCCTCCTTTGACAGCGCAGCATTTGAAGACTAATCGTTTTTTCTCATGCAAAGCACGCTGTTTTTAAGAGCCCCGGCCACGGAAAGAGAGGGGGCTGTGTTCTAACAATACTCCGCAGGGAGCGAGGAACAGGGGTTTAGGGAGGGGAGCAGGGGTTTTGGGGTTGGGATCGGTGGGTGGGTGGGGGGGGAATTCCTCTCTCCTTTGCTCCTCAGACAAAGCCCAGTTCCTTTCAGGGTTGCGTGGGGGGTAGGGTGCATGGGGGGGGGGGTGCGCATCCAAGAGTTGGAGTTCCTTGAAAGACAGGGACATTTTGGATGACAGTTTGACACCGTGGCTCCTCTACCTTTCAGGATAAAAAAAAAAAAAAAAACCCGGCCTCGTGGTGACAGCCCTGGAAAAGAAGTGGGCCTGAGAAAATTTATAGAGAAACAGAAATATTAACGTGTACACGGGGGCCCAAAACGGCGTTGGCTATTCCTGCCAGGCTGGGGTTTTTTTATTAAGAGGGGTTGACATGCTTTGGAAATATATCTTATTCATGGCAAAAAAAAAAAAAAAAAGCCAGGTTAGACTTCCTAAAGAATTCATTATGTTCCCCCCAGATGCGGCTTTGCAGGTTGCAGCCGTCCCTCGGAGGACGCGGAGCGTGGAGCGCAACATTGTAAAGCCTCCCTCAGCGGGCACGGGAGTGCGAAGGGTTCCATTTGTCAAAGGTGCTCGAGTCTTTTTCCCCCTTCTCAACACTTTCTCGGTTCAGCCTTAAACTCATTGTCTGAGCAAAGGCAGGACATTAGTCACTGCAGCTCCGCGGGAGCCCGGGGGGGGGGCTAAGGACCAGTGCTCCGGAGCCCGGGCTGGACCGGAGGGAGGAAAGAGGGGGAGCAAATGAAAAGGTGAGGGAAGGGCAAGAAAAGAAAGAGAGAGAAATGTGGGGTAGGGGGAAACTGAGGAAGAGAGAGCGGGAGGAAGTGGAGCATGTGTGTGGGAGTGGGAGGAAGAGCGTTGAGGGGGTTAGAGGGAGTGGAGTCTGTAGCTCTACCTCAGGGCTCAGTGTGTAAGCCCCTGTCTACCCCCCAAAGCTGCTTTCACAAAGAGATTTACAAGACAGGTCTTCAGTGTGCTTTGCTGCACTGCATTATGAGTGTGTGTGTGTGTGTGTGCAAAAATGGACCTTTCTGCACTTGATTTCCTTTTTGCATCACCTATGCAAGAAAGATATTCCCTCAAATTTACCAATCTAGACAGGTCAGACCCACAACAGCCCCAGTGGAGCGGTGTGAATAACCCATTCCCCCTGGTGGCAGTCTGCGGGTGTGTGCGCACTCATGTGTGAATGTATTTCACAGATTCTCACATACAAGGGATCTTGTTAGCTTTTGGAATTATTTATAAAGCCTGGCTTTTGTGTGGCGCCCTAAGTCCCTGTCTCCTCCCATTACTGGCTACGACTCTACCTGGGCTCCTCTCGGCCCGCAAACGCTCACCCTCCCGCAGAAGGAGCAGAGTTTAGAGTTACATCTGAACCCTTTACCGCCACCAGACTCACTTTTATTCTCTTCATACGAACTGTCTAAACTGTTCTTGAAAAATCGTTTCCTCATTTACAGAGACGGAATCAGCGGAGACGGACACAGTTTTAAAAAAGACACACAAAGTTATCCGGACCCATCCCATATGGCTCTGATTACTCTGTAATCCAGGAAAGTTTTTTTTTCTTCTTCCCTCCTCTTTCTTGCATGGAAGGAGCGGGGCTGAAGGTTTTAGTGTGTTTTTAGACAGTTTATGTTAATGTTCGTCTTTTATTGAAACAAGCTGGAACGTGATTACGGTCCCGCTCGCTTCATGTGAACGGCGAGCTGCTCCAGTTTTTCCCATCTCCCTCCTGGCGCGGAGATCAATGCAAACCAGCTAACGCAGGGTAATAAGCCATTAGTACACACATTGTTGGGGAGATTTACATACATCGACCGGCGAACTGATAAACTAGGTTCCGTGTCCTAGAGGTAAGAGTTATTGTGTGTGTGAGTGATTAGAGAGTGAGAGTGTGTATGTGTGTGTGTGTGTGTGTGTGTGTGTGAAGCACTGCTGGGTGATCTGCTCCCTGTGACTGCCAGTGCCGTGCAATAGGTGCCAGATTGCATAGCTGGAAGCCAGGTTGTCTCTGCTTGTCAGGAGTGCAAGGTGGAGGGGGGGGGGGGGGGGGGGGGGTATGAGGATGATTACAGTACACCGTTCCTCTGATCTGATTCATCACCGACTGTCTCTGCTGCAAAGGGTGAACTTATTATCCCTGTCTCAACTTCCAACGTGGAGCCAGCTGCTCTCCATGCTTCCCAATTAACCCAAAGGCACCCGTCAAACGCTCCAATTAAGGCCTCCTCCTCCTCCTCTTCCTCCTCCTCCTCCTCCTCCTTCTCTCCCTCCCCCACCTCCTCCTCCTCCTTGTGAGTTTATTTGCGGGCCCTAACTCCGGTTCAGATGGCACGCAGAGGTGAGTGAGTGACTGCGCCGGCAAGTGCTGAGCGTGTTTGCTTAGCAGCGCTGTTACAGCTCCCAGATTTATTTGAGGTGGGGTTGCTAACAGCTGAAACGACTAAATACGCCCAGATGTTTGGCTTCCTCACAGTCACGTCGGCGGGCCTGGGGCGGGGTGGGGGGGGGCCCTGCCTGCCCTAATGACAGCCTTGTTCCTTGCTCCTCGCGCCGGGGGAAGTTCCAGGGGGCCATTTTGTGACTGCGCTCTTTGGAGTTCATGGGAGTTTTTTCCTCTGGAACGCTCGGCAGCGCCGTCGGGTTTACGGCTTCCCCGTCGCAGCGTCGTGCAGCGCGATATTGTCTTGAGTTTCTTTCAACCCCCCCCCCCCAAAAAAAAAAAATTCGTGAGTTTCTGTTTCTGGTGAGCAACAGTGTGTGTGCATCGACACGTAGGAGGGTTGCTGTAGGTGGGATGCAGGTTTGGCAGCACTTCCGAGTCCTCTGAGACTCCTTCTGTGTGTGAGTGTGAAGCCTATGAGCCCTTGCAGAGGGATGGGGGGGCTCTGTGGCTGATATGAAAGTGAAGGGAGAGAGTTGTCTCCTTACGCCGCCGTGGGGAGAGCCGTCAGGGAGATGGAAGTCTCTGGGACTCCCTCTGAGCTCCTCCTGTCTTTGATCTCATTCCTTCGCTGCTCTATACCCCATCCTTCCCCGCAGAACACACTCACCTGCTGTCAATCCCGCAACACAGGCTCGCACTTCACACAGATGAGACTCTTCACGCGCACCCTCCACTTACAGACCAGCTCCGGGTTCAGTGCACCCGTGCGCTGGGATTTGAAGCTCCTCCTGTTACTGCTTAAGGACGAAAACTTTGGAATCATATAAAAGTGTACGGCACAGGATTTGACACAATTTATTCCCAGTATCCATTCATCTGTTGGGTGTTTATTTAAAAAGTTTGGGAGCCAATAAAATTGGAGATTCCAGGAACCCTAAGACATGCAAGGAGTCCTAGATGCAAAGAGTTTAATGTAATATGAAAAAAATGTCTGAACCAGCAGATTGGTATGTTTGGCATGTTTACTTGACAAGAAAATATAATTAGTTATGAGGAATCTGTAATTTGTGTCTTTTCCAGCTCAGCGGCCACATCATGGACTCTCTGTGAGCCCCCCCCCTCTCTCCTGTCCATCACTAGGATTTTGAATCGGGTGCTGACTGATTGACCTTATTTTAAGGTTTTTTTTTTTTTTTCAGGCCATGTGATGGCAGACAAAATCATCTATTTCTTCATCTGTGGAATGTGTGACCCAGGCCTACTCTTTTGGAGCTGTTCCCATCCGCACAGGAAGTCTAGCATTAAAGCAACACTCTTCACCCCCCCCCCCAGCCTTTAGTCCTCTCCCTGCATTCCTTTGACTGACTATGGCACATTTCAGGACAGCTTCATTCAGCATTCCTTTACATCCAGATTTGTTTCCCCCCTCCCTCCTCATTTTTTTTTCACGTCCCCCTCCGTTTAGGTCCGTTCTTTATCACGCGAGAGCCAAAACAACCAAGACAACTTCATCTCATCCAATTTTCACCCCTTTAATTCGGTTTAAATGGCATGGCTGCAAGGGCTGGGCCGGGAATTAATAAGAGCCAATAAAGCGCGCCGCTGGGGCATCGGGGCCAGTCTTTAAGTAAACATTATGACTTCTTGAGGGGGGATTCAGGGGCAGCACTTGATGAATTGTGGCGGAGCTTGGGAAGGGCTAATTTCTCACTTAGCCGTCCTGATGGGGCTGGCTAATAGGCCTTGCTTTGCCTGGCTGATTGTCTGCTGGCTTTATTATTGTGCATTATCGCGCTGCCCCCTGGCTGTTTTTAGTGTTCGGCCCCGGAGACGCCAGAGCCTGTCATTAATCACGGAGCGGCACCGACTCCGTTTGCTTCAACACTTATTTCCAGTGACACAGTGGAATGAAGGAGAGGAGAGAGGGATAGAAAAGGGAGGTAAAGCGGAGAGATCGTGCATGAAATGTACAATAGACGCGACGGAGCCGGGAGAAAAGTCGGCAGGGCAGTTTCACAAAAACTCTGTCACCTGTAGCTGCACAGGCTTCGGATTGCGCTTGGCAGCTCGGCTGCCTTAAATAGCTCTGCTCTTTGTCGTATACTTCTGTCTAAGACGCAGAGGATAAGAAGAATGTGTTCTTCAGTCTCCTGGGCGAAGTCGAAGACCTTCTGTCAGAGCCATAGATGCTGCCACTACCTCTACACAAGGCCATCCATCTGCTTGATCCTGCTCTGAGCATGTGAGGAGGAGGCAGATAGAGGTGTGTGTGTGTGTGTGTGTGTGTGTGTGTGTGTGTGAGGTTTTCATCACTACAGGAATGTCTCTTCCTCTACTCATCTTCTCCCTCGGGTCCCTTCTCTTATTTACTTTCTGCACAAGGTGATTACGCTCGCATACGCGCATAAAGCAGCTGACGCGTCTGCTAGTATGCACGCCGTGCCATTTTTTTTTTTTTTCTTTCTCCACACGCTCGCTGTTGCATTACACAGAGATTGCGCTTTAAAAGCCTTCGCAGCCCACGGTGTAACATGTACTCTTTTGGTGTGAGAGCACGGCAGAGGATGTTGTTGTCATGCTCCGGTTGTGGCACCGTGCAGAACGCTTTCTAAAGCCTCGCATGAAGAATGCATCCACAAACACGGAGCTGCTTTTCTCTGCAGCCGAGGAGGCCCGCTGACGAGATACGGTGTCGTATAGTATCTTTGCCTTGTGCAGGGGCCACTTGAATAAAAAAAAAAAGAAAAAAACTCAGCTAAGTTACTCTTTCGGCAGGCAGTAATCATTTTAAGAAGAGAGTTCCACATCACTGCATCACTCTTAACGGTAACGGTTTTCGGTATTACGGTAAAGCGCGGTAAAATTTTACGCGATAACGATTACCGTTTATGTTTGACTTCGTCTCATTATCGCGGTCGATTATCAGGATATGTAATATCAGCCTCATTCAAGTCTGCGAGCGACTCGGGCCTGTGTCTCGTGTGAATATGTAGCTTGTAACATCGGCATCGTAACGTTAGCATGGCGGAAAGCGGTGATAGCACGCAGGACATTTATCAACCCACTAAAAGGATGAAAATCCCAGGTCTGGGCATATTTTGTTTTTGTTTTTTTAAAGACAGTGATCCTGTCTGCAGAGCACTTGTTTACATTTTATTGTAATTTGTACAAGCAACTTGAAGGAAGCTAAGGCTAATGCTTCAAGCTACTGAGATGTTTGACCAAGAGTAACCTGGTTGACGCGCTTCGCTAACTCACATTTCGTAAACATTACTGTTGCGTGTCGATCGAAAAAGGACCGTAACAATGTCCTGAATCAGTTAAAATATAAATTTATTCCATTAACTGATCCGACAACCGTAACGCCGGCAGTTAGCGCCACAGCGGTCAAAAACCTTTTGCCCTTCCGGGTCCAACACCTAACCAATAAGAGGCACAGCGACACCCACAGACACACAGAGTGAACTACAATTCATAACAACATTTTTGGCTCCTATACAACTGTTTCTTTATTTGCACATTTATACGTATTTAAGGTTCAGCTTAAAGTCAAAAGTTAATTTCATTTAAACTTGCACTATATTATTCGTTCCTGATAATTGTTTGCATATTTTGACCTACTATGGTTGTTAAAGTGTTTATTTAAATTTACACCAGACAAATAAGCTTTGTTCCTGTAACTTATTTTGTTCATTTAAAATAAAACCTCTTTCTGTGCCAGTTGTTTCTCCGTTTAATGTGAAAGTTTCATTTTGATAAGATTTTGGCTTCTGATGTTTCAATATGACAAGAAAATTACAAGATTTTGTGAATTTATTAAAATGTATGTTTTTTTTTCAGACATTTGTACAGCAATTAAGAATATCGCCATAATATCGTAAACCGTGATAATTTGGTCACTATAATCGAGATATCAAATTATCCATATTGTTACATCCCTACATTAAGGGAACTTTAAAAGTTCAAGGAACACAGAAAACTTTTGCGTGAGTGATTTTCCTCCTGTTTTGCTGAAGTAATAGGTTGCATTGTTTGCTTCGGCCTTCAGTAAGTGGCTGAACAAGCATCTTTTCCTTCTTCTCAAGAATCAGGAAAAGTGTCTGATCAAACAAAGACTCTGCGTTTTTTTTTTTTTTTAGGGAACAGAAGAGGGAGCAGGGGAAAACCAATATGGCATAACTGGGCCACCGTAGCCTCAAAGCTGCCTGCATTATCCATTGTCTCGCTCGTCCCAGCCTCACTTGCGAAGAAACAAGTGGCTCATGAACAAATGCAAAGTCAAAATAAATAAATAAGCAAGCTAATAAGCAGGGGGCTGCGGGGAAAAGGAGCAAGACATCCATTGTGGCGCGTGCTTTATTTGCCCCTTATCTGCTGGGTAGGGAGCGCAAAAGAGGCATCGTGTAAGCATTATGATTACATCGTGTGGGTTTGTTACACGGGAATGTAAGATTCACTCAGCTCATTCTGCTGTGAAACACACAGGGTCCCTCACCAGCCCTCCGAAGCAAGTGGAGGGGTCTGAGGGACCCAAACGCATGCGAGGATAATCTTATTAGCTGCGCTGAAAGCTACCGATGGGCTGTGTTGTTGCACTGTTTGTCCTTGGAAAACAAATAATGAAAGCCCTCCTCATCATTTTTGAAACTCTGTGTAGTACACTTGTAATAGCGGCCTTGGTTGTCTGCTCATGGAGGGCTATTAAGATGGTGCACTTTTTTAAATTAGAAGAAAAAAAAATCTTATTCCAATTCTGTAATGGTCTTCAGTTTTCTGTGCAGGATTGATGATAAGGATTCTTTGATTTATCAATCAGCACGTGAAAAAAAAAAAGTCGTCACTGCATCAGAGAGATGTCAACAGCTCAAACTGTGTCACAGGACACAAAAGGTCATGAAAATCTCGCTCGAAAACCAGTTAATGATGTGCATATCTGGCATTTGATATGTGCGTGTGGCAGGGTGTGACTAATTCCTGCTAAATGGCCCTTACTGGAGGGGCTGGTCCCCATCAGCTGTGGGGCAGACTTAGTGCCATCTGGGCACAATGTTAAGTTTTGTTGGTGAATGGGAACCGGAGCCACCAAAACCCAAACCCCACCTCCTTCCCCCTTTTGCCTTCCAGGGCTGAGAGCCAGCCGTAGGTACAGCGTCGAGCGCGACGTTCGAGTTTAACCTCGTCCTATTCAGCATGCACGGCCAGCACGTTCTGTTTTATTGATAGATTCAGCTGATGTTCCTGCAGGGCCTCTTCCTCCTCCTCCTCCTCCTCCCCCTATGCCCCTCTGCGTTTTAGCTATTCCAGCTGTGAAGGAGCCCTTAATATTGTTGGCATAGCTGGGAAATGTGCAAAACACACACTGGACACGCAGGAGAACATGTGCAGGCATGCAGGGGCACAGCGAGGCGCGCACAGACGCATGCATGCATGCATAAACACACATCGGCGTGCTCGCGCTCCTGCTCTTTCTCCATTCGTTCCCCCCCCCCCCCCCCCCCCCCCCATCCCACTTTTGCTCAAAATCTCCCTCAGTCGTCTACATCTCCCATCTCTCCCCTCCCCTCTAACTCGCTGCGCTGCGGTGCGTTTGCGCGGCGTTGATAAGCCTAAGATAGCAGATCTCGGTGGTCGCTGATGTAATGATGATGAATGCTGCGGTGCTGCCAGTCCCCCCACCACCACCACCACCCCCCCACCCGGGGGGCCTTCGACACTGAACAGTCGCCCAAATGAAATGAACACAAATACAGTACTTCGTCTGTGAGGGGGAGGTTGCCAAATCTAAGAAGACACTTCAAGAGTTCACATATAAATGTCCACTAGTTTCTGAGTGTGTGTGTGTGTGCTCCATAAAATTAAGTTCCTTTAAATAAGAAAAAACAAAGGTACTAATGGTGTTTAAAAAAAAAAAAATCTTTAAGTCAGCAGGAAGGAAAAAACACTGATTTCTTTTTCATCAAAGGCAAAAACTTTTATTTTTGGGTTTCACTTTGATGTGTACAACTCGTAGACGACTTTCAACTTGCCGTCTTTGTCACCGAGGCGTAAAATTTATGTTAAATTGATTTGCTTAACGTGCTTATAAAATACGATTTTTTTTTTTCCTTTCTTTTTCTGCGGGAAAAGTCTGAACTGTGGTTTTTTTTTTTTTAAACCCGTTCAGTCACCTCCCTTTTTTCGGTGTGGAAGGATTACATTAAGCACAAATAAACATACACCCTCTTTCTCTCCTCCCCAATTGGGCGTAGGACAGCAGTTTAGGGAGAAAACATTTATTCTGGGTAGCAGTAGCATCCCACTTGTAAGTAGGCCATGCGAGGCCTCAGAGACACGTACGGTTCATTTGTAAACTGTGCTGCTTCGTGTCAGTGGCTCGTGGGTGGTGTTTGAGCTTCTTCTTCTTCTTCTTCTTTTATTTTGAAATCTGGCCTTTTGACCTTCAGCCACTGAGATCAAAGTTGTCCCGTAGACGTAATCACATCTTCATGAAAGCAGAGATGGAAGAGTCTCTGTGCTGGTACATGTTGGTGTGTTTTTTTTTTTTTTTTTTGAGAGTTGGCCATGGCAAAAATGAGCAACACACCAGGCGAAAGCAAGCGACTCAAACATCTGCAGGACTGGGTGTGGGCGCCCAGGTCCGAGGGATTATGGGTGAAAAGGTCCTGCTTCTAATTGATGCTTTGGAACTGTGGCCTGCCTTGTGGAACACAAAAGGCGCGTCAGACACGCTTCAGTGGCTTGGACTTGTGAATGTTTGCCCGACCAGTGGAATGCCCCGCTTTTAACTCACCCCCCCAATTCAAACTGCAGTCCTGAGCCTCATATTTACAGGACGTCAAATTCTTTTTACCTCACTCACCTGGAGGTGTTAGGAAGATGCATACATGTGTTTATATATATATATATACATTACATACATATATATATATATATATATATATATGTATACATGCACGCCTCTTGCGCAAAGCATGTTGGGAGCATCAGGAACAGCTGCAAAGCAGCTTCCCTCCCTTTTTCCGTTGCTCTTTGCTGCTTCTGCTCAAGTTCGGCCATTACAATGAGGTAATGACAGTCTCGGAGAGGGAGAGATTTTGTTTCTTATCCTTCTTCAGGTTCTGTAGCTGAGGGAGTGAATGAGTTGCACACAAGGGTCAGTCATCGTAGCCGGAGCTCACAAAAAAACGCCACCCATAGATACCGAAACGAAAGCAAACCACTCCGTCATTTAAAATGATATCAGAGTGAGTTAAACAAAAAATGCCTTTGGTTAGAGATGACTGCTACGCATGTATTCATGTGGGAGTGATTAAAGGACAAGTTCTTGTTTAATTCTGTTTTGATTGGTAGGGGTGTAATTGCATTGTGTTTTTTTCCCCCCCCCTTCGCCCTCTCTTTATTTTTTTGTAAGCCAGCAATTGCTTACAGATGTTGTTGTCGGGTCAGAGCAGATGACAGACTGTGGTTTTTCAGGGGGTTGGGGAAAAAAACAAACAAAGCACACAGTGTTTGTCTGAAGTTTACCCCTCAATGCTTCCCCCTCGCTTTCCTTCCTCGGGGAGTTGGAGGGGAAAAAAAAAAAAAAAAAAATCCCCCCCACCACTTCCAGTCTCAGCAGTACCACTCTTTCTGCGTTCGAGCTCACTTAGCTGGCTTCGTGTACATGCATGTTTATAGAGTGGAAGACAATTAAACAGTACAGCTGGGTAATTAGCTGGTCTTTATTGTAAAGAAAATGTTTGTCAGACTAAATATTTCCACTAGTTTTCCATGAATTATGGAGTCTTAAGTAAAGAGTCTGCATCGGATCAAATGAAGCTGTCCTGTACTTTGTATAAATGAAGCGGTTCTGGTGTATCGCCATCCGTAATCAGAGGACCTCCGTGACCCAGATAGAGCTGAGCTGGTAGACGGCCTCTGAGGTGCTGAACTGAGCAGCATGTCTGCTAGACTGCTGGCTGAACCCCTTCTAAACCCACAGACAGCATTAACTTGAACCACCTTTATTCTTTGAAAGAAAAATTGCCCGGCACCATGATATTCCCAAAAGGGCCTTCAAACAACCCTTGTTTTTTTTCAGGACCGAGAATGTTTCTCTCTCTGTGGTATCCCCTTAAGGTTTCTTCTTTCTCTCTGGAAAGGCTGCTGGAGTAGGATTATCAGTACATCCACATGCTGCCTTCACGTCTATTCTGAGACAGAAAACCTTGTCAGGATGTCCCGCCTTACTCTCTTATTTCAGCTGTTTTGTTGTTTTTTTTTTTTTTTTGACAAGAAATAGGAAGTTTGGTTGAAAATGGGTTGAGTTAAGTTCTGGTTTTGAATATTTAACCATGGTTTGTGGGGAAGGAGATCAGCGCCCTGACAGGCAGAGATCAGCAGCCCAGCAGGTTCGAGTTAAAATAAATCAGGCCGAGCTGCTGGATTGACCTGTGCTCTGCTCTGGGCATCATGAAAAGGGAGGCTTGGACGTTTTACTCACAAGGTTCACAGAGAAAAAGTCTTGTCTTGAAGGCTTCTGTTGATAAAGGGAGTGTATTAAAGTAAACTAGGCAAGAAATTCACGAAAAACATCATAAAAAGTAATGCACATTTAAAATCATCGGCTTCAGTTCAGAATGTGCGCTGACACTGACGTGGAAAAAAAAAAAGAAGTACGCTACATTTTAAATTACTTTAACGCTTTATTATTTGGTCAGTTTTGCAGTTGAGGAGCGTGTGCTCTGCCAACTAAAGTTCAGGCCACAAAAAAACGGGACGCAGCTACCAGCCCCATGCTCCTGTTTAAGTTGATGGAAACCGAACAGTTGAAACTGATGCGGGAAAAAGCGAGAAATACACCGAAATCGTACATTAAATGTCTTTTTTAAAATAGCGAACCCCGGTTCGAAAACTGGTGTTTCTTTTGGACGAACGATAAGAAGTGAAAATATCTGGCTAACCTCAGCTGGTCCTCTCCCCAAGCAGAAAGTGAGAAAGAAAAATATTTAGTGAGCATATTTAACAAGAAGCTTTATTTTGAAAAGTGGGAGCTGTCAGACTTGGAAAAAGTTTTGCTGTTTTATGTGCGCCGGGTTCATTTTTTAAAAATATAACTTGCAGTGAAATGGGGATGATTGGCACTGGGATGGGTGGGATAAAGTGTCCCCTGACCCTCTCTGGGACAAAAAAAAACAAAACAACACATCCTACTGATTTTTATATTGTATTTATACAACTGCATGCGTCTGCTTCTTCTCTGCCAGTTATTTCATCTCCATGAGGTCTTGAGGAATGAACAAACGCCATGGAAACCCAGTCCCAGGCCAGTTCAGCAGCTGAGAAGAAGAAGAGGGTGGAGAACATCGTGGCTACGAAGGGCTCGTCGGCGCGCAGCGACATCAGTGAGAAGGCTGTGGCCTCCAGCACCACTTCAAACGGTACGTGTCGCCTCTCAGAGCCTCGGTGGTTCGTGTCGACATCGCCCCGATCGTTTCTGGATGCGGGCGGGTTCGGAGAAACTGCGTTTCCGGCTGAGTAAAACGGTGACATCATCACACATCTGATATTCTGCTGTTTATTTAGCCGGGACGGTTTTTAAATAAACTCACTTAATTGTCATAATGATACGTCGCCTGTCAAAACAACTTCTCACAGCAGAAAAACAATAAAAAGAGAGTTCGAGACAATGACAGGACCGTAAACTGCGGAAGAAACAACAAAGCGTGAGATGGGGTTGAAGGAAATGTTAAGGTTTAATTAGGAAAACGCCTGCTCTCTGTTGTTTTAGCCTCCAAGTCCACAGTTTCATTGTTAAAATGATTCTGTCAAAGGTCATCTCTGTTATTCTTCTGTTCTATCCTTGTTTGCTCCACACCTGTTTTGTGTTGAGTTCATTACTCCTCTGCTCCGTTCCAGCCGTCCACACCTGGATGTATCAGCCTTTTCTCACTCTCACGATCTTTTCCAATTTCTTTCTTTCTTTTTTTCTCCCCTTTTTTGCTTTTCAGCCTTAAATCCTCATGTTTTGACGAGTAAATGCATGACTTTAAGTCTTTCCTAAAGTCATACTCTTGCACGGCCGGTACTGAATTTCTGTCCCACATCGTGCTTTTTGGATTCCCTCTTTGCCATCCCGTCACTTGTGAAGTTTGTCCTGTGGACTGGCCGACTACCTTCGCTTGACATCTACTTAGTTTTTATGAGCTTCGCCTTTTGGAAAAAAGCGTTCTCCAGTCTCCAAAACTTAGCATTTAAAGTGGATGTATTACACTACTTTCCGGCAATTTTATTTTAATCTTTGGTACCTCTAGAGGAGCTCTGCACCCAGCATTAGCTCCAGCAGGCCGTAATTACTACTGACCAACATAGACTGGCAATTGCAAGGAGAGACACTTGCGGGAAAACGGGAGGATTCCTCTACGGGACGAGCTCAGTTAGCGTTGGCTCAGTTAGGTTTCTTCAAGTGCCTTCTGATTGGTTGTATTCTAGGAATGTGCACGATCTGGAGGTCGTGACCTTATAGGGGGATTTCACTCTATCTTACATACAATAGGTCCAGTAGCTTTTGCAAAGTTCTCACAACCTAGAGTCTGTGAGACTCCCATAAACGTACTCTGCCATGATATGCGTGCACCTCGTTTTATGAGTCTCAGTGACATGCCTGATCTTTTTTCCTGGTAAACGATTTTCCTTTGATATTTATTTCGATGTGATTAGTGACCCAAATGTTTGAAACATTGGAAGAGAAAATATGACTTTGGCAAGTTTCACTTGACTGGTTTAGAGGCAGTTAACGAAGAAAAGTTTGACTTTTCTTTTGCAAACTTTGATGTTTCCTCCAAAGCTTTTTAATGTGATGCTTAAAACAGTGCATAAAAAAACCCCCAAATCATTACAATTCATTCAGTAAAAGTGACTTGCATGTGAGGAACGCACTGGGAACCATGCAGGCTTCAGTAACTTGCGGACACTTGGGGGAAGTTGGACATTGAACCAGCAACCTTTTGAAGTGAAGGACGGCCACTTTACTTCGTCAACTCGAAGCCCTTATTTCTTTAGAAGTCACAAAGGCTTACAGATTTCCCTGTCAGACAGTTTTTGTTGAGAAGATAACCAGATCCCTGCAGGCTTCATGTGCAGTTTTGGCTCCAACAGGTCACCAACCACCAATCACTCAGCGTATTTGAACTCTGAGGCCCCTGATCTGGTGGCGCCCAAGGATTTTTTTTTTGTGTGCCTTTGTTGGCGTTATGTAATAATGAACGGCTCACAAAAACCTGAATAAAAGATTTAGACTCTTTCCTTGTCCTCTTCTCACATGGTTCACCGTGGTTCTCGTGGTTCAAACCTCTTTGGTAGCAACTTTGGCACGCTTTTCCTTCCTTCAAATGCGTTTGATTGAAAGTGAGCTTGCAGAGCTTGCAGCTCATTAGGCGTGTCATCGTTCAGCCGTTCATTGTCAATTATAAGCCTGGAATGAGAAATATTAGATCGGCAATTTCTTTTTTTTATACCAGAAAGCCTTGGAGCATCGAGCTAAAGTCGTAACAAAACTAGAGTTGAGATCACCACAGTCTAAGCTGCAGCTGTGCTCATTAGCTGTGAGAGGATTTGGAAGGTTTTGGATCGGGAGACTTGGCTCTTGCAGCCCGAGCTGGCGGCTTGATAGAGTGTTTTCTGTCCGTGCTGATGTCAGGCAAAGTCATCCCGAGTGTTAGCGTGAAACAAACAGTCCAAGAAAGGCTAAATAAGTTGCTTTGACTCAGCCTCCATATGGGGGTTATCACAGGATGTGGGTAAGGTAATGCATCCTGAAGCATCTTGGGAACACTCTCACTCTTACTCATTCCCAGATGGCCAGTGCTGTTTCATTCATTAAAGGGCCAGCAAGGAAGAGAAGTTAGTTGTGGAAAAAGCATGGATGTAATTTGGCTCTGCGATTGTGGATTTTTCTTATAATGTCCTGGTAATTACGGCTCTGAGCAGCACATGGTTTGTCTAGAAAACCTCGCCGAGCTCTTTGTCACTCTGACTCAGTCGTGTCGGAGGACAACGTCGCACGCCATAAACTCTGCAGCAGTCTCACGATGCACTTGAAGGAGGGGAAGGATGATACTTATCTGCGTAGAAAGGTCCCCCTTTTTTAGCTCCTAATCTCTGTCTTGGAATCATAAGATTGCTTACACATTCTTTGTGTGCTTATAATTACAGCGCATTCCCGATTCACCCCCAGAACTCATAACCTCTTATCAGGTGTAACCCTACACTTGCCTCAACTTTAACCCTTGTCGCTCCTGCCCTGCTGCCTCAAACCAAACAAAAGGTAATTGTGAGCAGCTGTGGAACCCTGGTGACTTGTTCTCCTCAGGAAGACCTGGTGAAATATTTCCTCCCCATTCCCCCTCAAGTGAAAAGTGCGACGGCGCTCCCGGCGATAGCGCGCTATGATAAGTTGTTGAAAGTGTAAAATAATTAAGGAGTGCGTGTGGAATGATGGACGTTTTCCTTGGTCTTTCCAAAGTAGCCAAGAATCGGGATCAGCTTGGAAGCGGGTATTTATCCGATCAGATTTATGGCCTCCCCCGTGATCGCGCGCACCATAAAGACTCCTCACCTCCCGTATTCCGTCTTCCCCTTTTATCCCCCGAGTTAGTTTTGTCCAAGTTGAGTAATTATTGAGTCCTGGTAGAGAGTTCCCACATGGTTGGCTAAATTGTGGCTTCATCCTGTGTGCCATTCATTTCCATTCCCCCTCCTTTCACGGTGACAGCTCAAAAGAGCCGACCGGGCCGCAACAATGCTGTGATTGGTGCTCTTCAGGAGGGGGGTTTGAGGCGGGAGGGGGTTGCTCACTGCTCCAATCCTCATCATTCAGCAGGCAGGTGGACCACAAAGTCCCTTGATTCTTTTGTTGAGTTCTGCGATTAAAAAAAGATGTCCATGCTCCTTGGCTGAATAAATCCTGTCGTCATGGGATAATTTGAAAATAAAAAAAAAAGAACAGGGTGGGGCTAAAGGACTGGCTGGTTGTTTTCAGAGCAGAATTAGAAGGGTAAAAGTTTCTGGAGTTAGTTGGGAGGAAAAAAAAAAGGCTGTTGGCAATCGCTGCTTTTGCAATGCATCCTCTGTAAAACATGTGATGAAGTGGGTGAGTACGGATCTTTTTTAGTGATGATGCTTAAAAGGGCAAGGAGAGGGGTCTCGGAGCCAAACAAGTTAAGCCTTAAAAAGGGCAACAAATGTTATGTAGGTTGCCAGAGAAAATCCCCCGGTAAAAGGATAGCATGGCTAAACTGTTTAAAATGAGAAAAAAAAAAAAGCACTTGAATGGTATGAAAGAAATCTTCTGATGGGCAGAGAAGGAAGAGAGATACCGTGAGAGAGGGTGAGTAGGGGGTAGAGGAAGAGAGAGAGAGGGGGGGGGGGGCACCGTCTTTTTAGGCAGCCATTTAAATGATCAACAGTAAATAGAGGGGAATGTCATCTGACAGAAATAAAGTTCCCGTTAACAGCGGGGATGGAAAGTAATTTACAGATACGCTGTCCCCGCCATCTTTGTGCCTCCCAGATAAGGTTTCATTTCAGAAACGGATAGGAGACATTTTCACTTACGGGCCCCCATTCTGGGACACCTGTGATAACAGCTTGTGGACCCCTAATTGAAAATGGGTTTCAAAATGGATTTTCACTTTTCTTCCTCCCTCCTTTCCATCCTCCACCCCCCCTTTCCTTTCTCCCCCTCTCTCATGACTAACCCTCCTCTCCCCTCCTTCCCCGCCAACACCCAGCTCCCCCCCCCACACACTTTTTTTTTCTTCTTCTTTGGCGCTCCCTTGTCGTTGGCAATATTGGAAGGACGGGGAGCGAGAGGGGAAGAAGGAAGGGAGGGAGGGAAAATGGAGCATTGGGAGTGGATCATCCCTCAGCCCGTGTCACAGCTATGACAGCCGCATGATCCGTCTTATTAATGAAATCATTGATCACTTGATGGGACTCATAACCAACTGTTTCTCCACTGTGTCCTGCCTCATCTCCTCCTCCTCCCTCCTCATGCTGCCACCTCTGCTTTCCGCTGTTCAGTCCTTCCCGCCCCCCCCATCCTTACACACAGACCCACACACACACACACAGACATCCATGTAACCATTAAAAAAAATGATGAATAAATACAGAAATTAGTAGGAACACCCAAACACTCCCTGACATGCTGATGGTGTCTGATTGGAAATGGAAAGTGTCAAAAATGCATCTTCCCGTATCTTAAATTGCCATTTACGTTCACAGGAAACAAGCTGGTGTTGGTTTTAGTGAAATTTGCGAGTGGGTCGCAACTCGCAAAAAGGGTGATCTGTGTCATCTGTATTTGGGCTGTATTTATTTCACGGGGGGCAGAGGAGGAAGCGAGGGCCCCTTCATGTTACCCTGCTCTGCCTGTTGGGGCTAATGAGAGAGAACTGATGGAGGGATAAGGGACCTCATGGGAGCTCTGACTGGCCCATGGGGTCAAACCGTACAATGGAGGAGGCGTTATAGAGCCTGACACACCACCCCACATAGGAAAACGGGCTTTTATCGTCAAAGGACCTTTGTGTGGTGCACACATAATACATAGAAATGTAGAAAAACTTTTTTTTTTATGTAGGGCGAAATACATAAAAGCTATGCAAATCAAACCATAATGTGGCTGCTTTCATGCTACTACATTATAAGATTTCTGATATATATATATATATATATATATATATATATATATATATATATATATATATATATATATATATATATATATATATACTACTTGTAGGTTGGAGTTTGTAAAACCACTGTGTGCTCATGCAGCCTTCACTGGTGAGCCATAGCCATTTCATGGACCTCTGCACTGAAGGCAATTTCCTGCAGCAGCAGGGGGACAGACTTTGGCAGAGTCACCTCACGGGGGCCTGAGGCGAAGGATTACCTTAGCCTCGCTGCTACTCGGGGTGGAGGGGAACCTCAGCTGCCCGGCCCCTCTCCAGCTCCGCCTGGCCTCTCTTGTCTGGCACACTTCCGCCTGCCCAGATCTGCCTGCCGGGGCCCCGCTGCTTCTTCACGGCTGGAAGGGTGCACATAAGCCACTGCCCGAAGACCCTCGCAGACTATGAAGATGCCGGCACAGCTTAGCCGTTGTGAAATTGTATCTTTGCTTCTTTTTTTGGTCGGTGCTCGTCCAGCTTGTAACGCATGTTACGGCTTTGAAGCAGGCTTCATTATGCGGGTTTTTTAAGTTTTGGTTGTGGTTTTCTACTGTGGTGTATCATCTCAGAGATTTGGAGACGTGATACTCCAGTGACACTAGTTTTGGCAAAAAGCAAGTAGTTAGTGTATGGACGAGTCCCTAAAGAAGCCAATGGTGTAGCTGGCTTATTTAAACCACATGTAAGGTCAGTAATATAATTTACCAGACAGGAAAAGTGGGATTCAGAACTGCAGCAGATTAAATCTGAGTCAGGAAATCAGTCTGAATGCTGTGCTGAATTTTTTTAGTAAGTTTGGCAGGAAAAAAACCTACATCAAATCCTGATTGTAAATGATTCAGGTCTCATATTATGGCAAATCGAAAGGTGGCCTCTCTGTCTTTGACTTTTTTAAAAAAATGTTAATATGTTGTGAGAGTTCACGCTGATCATCACAATGGCTTCTTAAAAGAATCTGAGGTTATTTTCACCGACACGCTGAGAACCAGAAAGGCCTGAGAGTCAGGGGTCATCCGGGTCAGAGGCAATGACCAGCCTCAAATCAGCCTGCTCTCAGAAAGACCATCGGAGGGCATCTATTGGCCTCCTTCTGCTAAATCTGCTGCTCTGCCGGATCTTGCCCCCTTCAAAGAGAGAAGCTCGGGGGCGACCAGAGGCCCCATAAACTCATAAACCAATAAAGTAGGGAAACAGTAGTAGATTATTCTGCCATTCTGTCCATTTGTCGGCAGTCACCAGGGGCCTCTCTCCTGCCAGGAGGCACAAGGCAGGAGTGTCCTGACCCTGCATGGAGGATTTATTCTGGTGTGTTCTTTTCTGCATCTTCTCTGTCATGTGTCACCTCTGTAACTGGCAGGCTCTTCCTGAATGGATGAAGTAACTATCAGTGTCTGGGAAACCATGGTTGGATTTAAAATGAAAGAATGGACAGTTTCATATGAACTGAGTTACTTCCATGTTGTCGACGCATGTCCCTCTGTTCCTAGCCAAGCTACTAATAACTGCTTAACTGTTGGACTGGACGCCTGCCAGTAGCATGTAGCTACTTAGCAAAAGAGCAGGAGAGAAATTAAAACTGTGGAAATGCATTTTCATTTGTGGAAACACACATTAAAGAAATCAGTCACGCTATTTCTTTTATTTATAGCACAAACTGATAGCATGGATGAAAATAACTCTGTCAAGTTTATTGAAAGTTTACCACGACAATAGCCCCATTCACAGAGGTGATTCATTACGCCCCTGGAGCAGTATTTTGTCGCTTCGCTGTTCTGTGTGAAGTAGGGATGCACATTTTGGATTTTTTTTATGACCGCATAACCGACGCCCTTTAACGATTAATAACCGTTAACCGATAAGTCCAGGAGAGTTGGCTGCCGCGATGTTGCGCGTGTTGTCGTGGACGCATGCGGACACTTCCCCGTGTATATTCTCGCGGCAATGTGTCGCCGTCAGCTTGTCGCAGAGATGCCGCCGTCACTTTTGATTTATACTAGCGCGGTCTCCGCTATGTTATTCCACGCCACAACGCAAGAGCGACAATCACGAACTAGCTAAACTTACTAAACTTATCTCTTGCGTTTTTCCACTTCCTCACCGTCTCGGCCGTATCCAGACCCACATTCATCGCTATCTCCCTCCATGAATTACTAGAATATGTGCTGTCTTTGTAGCGTGGAGAACGAGAATCGTACAGATGTGGGTACTTCCTCATTTTTTCGATGATGCGCTCTTTTCTACGCGGATGTAGAATTGACCAATCAGAGGCCTGTTGCACCTGTCGACACGCCCCCATGATCAGTGCTTCTGTATAACGGTTAAAGGTCTAATGTGTGGCACAATCCGGCAAGCTGGCTGAAGTCAACTAATGGTAGAAAACTTTGCCATAAAGATTCATGCTTGAAAGGGTCAGCATGCTCACCCTTGCTTCCTCCTGCATTGTGGTTTGATAATGCAAGGGATGAAAAAAAAATTAGTGAATGTATGACAGCTTCATTTGCAGGAAGTTATATGGAGGCAGAAATAAAGCACAACGGAAAAGGAGGAGGAGGGCTTTCAGGTTGGATTTATCCATATTTTTAGTCTACCTTCAAAGCACAATCTGCATTCAAATTGTAAAGATAATTGGAATGTGTTTTATATTACTTATTGCAACTAAGCTATGATGTAACTCATAACCCCCCAAAACTGCTGCATTCAGCTCTTTGTTAGTTTAAAAATGTTAATCAAGTTACCAGTCTTAAAGCAACATTATACAAAACAAAAACATTGATCATCAAAGAGGCTCACTGTTTTGACTTTGTTTTGAATGTGGTTTTTGTCTGAAGAAGACTGCACGTTTCAGGCCAAGTCAAAGTATTAAGTCAGGATATGCTTTCATATTTGAGAGAGCAAAAAGGCCCTACGCCCCATAATCTCTCTCCCCTGACCTCCAGAACCCCCTGAGCCTCGACTCTCACCCTCCTCCCTCCTTCCCCTCCCCTTTCGCTGCCCAAATCTCTCCCTCACAGTGCGAAAGAGGAGCCAGGATCAAAGGCCATAAACCATGGCAGTGATTTCTGGTGATTGATTAGAAGCAGAGGTTGAGAAGCAGCAGCTCTCTCTCTCCCCGCCGTTCTTCCCACCCTCCGGTGCCGTGCACTTATTCTCCCAGGGCACTCGTAAATAACTCGGGCTTTAAGTGTGAAAAGAGTTGCCACAATTGGCAGACAGAGCCCAGAAACACATCCGTGCTGAAGTGGCTTGGCCAGTTTTTCTGCCTCTTCTTCTTGGTTGGCGGAGGGTGGTGGTGGTGAGGGGGGGCGTGGGGGGGGGGGGGGGGGGGGGTGTCAGTTGATAAGAACCATTTGTTGTCTTCCTTGGATCTGGGGAGGGACAGTGTAATCCCCTCGTCCTGGTCTGTGCTCAAAGCTGGAGGAAAAGAGCCGAGGAGGGGAGGAGGAATTGATTTTCAGAGCGAGGGCAGAGAATTGAACTCAGATGTGTAGCAGAGACAGGGTTTGAAAGAAACGTTCGACTTGCGGGGAAACAAATGTCTGTTGCTTACAGCAGAGGGGCCTGCACAATTTGAACTTGAGCAAGCCCCTTCTAATGTTAATCAATTGCATAGTTGTCTTTCACTACTCTCTCCTCCTCCTCCCCCTGTCCTGAGCCCTCCGCCCGGAGGCCTGTTGACAAGCAAGCGGTCCTGTAAAGGCATTTTAATGGGCCGCGGCCACTCAGTGGCATTGAGATTAACTCGTGAACCAGCGCTTCCACGTGCGCCGCTCTCGGTCTTTCGCAGCCCTGCCTCGTCTCACCTGGAGCTGTGAGTCTAATGATGTTCGGAGTGTGGGCCTCGCAGCGACAGCTCCAGTCCCGGGGTGATGTGTCTCATGTCAGACTTTGCGCCAGACAGACTCCAATCAGGAAAAAAGGGGGTTGGTGGTGGGGGGGGTGGGCGTTCTCGCTCGCAGCTGGAGCGAAGCCAGAAGTAAAAGTGTAATTCTCCAACGGTTTTGTCTTTCCTCCGTGGCATTCACAAAGTGATTGGGCGCATTTTTGAGTGTCGTGGAAGTATCTCATTACGCCCTTAAAAGCTTTTTATCCATCCACATGCTTTAAGAAATATACACATGTATCGCAGACTGTAGACACTCGGTCATGCGTGCGCGCAGACTCGCTCATTTACACCGACTCCGCTTAATGGGACTAAATTGTACACACACACTCGGTGCAGCTGCAGGATGGGCCGCCGTTATTAACTGTTCGGCGACCTCATGACTTCATCTTCAACACTGTCAGAGGCGGCCCACATAATGTCTCTGCTCGGCTCAATGGGCTCTTTGTTCTGGCTTGGCTCTGGAGCAGCTCAGCATGGAGCTGCGTGAGTCCAACAGTCCCACTGCGGCTCAGGGGGGAGGGAGAGGTATGGATGTAGGGAGGTAGTTGATGGAGATAGGGAAGGGAATTTGTGGGAGACGGATAAGGAGATATGGAGGGAGATTGAGGAGATTTGGGAAAGACATGGGAACAGGGGAGAATACCGAAGAGAGAGAGAGACGTGAGCAGGAGAAAGTTGTAGAAAATTAGCAGGAGGTGGGGAGTTTACATGTAAAATAGGGAGGAGTAAGGATAGAGAGAAAAATGAAAGCAACAGGATTTGCGTCATGATTGAATCCTAAAGTAGCACTCAAGTCTTTTACCGCAATGAATTTTAAACAACTTTTTTTTTTTTAACCACTGTTTTAAAAGAACAGCTGATTCTGAAGACATCATGTCAAATGAAGTGCAGCAGAGGTCCTTGTGCTAAATGCTGGATTAATAAAATAGCAATGCAGGGATTAGAAAGGGAGGTGAGAGTGGAGCAAGGGAGGTGGATTCCACCGGTGGGAGTGACAGGAGAGGTCACACAAGAGGGGAGGTTATTACTGAGAGGGGACAGCAACAGGAGGGGAGTGTTGAAGTGGGAGATATGATGAGTAAAAGAGACGGATGAATAGGTTAGGAAAATGAACATTGAGTGGTGGGCTGTACTGTATGTGGTGAAACACGTGTAGAAAGCTTAAGATCTGTGCATGTTTAAAACTTTGGCTACAAGTATCTTCAAACTCCAGTTACACAACAATAATAATTTTAAAAAGTTTTCAATAATATCCAGTAGAATTTTGAGATGTGTGGTTTTATTTATCTTCTAAAGTTTGCTAAGCTGAACCAATGTATGTACTGAATAAAAAAACAGGTTTTCTGTTATATTATATATATCAAATACGTCACCATAATACAACATACATGCGGAGAACTGTGCTCATTTATAAATGGACCGTCTTGTGTAATACCACTTTCTACCACTGGCGGTGCTATAACTCACTGTAGCGTCCAGTCTACCTTCTATACGAACGAAGTAGGAGCAGTTGCGGTATCTACTGGCTACAGTTGACGTTCGCGATTCAGCCATTCTCGATATCGGCGTGACATCACGCACCATGTGATCGGCCGTGGTTACACTTCCGGTTTTAGCGTCAGGGGGCAGCATACAAAATTGCAGATTTCAAAGCGTCAGGTGTTTTTCATTCACAGTTCCTTCAGTTATTTCAATTTTTGCATCTTTATTGTATCTTAACTTAGTTTGGCGTTCGTCACTGGTGCCTGTAGTGGCTAGCATGGCTTACCAATATCAGGATGAGTTGAAGCCAGAGGCTTTAGCGAGGTATAAAGCAAAATTGGACATAGTCGGCCTAGATTTGTGTCCATACAAGCACACAGCCGATTCTCTAACGAATAACCCCCTAACAATGGGCTTGTTTCGGGTACCCAGATGTGTACCATTATCTCATAAAAACTCCTCACAAGTATAAGTTAAGTTAAGCCATTTTCTTCTTCTTTCAGGCTCAGTAGCCTTGCTAGGAATCATATAAAATGACAAATGTGACTGGCGAGCAACATTGTTGGTGCAGTTGAACGCACAACAGTTCTTCACCATCTTTCCCCCTATCGTAAACTGCACAAATTTTTTGGATATCACCAGAAAAATATGACGAAATCATACAGAACAGGCACACATGTAAAATGCATCGGCTTCGCTAGCAATAGTGAGCGTTTGTTATCCCCCTTGGCCTGGTTGCTATGGCCCACGATGTGTTCAGTGGCCCGGGTGTGTTCAGTGGCCCGGATGTTCGTGGTCGAGAATTAGCTGTAGTTCAAGTCTCGAGTGGGAAAACTGATCCTCTGGATCAACTCTGGTGCTATGACCACCACGACCAACTCCTGACAAAAAAACCAAACAAACCAAACAAACAAACACGGATGGAGCCAAAGAAAAGGCGAATTAAAAATGAGAACGTGAAACATTGGTGTTGGGGCTCTGTGTTTGCTAGCAGAGGAATGAAACGATGCAGAAAGTGACAGCGTTTCTCATAGATCAGTGAGTAGGCTAAACTTGCTGCTAACCTATGCTAATATTTACTCTAACGTTATAATAACTGCTCTGTTACGACATCACTGTAATGTGTTTGTACACTCTCTGTTCGTATCCAGATAAACTGCCGTAAATCTACGTGACTTGTTATTTTAGTTTTGTTGGCAAACAAATCTGGTTTGCTGCTGTGATTTATTATTATTGCCTCGTTGAAAAGTTCAACACAAAGCCTCTTTGAACTGTGAGTAATGTTGAAACTGATCCTTCAGTGAAATGGCGTTGTGTTTGTTTGTTTGTTTGTTTGGAGATGTTCTTTTAATCAAACGACATACAATATACTCCAATGATGACGTATGACACTATTAAAGAATTCCTAGTAAGCTGTAATTGAGTTTCAGAGCGTCATTTTTCTTCACAGTCAACATTTCAGTCAACTCTAATCTGTAGGTTGTTAACTTTTCAGGCCTCTGTGGTCGTTATTCCCGTCGACCCAACGGGGACTTGAACAGTACTAGTGTTTATAGGATCAGAATACCAGTCTGAGCCTCCTCATACTTCAGTTTTGAGTCACCAAATAGGCAGATTAAGACTAATGCAGTGTGGTAAAATCACGTAACCAGTGTTTCAAATTTTACCGTTTTGTCCTGCCAGTTGGACCGTGTTGACCAGGAGGTGGGAAAAGGCTGTACAACCTCCAACCTCTGTGGGAGAAGTCTTTCCTCTCTGGAGCAGCTTTCTCATGCTGGACTCGTGGTTCAACACTGTTCTCTCCTCTGACTACAGCAGACCGCCAAGAACAGCTCAATAGACGTAAAACACTGCAGGAATTTCACTTTCAATGGTCACTTTTGAACTAAATCTCATGGATGGACATCATAGAATGTGTAGGGTTATTTATAAATGATATTATACTTTGTTTACTTGTATATTACAGATAACAGTAATAACTTGCAGGCATAATTTAGCGTCCGTGTAGCCTGCATTTATTGAATACTGAGGATGCTGATGAACAATAAACTCTTAGGTGGGTAAATAAATAACAAAATGATGCCACAAGCAGAATACTACACCAGGTGCCCACCAGGCAACCCTGCTGGTGTTGGAGCACCATCCATCCTGTTCGGGTTAACTGAGAGTACGTCAAACACGAGGATGACGTTCCTGAGGCCACCTGAGGTTTTCAGCTCGAAGGTCTCTGAGAAGTTGCTGCAAAATATATGGATAAAATTCACAGTTTTTGCATCTGAATGACAGTTTAAATGCGTCACAAAATGATGGATAATACTTCACAGCATCATACAGTCATGGAAAAAAATTATTAGACCACCCTTGTTTTCTTCAGTTTCTTGTTCATTTTAATGCCTGGTACAACTAAAGGTACATTTGTTTGGACAAACATAACAATAACCACAAAGATTGCTTATAAGAGTTTTATTTAAGAGCTGATATCTTACCATTTTCCATGGTTTTCTTGATTATGAACTAAATCACGTAAGTTTTTACATCAATAGCTATGGCGTTGTACTGCCAAAAACACTGCTTTTATGCATTCAGTCTGTTTTAGTCACATGATGACGTTTAGTGGTACCAGGTATTAAAATGAACAAGAAAGTGAAGAAAAAATGGTGGTCTAATAATTTTTTCCATGACTGTATAATGGGTTTCATACAATTAAACTGAATTAAGAACACTCGTTAGGCCATATTTCATTCAATATATGTCCAGGAAATAGCTTGAATAATAGAAAACTTGTCAATAAGAATTCTCTCTCCTTCACTGGTCAGACAACATTTGTGTTATTGTATAACCGTGATTAGTGTGAAGTCAGTGAAGCAGCTTGTTGACTGACACTGAAAGGTAGGAACATTTCACAGGAGGTACGTTTGGGAAACAGCATTTCATAATGATGAGCAATGATAGGAATCAAACCCCCGTCACTGCAGTTCTGGCTGCAGACAGGTAGCCTCCTGACCCGTCTCTGCTGTCCTCTAAGTGAAACTGCTCCAATTGTTCCTGTAGCTCAGCTGCAGCTGCAGCTGCTCTCCTCCTGATCTATCACCCAGGTTTGCCTCTAGTTTAGTACATATGTGTTCTTACAACTTCAAAATTACAATGAGAATATGACACTGCTGCAACTAAACGGATCAGTCTCAGGAGAGAAAAACTCGATGTAGCCTCAGTAATTCATTGATGGTGAGTAGTTGATGCACGCAGGAGTAACGTCGCTTCGGTGGAGGGAGGGGGAGAGCAGCGGTTGTTTAAGGTGCACTTCTTTGCAGCTTACACTAGAGGCTGACACATGAACGTGTCTCGTGATCTGCTGTCGCCATTCGGTTCGGGGTGGTATCGCTACAGAGAGCAACTTTAAGAATATCCCACTTAAATTACAAATTACAAAAAAATTTGAACATACATGCAGCTAATACTGCAAATATATACAATGATGCTAAACTGCTTTTATGACTTCTGACAGTGAACAATGAGTAAAAAAAAAAAGTTTAAAAAAAAACAAGTTTGCTCAATTTATGATGGATTTCACTTCAGATGCTAAGAATTTTTTTTACAGTGTGGTAGTACAGGTTTAAGTAGCATCGATCTTTGAATAATGATGACAGCAGACTGTTTAATTCTGATATTTGCTAAACACTGATGTTTCAAGAGAAAGGATTTCATGCTTTTTTTTAAAACTTAAGAGCTTGCCAGTTCGCCCTGCTTATATGTAGAAAACATGTAGAGAAAAATGACAGAACTTTACTTACTGATTCCACAACCCTTTTAATAACTATTACCTTTATTTGTTCACATAGAGAGTATGTAGTGACCTATGAGTTGAATCCTCTTGTCTAACCTGTGACATTGAAAGAAATTGGTCCAGCCACTGGTGCGCTATATTGTCCAGACCTCCAAACTTTCAGCCTGCCTCATTCTCCGGTCATTTACAGAGGCATTTGTCCAATACTTTCCCATTTCATCGTTTGCCTCCAAGCTGCAGCCACTTCCCAGCAAACAGAGGTTAAATGTGTTTGGCCAACACGGCAAATCGTCTAATTCCCCGTCTGCTACAAGAACTCTAATTAATTGGTCCGTGTTTCACCTGCATTTTTTCAAAGGCGAGTGATGTGAAACGCGCCCTGGCAGCGGCTGGGGCTTAAAGTTTTATAATGCACACGACTGAAAAGTTTATAAAAGATTCTTTTGTGAGTAAACTGGCTGCTTGGGGGTCTGGGGAAAAATTGATGTTATTTTAGATATTTCATTTGTCACGTACCAGAAGTTTAAAAAAGAAAAAAAAAAAACCACTGAACCCCCCTGAGTGTGATTTAATATGCATCAGAACAGCCCCTCACTGTGGGAGCAGAGCGAAGGAGTCAGTTGCGTTCTGTTATTTTTATGGCAGTTGGCTTGTAGTTTGGAATTCTGATTGTCATGCTCTCTAGTAAAAAGGCCTTATGTCCAAATGTGACGGGTTAGAAACTGTAATCACTACCAGCTGCAGCATCAAAGCTCCAGGCATGCTGTTCATTTAACCCAGATCCGTCACACTCATGTGTAGCCCCTGATTCAACCTGTAATGTAGACATTCAACAGAACGCATTAGACTGAGACTAATGTAGATTTATGGGTATGAATTAACTCCCAACACCTCTCTACCTGTGATGTGTCAAAGATCACAGATTATATTTGAATATATTTGGCTTAGGTACATTTGGAAATAAAGAAAGGGGTTTAAGGTGAATAATGTAATTCCTGCAAATAAATCTTGCTATTACCCAGTGGGGATTTAGTTCTCTGACACAGTTGGGGTTTGACTTAATGTTGACTCAGTTTTCAATTACCACGTATCTTTAATAACCAGCTTTCATTACATCTTCAGTTATCTATCAACAGAAACAAACAAAATAAAAAAAATGTAGCTGAAACTAATTGTGAATGTAGCAAATGCTTACACGGAGCAGAGCACAAGTTTTTTTTTTTTTTTTCTTTTTTTAACCAAATTTAATTGGATTTTTTAAAAAAAAAAGCTACTTTCCAGCTGCTTTTTTTTCTTTCATTTTTACACTTGACCATAATTTTCCAAATTAGCCAACTTAACGTGAGCCAACAGCCCGAATGACTTTCAAAAGTGACTCCAGCGGAAGTTTCACCTCAGTTTATTGAGCTGCACTGGAAGGTGTGGGAAGTGATCAGCGGCGCTGGAGCTGGCTGTGAATTAGACAGACAGATCTGAACATCCGCAGGCTTAATCACCATGGAAGGCTGAGAGAGAGTCCGCTCCGGACTTAGACGCTCACCAGTCATTGATAAAGTGCTTAGCAGCAGGAAAATTAATGAATCCGGCCTGACTGGTTGAGAAGGGGGGCTTGGTTGAAGAGGATGGAGAGGAGGAGGCGGATGCGCAGGAGGGTAATCCTGTTCCAGCTAAATGGCTGATCCCTCTCATTCCTTAGATATCAAATGTCAAAAGTTAAATTAGCCTGCTAGCCTCAGATATGAGTTAACATGCTTTTAAACGGGGCGAGGGGCGGTGATTCCTGCCTCCTCTGGGATGGCGGGCAGGTGCCTTTGAAGTGTCTAATTATCCAACTCCCACTAAGTGCAGGAAAACCATCTTAACGGGGGCATATATGTGTCAATGTATTGCGCAAAATTAATTTCAATATATCTCCCCAAATGTCCACTTTTATGCAAATGAAGAAACGCCCACTGGTGGCACTTTAACCGAAGAGCATCCAGGTCGATTTGATAGATTTATAATAGGTGACATTTTTCTCCAATCACAGGTGGGGGGCATTTACTCAATGTGCCGTTTCCCGTTATATATTGATGTTCTCCAAAATACTGTATTGTTTTAGACTCTTTCCCAACTGTTGGCTGTGTGTTCTTTAGCTTTGGCTGGACATCCGTTTCTCTTGGCGAGGCTCTGCTAATCTGAGTGCCACAGACTTGGTCAGGATCACTCTGGTGTCAGAAGTGGGATTCCAGTGCTAAGGCCCAATGGAAAGCTGGCCCACTCTGGTCTGGTGGGCAGTGCTCCCAGTTTCTCCCTTAAAGACCCACTATTCCACATGGGCAAAAAAAAAAAATGTGCCTGTAGCGTAGAATCATTTTATATTGTTGCAGAGGACATTTTAAACGACTAACATATTATGGCTGCTGATAGCTGGCTTGTGACCATCTGAAGCAACGCTGATGCAACCTGTGAGCCAATCAGATGCCCTGAGTGGCATCTTTAGCTTTGAAGCCTTGATCAAATGCGTCTCTTGGTGTTCGATTCCTCAAAGAATGCAGGCCGAGATGCCCTTTGAATGAAAAACCCCTAAAAGCTACAACTATCCGTGGTCAAAAAAATGCATCAGTGCACATTTTAGAGTCAAGGCTTTCATCCCTCTCGCTGCAATGCTCATTGCTCCCTCACAATGTGGCCCTGATGAAATGGTCGCGGGGTTTCTGGGCTGCTCTATGGTGGGTCTGTGCCCCTAATGGGCGAACAAGGGGTAGCTAGGGGCAGGCGGAGGCTTGGGCACGACAAAACCCTGCTGTGAGGCTGATTTGAGGTGAGCGCAAGGAAGAGGGAAGAATTCAAGCAGGCTTTGATTTGCCCCTCCCCAGCCCTGGGGCCTGGCGGCTGGGACTGTAAGATGTTGAATACTGGGAGTATCCCTGAAGACCCCTGGTGGCAGATGGAGCAGGCTGGGACTGCAGGTTTGGGGCGTGGGCTGCCACGAGCCAAATTGAGATGTGGAAGTCGACAAATTTGCCTAGATGAATATTGACAAGGACATTTTAAAGCACTGCCTGGGAAATCCGCGGCTGATATTAGGCTGCTAACCAGGGGAGGGAACATCCAGATCTCTCGCTGCAATTTACCCCGACATCAGTCGTGTACTGATGGTTAAATAACCTTCCACTGCAATTCACTCTGCAAGGAAACCATCAAACGTGAAAGCAAAGTTAGGGGAGAACCTAATATCTGCAGAAAGTTCCCCAGAGCTCTGACATACATTTTGACAGGTGGTTGCTAACCATCCTGCCCTCGGATATCAGAATTACACCTCCTTTCTGCCTTGACGTTTAGTTTATTTACCAGGAAGTTGCTCAAAAGTCACCCCTTTCAGGGGGATACAGGAAGCTCCATTGGGGCTCGGTAACCTCTACATAATACATGCCTGAACTCTGTTGTAGTGAAGGCACCAATCTCCCCATGGCACTGAGCCTATCAGCCAAGAAGTTGATCGGAAAAATACCTCACACAATTGCACTAATCCCCCGCGGTCTTGTTGTCGGGTTCGGTAGAGTCCCTCTTATTTCAGCCCGCGCTAATCGTGAATGATTCCCTCTGTCTTTAGCATCCGTGCCAGGGCCGGTGAATCAGGTACATAAGCCTAAGCTGCTTGGAGAGGTGCTCTCATTAAACTCTAGCCAGCTGCTGGAATTTTTCTTCCCCCTCGCATTGTTAATTGGGAAGTCGTGAGTCTTTCCCTGGAGTTGATTTGCAAGAGAAAGAAGAAAAAAAAAAGGAACAAGAGATTATTGCACAGGAGGAGAGGAGCTTTGAAGAAGTGTTTTGTGATTTCATCGTATATCCTCCACTCCTCTCCCCCCTTGTTCGGTATCCCTGCGCTCCCCAGCCAAAACCTGTTTGTGCCACAGTGATTTGCGAAGGAAGAAGGTGGAACAAGGCATATGCCTGGCTTTGGCTCAGATTACACCAACACCTCCTCTGATTTTGAGGCTTTTAGTAATAGCCCTTTGTGCACCCCTGAAACATACACGTCCCGGGCTGAAAGGCAAATCTGGATACTTGAGAGTTAAGGACAGTTTGGCTTGTGGGAGAACAACAATTGTTGTTCTTAACCTATGCCTCTGGAAAATGCCTTCGAAACAGCAAGCCAAAGAGTTTTGTCTCTCTTTCTGTTCCTTTGTATTCGCTGGGTACCCTTAACTTTAGCCCTGCCACCCCCATCCCAGAGCCCAGCTCTTAGAGGTATTGGCCCCACTCCATATCTCATTATCGCTTTCAAAATTTCATTTTGTCATTACGTCCACGCTCCCTTTTAAACTCTCGTATTAAACGTAATGCATATGCATGCGATGCATTCTCACAAAAGGTATTTGAGCCGCAATCTTACAATAGAGACGGCAGACAGAGGGGGAGAGAAACCTGGGTTTTAAGATTTAATGAGTGGCTTGCTGGGGGTGAAAGAGGGATAGAAACCAAAGTGAGCGTGAGAGCAATAGAGAGTGCGTTTGTAGAGGGTCAGAGGGAGAGTAGAGAGAGTTGTGAGGGAGGAAGAATGCAGGAATGGAGCACCAGGTACCATTATAGTGGCAGAGAAAGCTCCTGAAATACTAGAGCCGGGGCGTGTGCTCTGATCAGGACGGCAGTGAGCACAATTACCTTCTTTTCAAATCCTTCAGTGACACTGCGGGAGGAAGGAGGACTTTGAAACTTGAAAGGCAGGAGCTCGCTTTCAACCTCAAACGCGAGCAGGAAAGGGCTCTGAAATTTGTTCAGTGCTCCCCATCCACCATTAGCTTGTTTCTTCCTCTTGCCTCCAGGCATTTAAGCGCTTTTTGAAAAGATGTTAAGAAATTCAATCACCATAGAGAGAGCGGGATAGTTCTTTTTTTCTATTTTTTTTTTTTTTTTTTCAAGAGGCATGCCTTCCTCTGGTCCACAGAGGACCGGCCTGCTGCTTTTGTGTTTTGGCTTGAATAGACCTGCAAACTGGTAGAGGACTGGATGCAGAAACCATGGGAAAAGAGAGGGAAATAAAAGAGGAATGAAGAATGAGGGAGGGAAGAAGGGAAAGGGTCTGTTGGGTGGATGGTCAAGAGTTAGGAGAGTGTTACAGGACTGAAGTTTTCAAAGTAGCATTTGTTTTTTTTTATTTCTGTCTGCTAGCAGCCCATGTCTGACAGATGCTCAACATGTTATACGGATACAGAAAGTTTCCATCAGCAGACGCAAACATCACCGAAGGGAAAAAAAAAAAATTACATTGGAATTTTTCTGTTCCACCAAATAGTTCAGGAGTCAATTGACCTTTGTGCTGCAGAGTGTTTGTTTAACCATTTAAGGTGCTGTGAAGTGAAGTAATGAAGCCTCTGAAGCTGGTATATTGTAGAATGATGAACCCCCTCTTCTCTATGACCGGAGGGGGATGGTGGGACTGTGACAATGCTGTGATTGAACTATTTGTCGCTTGACCTCACAAGACATATCTGAGAAGGAGCGGGGGTCACTATAGAAGAAAAATGTAAGGAAATACAAGAAAGTTGCAACTGAACAGAACAAATTAAGACACTAAATAAACATTTTTTTTTTTTTTTTCAAGTTGAAGGCCCCGGGAATCAATCTATTCATAAAACATCAAATATCTAAAAAAAAAAAAAAAAAAAAAGTGGAAAAAAAACAACCCCATAAATATGTAGCCAGTCTGCTTTCTTAGCTTTAATGCTCAATTTTCTGAATGTGAAAGGGCTGACGGCACAAAGCGGGAGCTGTGCTGCACGCAGCTATGCGCTTTACCCTTAACAGTGCCTGCTCTCTGCGTAGTTTACAGTCGTGACTTCCTCAATCCGTGTCAGGAGATGAAGCCAATTCCGAAATCCCCTTATGTTAATATTGCGCTTTGCAAGCGCAGACCTATTAATCCAGCTTTAACCGTATAAGTTGCATTATTCCCTTAATAAGATCACTGGCTGTGCAGTATAGGATTAAATACTTATATCATAACTGACAGTGTCATTTCCTGCGGATGAGAGCGACTTGCTTCTCTGGCTGTCAGTTCCACGTTAAGAATCCTTGAATCCTCTGCCAGAGCTTCACCGGGGCACGGCTGGCCCAGACGCAGGTAATGGATGTGGGAGAGTGAGGGGAATAAAAGCAGAACCCTCGAGCTGCTCCTCCTGCTCTCTCCTCGCCTCTCAATCTCATTCTCTCCTCCTTTCTGATCGCTTCCCTTCTTATGTGAAGTGGCAGTGCGCTATGGCGGCCCTCCTCGGCGCTTAAGGTAGTGGTCTTTAATCTGGCCCTCTGCTCTGTTCATAATTGGCAGTTGGATGCTGTTGGGTTGCGGTGCGTTAGCGGGGGCAGGCGCTCACGCCGCCGGCCTGCTAATACTGCAGAACCTCTGGCACCGGCGCAGCGGCATTTTGCCAGGTTCTCAGTCGGAGACATTAATGCAGGGAGAGAACACTGGAGTGCACTGATGACCAGCATCCTCGGTGATGAAATCATATTTACATACGAGCACGGGGCGCAGGCACAGACGGCTGCAGCTGAAGAATTAAGCTCATTGGAAAAAGTAAACGCTCTCGACAAAAGGACTTTGTAGAGGGAGCAAAGCGCCACCTCTGTTTACTCACCGAAGTGTGATCTCTTCGTGTTGATAAAAGCATACGATTGCAGTTTAAAGCGAGGCGCTTACAGCAGATGCTTAACTTAATTCAAGTGATTATCCGCTGTTCTGGAAATAAATCACCTGAAAGGAGCTGATCAAGTATGCGACCAAGGTCCAGGTGTACAGTAACTCTGCGCCTGGCGGTTCTTACTAATAAGCCAAATTGTTAATTACAGTAGTTTGGACTCCAGGTCTTGTTATCTATTTATGGATGCTTCCCTTTTTCAGAGCACATTTAAGGAGGGGATTATTGAAATGAATCACACAGTCATTTACTAAGCTTCATTGCCAATTGTAACATTAATTACCACAGGGAAAAAAAAAAAATCATGTTTTATGTTTTGTTCTTGATGTCCTTGTTACCGCACAGAGACTCGCAGGTGTTGGAGAAGGAAAGAGTGTGTGAAGAGAGAGATTTTCCGCTCACGTGGGCCAGGAGATGTTATGAGAGCATACTGATTACCGAGCCAAATAATTTTTAATTGACTGGAAGAGATCTCGTGGTTTGTTCCCCATTTTGTTTGAGAATGTTCGCATTCCTTCTCGCAGCAAAAAGAATAGATGAGGGGGGAAGAAGAATAGTCTTACACATGCTTTCCCACTTTCTGAGTCAGTCCCAATGCCTTATCAGGCTGCAGAAAAGACTAATACTTGGTCAGAAGGGTAGCTGACCCTTATCCAAGCCAGTTCAGAGGCCGTGTCAAGAGTCAAAGGACACGTCTTTCTGCTGGAGCTCGGCCCTTGAACTCAACTCCACCTTTATCCCTTTAGCATGCCGGGAAACTTTCTACAGGGACCCCGCTCCTCCTAGTTTTGCTCGTCGGCAGAGAGAGAGAGAGGGAAAAAGACTTAGGGCCCGATCTTGCGCCAAACCTCCAAAACCTGCTATTAAGGGATAAAAGGTATTGGGAGGGGCGTTCCCCCACGAAGAACGCAATCTTCCACCTCCCAAAACCCACGATCTCACCTGCGAAATCCACGATGTCATGCACACATTATGCATGGGAGTGGTTAGGGCGTTCCACCTGTTTAACCAATCAGTGCGTCAGTAGCCATTACCTTTAAGAGCAGGTTGCAGTACCTGCAAACTGCCATGGAACGTCTTTTCACCCAGATCAGAGCAGCTCTCATGGACAGCTGGTCTGGGACTGTGCTGTAGAGCTTCCTCCTCTTTTTTCCTCCTCCTCCTCTGCACTGATATATACATAACTAGCTTTAACTAATGTGGAGCAAATGATTTAATCATTTCTTTTGTACTCCAAGAAGTTCCAACAAACTGCTCAGAAAATAGAGCCGGTGAGCTTCCAGGAAAGCATTTATTAACTAGAAAAGCAATCGGAGAGCGCAGACCTCCGCCAAGCACAGCAGTTGTGGTTGCTTTAGGGTTCAAGAAACAACTAAACAGCGCAATGTTATCGAAAATTTGAAAGTGATCCAGAATCCAGGATTTCTTCCGGATCACACCCAAAATAAAATCAGTTCTTCCTTTTCACATTTCTGAACAACTCCTGAAAATGTCATCAAAATCCATCCATAACTTTTTGAGTTATCTTGAACATATCCCCTGCGCAAAGACGCACAGCTGCGCCAAGACGCATAGCCGCTGGAAGCGGTGCTTTTTAAAATACTGCAGAACGGATCATTGGATGAGCATTGAGCCAGATGAACACGTATGATGACATCTACCTTCTACCAGTGAGCGCATCTCGGGTGCTCCAGTGCACAAGGAGAGGGTCAGAGGGATACGAGCACAGTACAAGAAACTCCACAACAGAGTTCTGTGATCTCCTCGTTTCTTCCACAGCAAACATCTGAATGAGATCATGTCACAGCTGTACAGACATCATCTGCCCTTAAGAGAATAATGTATGAAAGTAATACAGTGATGCATAATCGAGAGGTAGAGCCGGTTGTGCAGTCCACATGTGACTGGGTGGACGCGCAATGACAGGATTTGGACGCGCTCTTTTACGCGCCGACATGCCAGTTGCGCTTTCCACAAACTCGGTATCTTGCGGTACTGGTGTCTCGCAGATTTTGGGTATTGGGTAATGGGTGGTCACACCACCCATTACCCAATACCCAAAATCTGCGAAGTACAGGTACCGCAAGATACCGAATTCGTGGAAAGCGCTAGTGACACGCCCATTGCCGCGCCCACAATGTGCTTAAGGGAGACGGCAAAATGGGTTTTGGGTATTGGGAGGTGGAAGATTGCATTTCGGCTCCTAAATCTGTGATTTGCAGGTAATGGGTTTTGGGTATTGGGTAATGGGAGGTGCAAGATCGGGCCCTTAGTCCGAGAACAGAGGGAGAAGGGTGGGGGGGGGGGCGAAAGCGAACGAAACAGGGTGACGCTTGTTAATGGGCAGCCTGGAATGCGAGCTGAAAGCCTTCCTCTGCCATGGGAATCCATTTCTAAAAAGAACATACACTCCCTCAGCTGTGTGAAATTAAGAAGCTGGGATTTTTTTGATTCATGGTGTCCATTTGCTCAAACACTGTCCGCCTCTGAACTCCCACATCTGGCGCTGTGGAAGCCAAACCCTGGCAGATTTACACCCGTAAATGCCCGGTAGCTTTTCAGGTGCAGAAAAAGCTGATCTCCTGCTCCTCCCCCCTACCTGTTTTCTCCACTCTGCATGAACAGATGTCCTCACCATGTCATGACAATATGTTAGTGTAACAAAAAAAAAGATGCAGCTTTAACATCAGACCCTCTTAACTTTTTTTTTCCTCATCCTCTTTCCCAGCAGAAGACGAGAGTTCAGGCACGCTGTACCACCGTGAGAGGCGCAATGCCATCAGCTCCCAGGCCCCGGCGCCTGGCGCCCCCGACAGGAGCGCCAACGAGGAGCCTTCCACCTCCTCAGACGAGCGCCCGTCCCTGCTCAAGAAGGACCCGCATGGTTCCCTGCCCCACCTCACCGACCATCCCTTACCATACCGGGGCACGCTGTTCGCTATGGATCCCCGAAACGGTTACCTAGACTCGCACTATGGTAAGCCTATGTAACAAAAAGCAAACTTTATCTTAGAAAGTTGAGAAACTGCACAGCTCAAGAGCATATTTGTAGCCCCCCCCCCCCCCCCCCCAAAATGCTGAGGCCAGCTTTGCCCCTTTACTGTAGGTGAGAGGCACGAACACTAGACGCTTGATTAAGTCTGACAGATCAGCCCTTCTCTTAGACTCGCATCTACACACACACAAATACACGCTCGTGAACACATGCATGCTCGCTTGTCTTGTTTTGTGCCTGGGAAGTTAGTATGGGGAACGGCCAGCGTAGCTTCTTAATTCCCTCATTAGGGGCCTGTCTGAACACAGTACTCCACTTTCTCTCATCAGCACACACTTCAAAGCCCCAAAGCAGCACCGAGTCAAACCCTCACCACCCCCTGCTCTGCCTCTTTCTCTCTCTGGGACTCAGAACCTGTGTGAGAGAAAGACAAGTAGACTAGATGAAGCCCTAAAGAATAAGGTGAGGGAAGAGCTGCGGCCCGATTAAAATGGTGAAGATAATTTGAGACAAAGGTGAGATAAACAGCGGTAGTTAGATAAAAGGGGAAGCTGTGTGGGTTTGTTGAAAGAGAGGGCCAGGGAAAGATGTTTTAAGAGCCTGATTAGGAGGTTAATTTGGCAGCCGGTGTAGCCAGGTCTTTGTCTGCAGACGAGGATTTGATGTGATGGCTTGTTTATTTTGGTAATATTTCCATTGGATTGGGGCAGACAGAGCTGGACAGGAGAATTTTAATGCAGCAGCAATAATGAAAACTCCAGTGGAGCCCAACCTTACGTTGTAACTCTGTTCAGCCACTTCATTAGCCGCTACTCCATTGTGCTTGGTTGCCTGAGAGCAACCAAGGTGCCTCTTTAAGGAAAAGGTTACTTAAAACTCAGCTATGGTGCTGTGGACAGGAGTCTCGAGGGCAGAACATTACTGCCCATTACGACCTGACCTAACTCAGCAACACTGCCACTTCTCATTTTAGGCCTGTGTGTGGGTATGTGTGAAGGAGTCCTGGTGGTTCCAGACCGCTGAAGCTGTGGGGTAGGAACGGGGGGGGGGGGGGGAGGGGGATGGGAGGAGGGGGCGAGGGTCACTCTGAGGCTTGGGGTCATGCGGAAAAGTCACAGTCTGAAATGGAGAGTTCAAAAGCAGCAGGAAAAGTCAAAAGGGCTATAGAGCCTCAAGAGGCTTTCTTTGTGTACTGAGAATTAAGAAGGTGGAAGACGGCTATCGTATGAAGCAGAGTAAAGTAGACCAGCGTGTTGCTCACTGAGCTATAGGGAAGCATACAGATTTGTTCTTCTACAGGTAAAAAAAAATGCCAGATATTTTGCTGTTTCGGCTTCTTCAAGACAAGGAATTATGACTCTTCCCTTTAACCCTCCTCAGATCAACACAAACCAGGTGAAAGGTGCTGGGCTACCATCAGTTTTGAACCCTGTAATGTGATTTTTTTTACCAAAAAGTAGTTTTGTTTTAAAATTGATTTAACTAGCTTGTTGAAACGTGGAACTCCCTTGAAAACGAGTCCAGTCAAATCCTTTCCCGCTGAAAGTACTATTTGTGCATTACATTTGTAGTCCGAATTTCCAAGTTCCTGGATGGAAGTTCCAAATGGAATGCCCCCTGAAGTCAGAATTCCATCTTGGAAAGTCAAAGAAACCTCACCGACCCCGGACTGAGAATCCAACATGGCTGCTGCTCACGTCAACGAATTAAACACTCGGCTAATTCTACCATTAATGACAGTTCTGCTTTATCTTTTAACACATGAAGGCAGACATACACAGTATCCTACTATTTGATTTTTATTAGTGGACTTGCTAAGCTGCTTGTATGCATGAAATGCAGCATACAGCATTGTTGTAAATTAGCATCGCTAACTGAGGCTTGGAGCAGCTAATTGCCTTCCGACATTTGGAAAGTTAGTTACTGCAGCATAAAGCTCAGATTTTATTTTACCTTTTTAGGACCAGGCTGAGTAGACACTATAATGGTTCATATTTGTTAAAAAAAAAAAGTGCAGTTAAAAGGTTTTAGTGGATTTCATTGGTCATGATAATCCCTCCCCTACCTCCAAGCACAAATTATTGTTGTTTACTGACTAGCAAAGACCATCCCCGGCTTAAAATAGTTCTGTCAAAGGAAGAAAACAAGCTCCAGCTCCAAATTATCGTTGCGTTAGCTTTGAAAATTGGTATGTGTGTATCACTGTGAGCTGCAAGATCAGCTGTTGGCAAGACAGAACAAGCAACCAAACAATGCCATTTTGAGCCTGGGGGAACTGTGATTAGCTGAAAAAATAACTGATAAAACATAATAAAGACTTGCAAGCTCAGTGTAAACATCCATATAAGGGCATGAAACAGTTACCCACTGAATACAGTCCTTTAATGAGAAGTAACACTGCTATAAATGAAAAATAGCCACATTTCACCTTAAAATCACATCTTCTAAATGGCCATTGATGTTTTCATTGATGTTTCTCTCTCGCTTCTCTGATCTTTCTTGCACTCAGGAAGACTTATGATCTGAGATGAGAGCATTGCTGTGTAAAACACCTCCTCCTGGCCCCAGGTGTTGAGGACACGGGGTGTCCCCAACGGCGACAGTCCCATTCTGTCTGATTGAACCCAGTACCAGAGCTCAATCCCCATGAGTTTTGGCAGTCTGAGGGTCAGCAGAACGAAATAGACCCCCTTAAACCTGCACTGCCCCCCGCCTCACTCAGCTGCTTTGAACCAGAGGCCTGTAGCATCTGTCACCACTCCTGCACCACAAGGTGTAAAAAGCCAATGGCTCCTGTTCGGGTTTCTGGTTCCATACACAATTGAGCACACGCACACATGTGCACACAGCCTTTACTCTACCAGTCTCTATGAGGGCTTTGTCGCCTTCTAAATTCATCCCAGGTGTGTGCATGTGTGATGGAGAGGGGGCAGTAAGCCTTTGTGCTGTGCTTGCACAGAGCAGCGCGCCATGCAGCAGACAGCCAGGTAAATCCGATTACTCTTAGCACTGGTGTGTGTCAGTGCTTAATGTGCCTAAATGCGATGGCACCTGCAGCCTCCCTACACCTGGCCGCTGGGTCGTTAGCGTGGCAGCAAAGCTCTGGGAGGTGTGGGAGTTGAGAAATGAGAAGAGAGCAAAAGGGGGTTTATCCTCAGGGGTCTGTGCTCTGGGTAAATCTCTGCTATTCACCCAGACTTGTGATCTCCCACTCCTCTTACGTACTTGGCCTAAGACTGTGTTTACTCTGGTTTTTACACCCACTTCAGTGCAGAAAAGAGGAGGCACCAAGGAAACATCCCTCCTATTGTTAGCACTAGCTAATCGTGGCAATGCTTGAGTCTTAGCCGCTTTTCTTGGGAAAACACTAGATAAGAGTCCATATCCTTCTTACCACAACACTAATACATGGGGCTTTGCTGCGGGATAAGAAGAAAGGATTGTGATGAGGATTAATGAGAAAGAAGTCTTTTTTAAAAACTTAATTGTTTGGAAATGTGAATGGCGCGCACTGCGCTAACATCTGTTTACATTGTGCGACGGTTTGCGGGTCACCCGTCCTGCAGCAACAGAGAGCCCACTTGCTGACTAAACATCTTCCATGACAATCCTCCTCTTTTAAAGTATTTCTTTCATGCCCTCTTTGCCGCGGGGAGAGTTGAACAACACTGGAACGACAGAGAAGGTTTAACAGAAGGGCAACTGGGTGAAAGCGAAAGCAAAAGTATTTTGGAACTGATGTGACTCAAGTTTTGTGATTGCTCTTCATTACTGACACTGTACGCCACTGATAGGGGCACACCAGGCACATCGAAGTGTCTCCAAACTGTGATAGCTACCTATCAGCTCAATTTAGCTCCTTAACAGATGCGGCCCATATCTTGCTGCCAGGGCCCTAATCCCCATACCAAAGCCTTGCTGTCCTTCACTGACTTCAGAAACCGACCCAGCTAAGCTAGAGGTGGCGAAAGTTGGGATCCTCGGGCTGCTGCATGGATGATGCAGGCTCTGCGTTCTGGGAAAGGTACCTGGAACACTTGGGGGTGGTGGAAAATTGCGTTCCGGCGTTTTATGGCGTGTTGGAGGCGGTAGGTGTCGAATCTCAGAGGTTACACTCTAAACTGCTGCGCTGAGCGGATCTCGAGTCTGCTCAGCCGTGGCATGCGAGCCATTGCCCCGGCGTCATTTAGTTTGGCTCGATATCAAAATTCAGCTGACCACTGAAGGTGAATGAGCTCACTGTCGCAAAACTGAATGCGATCCACACTAACAATAGCGCCCAGACTTTACAGTTAATTACAGCGCCCAGTCACTCAGTTCATATGGATCGAGCAGGACTTTTCTATGTATGCAAGAACGGCAAAAAAGACAGCTATCTTGGGTGTTAGGGAGTTCTTGCGAATTTGCATTCAAAGAACAAACTTCCCGGTCTCTTGTTAGGTTTTAAAATGTGACAACTGGCTGGGAAGCAGGTTCAAACACCCTCCCCCAATGAACTGGGGAGTAGAGAGGGAAGCCTGGGGTGAGCGGACACGTGCCTGTTTCAAGGGTAAGTGTTGTCTTTGTGATTGTTTCAATATTGGCTTTTTGAGCGTGGTGGCTCGGTGCAGTCCCCCAGCGGTGCGCCGGCACAGAGAAGCCTGGGGCACACTGCAGGCAATGGAGAGGGATCGCTTCCATCCACCTCCTTTCATCAAGAAAGAACAACATGGGCCTGTGCTCTGCTGTGGCCCCTTGGTCCAGCGCACCAGGGATAATCAGATGATCCCCTTTTATACAGCTTATTAGAGGCATCTCATGCTGTAAGATAGGCAATATTCTCACATGCTTGTGCTCCTTTGTAGTGCTTGATGATTTAAGAGGGTTAAGAAGAGTTTGAAGTGGTTCGAGAATGCACTTTCATACCATCTTAAGGTCATGCGCTGCTATTACCACAAGGCTTATGAGTGTGAAGTGAATATCTTGGAATAATGGCAGTCCTCATTAACAATGACAAGATTAAATGTGAAGGGGCTTAGTAGAATTAAGAAGAATTTCCAGAGAACTGAAGATGCTCAGAAGGAATACTCAGCATTTCTTAGCACCAACATCTGTCACTAAGTTTAACTTCTTTGCAAGTGTGAATGGTTAATCAGTCAAGTCGCAGAGGCAAGTAAGAACAATAGCACTTTGTTGATGTGAAGGCTTAAAATGAAGATTTGTTGTATCTTGTCCATCCAAAAGGAGAATGCGCCGCGGCAAACCCTGCCGGAAACAATGACATGAAGCACTATCCTATGAAACAAGAAGACTTAATGCTCATGGGTGCTTCTCCTCAGCTATCTGGCCAAAGCCAAATATCTTCAGCTTCTTCTCTTTTCCTTAAGTTACCCTGTTGTCTCTAGGAGGATAATCACTTCTGTGTGCTGCGGCAGAATCAAGTTCTTCATGGCTTTTCACATGTGTGTTTCCCTTGTATCCAGTTCTCATCGCTTCTTTCTGTATTTGCATTCCTCTCACATAGTGGTAAAGATAAGCACCCTTATCCCTACAGCCAACAACCCATATCTGGCTCTCGTCTCTGGAGGGTCACAAGTACTTATTGTTCAACACCGACAGGAGGCTGATGAACATAGTATAATTAAGATGTTCCTAGCAGCCTGGTGAAACTTGAGATATCGCTGGAGAAAAGAGAAAGAGGCACATGGCTGTGGGTGAAAGAGACACAGAGAGGTAAGAGGAAGAGGAAGAAGCGCAAGGAAGAATGGAGAGGAGGGGGGGGGGGGGTGTAACAAGGCAGAAAATGAAGAAAGGCTTAAAAGAATGGGAGCTTGAGGAGGTCAGGCCCATCACAGGCTTTAGTGTTGCCTTCAAAGATGCCTGGGACAGGTGGCAGCTCCAGACAATCTTGCACCACAGAGCAGCATCCTCTCAGGAGAAGATAAGGGATTCCTTCATCCAGGCACGCTTGTCTTCCCTCCTCCCACCTCCCCATGCACTCACATGCTCTCCGTCATACCCCCAAACCTCCTCTTCCTCCCATTTCGGGGGTTCTCCCTGGCGGGCTGCTTTGATGTGGCTCAGTGTGAGCGGACAGCTGTAAGCCACGGGGCTGCAGCAGCGCCGCTGGGCCACTGGGCCGACCAGCCGTTGGGATCCGACTTGATGGCGGCTCAATCAGCGGTGCTCTCCGGTGCCCGGCACTTTCAGGTCTCATTAAAGCACTCCGGCAGGGTTAATCCTCTTTAAAGTTTACACGGGCCTCAGTTTGTCTCTGTGCCCGGGCCGAGGGGAACCCCTGGGCACCACCTGCTTGACAAAGACTCAAATCACCGTAACACAAGTTCCCTCCATCTGCTGTGCTGCAGTCCCCTTGTATGTTCTTCACACTCTTCCCTCTTCCTCCTGCTTACCCATCCCCCTGTGCATTCTGCCTCTTCTTTCCTGCCCTTCCCCTGATAGCACCTAGGCCTGCTTGTAAGTCTTTTAGGATTATTTGGGTGGAATCTGTTGACAGGGGTGCAGTAAATGGATTACAACTTTGTCCTTGTTTTGGGATGTTGCGAGGAGGGAAAGGGGAGAGATCAGGCGAATGCGCTATGAATAATGAGAGGTGGCAAATGAAAAAAAACAAGTAAAGCTAGACAGAGCGGGATTAACTGGAAGAATTAGAAGAACGGTGCAAGAGTAAGAAAGAGGGCGAAAGAGAGGGTAAGGTGACATTAGCGCTAGCTGCACGGAGATGAAAAAGAAGTGAAATCAAAATTCCTGGTACTCGTGATCTAATTGTTCCAAAGGTTGTCAAACCTTCACCCAGCAGAGCCCAACTACCAGTTGTCTGATTGTTGTGACACCAATCTCTGGGGTGCAGTTTTTACAAATAGTCCAAACAATGGGAACGTCCCTCTTGAGGTTTGAGCAGACTGTCTTATGTCTGCAAAGACAAAGCTGAAAATAGACAAATGGACTTGGAAATAGAGGTGAGTACCATACGACTGAAAAATACATTAAAGGATTTAAATTAGGGATGTCCGATAATATCGGCCCACCGATATTATCGGCCCGATATTGGCATAAAAATGTAATATCGGTAAATATCGGTATCGGTTTTTTTTTTTTTTTGTTTGTTTTTTTTTTGCACAGACAATGTGTTAATTCCACGACAGGAGATATGTGATACCTAAAATTAGTTTTGAGGAAAAATAGCCCGCATATATCGGTATCAGTAGATATCGGTATCGGAAATTGAGAGTTGGACAATATCGGCATATCGGATATCGGCAAAAAAGCCAATATCGGACATCCCTAATTTAAATCATTGAGTGTATAAACTTAAAATCACAAACCTAAAGGTTTATTTCTCACCTTCTTGTTCTCAGGTTCCACAGCCTTTAAAACAGAGGTTTATGGCTTGCTAAAAAAAAAGAAGTCAGCGCAAGACTGACAATCATGAAGTTTTGAATCGGTAAAACGATAGAGTCCTCCAAAGATGAAAACTCCACAGCAAACTTTAAAACTGCAATCTCCATTTTTACGAGTTTTGCTGCAGCACAATTGAATAATAGGCTGTTTTTCTGGAGCTCATCCCCGGGTGATGGATTTCCAAACCCGCCGGGATACACCACAAGGGAGGATTGTAAAACTACACCCTCCTTTCGACAACACATGCAAGTAGTCATACATTATTTAAGAACAAAAAAAAAAACATAACGGTGACAAAATGCTCAGTGTGATGGATTACCTCTATTAATGAAGATTGAAAAATGTCTGCAAGAACAATGGCGAACTTGAAAAGTAATTTAGTAAACAAAATTACATCAAAATGGCCAGTTCCCATGGTTCAGAAGTGAGAAATACTTTGCCCGAGCAGAGCTGAATCAAGGTGTAACTGGAATTGTGATGTAGTGGCACCAGAGTATGATAACTGGAGAAACTGCAGTCACATGCAGGTTTTCATATCACCTGTCTCAAAGTGAAGACGTCACTTAGGACTGTCGACGCTTAATGTGCCCATTAACACATTAAATTAGTTAAATGAGCAGAGGATTTTGACCACAGTTCCTAAATAAAGACCTCAGAAAAGATCAAAATGCTGAATTGCCTTTGGACGCGAGTGCATAAATCACACACGTGTACTTCAACTCCCCTCTGCCTTAAAGTTATCACAGTTTGATGAGAAAGAGACAGACAGATGTGAGCGATAAAGATATGAGGAGAGATGTTGTGCGGAGGTTCATCTACTAAACTTCAGCATTTTTTTTTTGGGGGGGGGGGGGGGGGTTGCGATGGCCAACACACAGGTCTTTGTTCTGCTCCCCAGTTTATCGCAATCTGGGGGAAACTCTGCAAATGTAGGAGATAGATTGGTGCTCCACGGAGGCCCTGTGAAATAACCTTCACTCCCTCATCCATATGGGGGGATACAGCCAAAGAGAAGAAAAACAGAGCACAGTTGGGGGGGGGGGGGACTGGACGAGCCGTACGCGCTCTTAGCTCCACTCTTTAGCAAGGAATGCTTGTGCATCGCCGCAATTTGTTAAGACTGACTTGGGAAATGCCTTGCACATGCCGCAATTCCTAAGCGTCCTGCATGTCCTGCAGATGGATACCTATTTTACTGGAGGACTCTCGTCTGTGAAACCTTTTTAGAATTTGCAGCACCGTCTTGGAGGGAAAGAAAAAAAAACGATTATAGGCCTAACTTTGTAAATACTGGCACGGAGCGATAACTTGCTTGACAGCAACTCCCAGAGCAAATATGCATAGACTTGTAGAACCACGAAGAGGAAGATTGGGTACCGACCGTCTTGTTCAGCCTCGACAAACAAATTGCTTGTGACGACGAGTAGCGATGGAATGTATGCTCGAGCAGGCCTCCCGTTGTTTCTCTTTTTACCACCCCTTTTTTTTTTTTCCCCCTCTGTTGCTCTGACTTTCTTTTGCACCATGTTAATTACTTTTAACCAACAGAGAGGCTGTTTGTGTTTAAGGGTGTGATCACAACTGAGCGAGAGAGAAAGCAAAAGCAGAGTCGAACACGGCGGAAGAGGAGGGGAAAAAAACTATTGATTTACAGAGGAAGGGCAGAGTGTGATCTGCCAGCCTGACGTATATGATGAATGGCAGCGAGACTGGCAAGCGCATGTTTAAGATTCTTCTGTTATTTAACCTCTCCGCTCGGCTTCCTCCCCCTCTTTTTCTCAGTATTGCATCTTTACTGAATAAAGGCTTGTTTTTATCTTTCTGTATTGCAATACAGTGGAGTAAGCTCTGCACAGCGTGAACGTCGGGCTAATTTATACAGCAGTAATTAGGCCATTAGACCTGAAACAATCTGGGACCTGTAATTAAGCAAAGCGCTCCAAAAGTCAACAGCAACTCCCATTGAGCTTAGCTAAACAGTCTCCGAAAGTGTTATTTACATGTCCAAACAGCTTGAGGTCTCAGTGTAAGCAAACATGGTGAGAGGCGGGCTGGGAAGGGGTTGATCAGAGGGGGAATTTGCCGTCACAAGGGAGGCAGCTTACAAACTACATCTACCGGTAGTCTGTTGAGAGTCTCTTCATCTCTGTCTCCTGCCAGCCTGATAGTGATCACAGGCTCAGTGTCACATTTCTGGAAGAAAGTAAGATCAAAAGTCTTGCTGTTGCATGGTTCAGACTAAGTGCTCACCGTCACGCTCGTCTGCAGATATGACATGTACATACAGGAATTCTTCTTATTTGTTTAGATCATTTTCTTCATAGCAAGGGATTTTTTTTTTTTTTTTATAAAGCGGTTGTTCTTCAGTTTTGCTTTTAAGTAATGACAGATAAACAGATTTTTGATTCAGTTGAAAGCAGCAGTCCTTGAAGAAAACATATTTCCTTTTGACCAACAGGGCACACAATGTCTGTTCAGAGCTGATTTAACCTTGTTTTATGTCTCTGTTCGTGCTTATTTCTTTTGTTTGAAGAAGCCGTTGCCTCAGTCTTGAGGTCCGTTGAGGGCCACGAAACGCTTCTTTATAATTCTCTACGCACATTTGAAGCAAATTTCCAAAATGTCTCAAAATAGCAAATATGAACCAGGCTTGTTCCCATTAACTGATTTAAAAAAGATAAATCATGCACTTTGGGATCATCGGAGGATGGTGTGATGAGCTGTATTACTTACTACCACAGCCATTGGGTTCAGCCCTGATATGAACCTGAATAGGACGATTGTCTGTGGCTTGAAAAGAAAATGTGCAAATATGTGGAAACCATATGACAAAAACTAATAACCAACATGGAAGAGAAACAAGAAAGCGACTTTCACACAGTGATTGCTGTATAAAAACACACTGGAGATCCCTTCTTCATTGTGCCTCCACTCTCTAACATGCCCAGACGTCTGGAGACGGTTCTTTTCCCTCGTCTTCGCAGTGGCCGGCAACGACTGCCTAATGTCTCTGACTGCTTTATTTAGTCGGCGATAAGTAAACGCTTAAAGATTTTTTACCTGGTGGCTCCAGACACACATCGGTGCCACCTTCAGTTTCGTGGCTGCCGGAGGTAGACGTCAGGTTGGCTGCAGCCAGTGGTGGCACCTCCAGGTTGTTAAGCATGGAAGCAGGGTTCGCTAAGTAGCTGGTTCCCAGTTTATTGTAGTGTCCAACTGGTCCTTGCATCTGCGACCACTGTGGTTGCAAACCTGGTTGTATTTTTCCTGCAGTGCCATTAGCTTGATTGACTTGGTTGACTTGGCTAAGCATTTTGACAATGGATAGTCTCTCACCGTCCTTGCGATATCTCTGTTCTACCCCCTATGCAGAGCTTGCAGCCATTCTTGCGTCCCTGTTACACTTTTCCACGTTGCAATCAGGCACAACACTCATTTAACCGCTCAAGATGAAACAGGTTGTAACAGTGGCACAACCACCTGGCTGTGTGAACTGGGATGAAGACGGTATTAACCGTATTTGCCGCCTATGCTGCCACCTACTGTTGACATCTTTTTTTACTCGCTAGTGAAATTAGCTTAATGCATATTTTCTTTGCGGCAACAGTTTAAAAGTTCAACACCGCTGAAGAAGCTAATTTTTTTTGTTTTTTAGGGAAGAGTTTTACATCATTTTTCATTACATCATTGCACATAAGGAAAAAGAAAAGGTGGGGAAAAAAAGAAAAACTTGCAAAAATAAATGAAATTACTTGCAAGACTTGATTTGCATGAGGGGAGATAGAAACAGTTTTTGTGAATATGTAGGAGACATTTTTAGCACATGGTTTATCAGATGCATTCATTTCTAGAGAACAAACACAAATTAAAGAATTACCACAACGTACTGAGTTGAACAGACTATGTCCGGACTATGTCTCATACATCACCATTGCCAATATTACCATTTTCTGTCAGTAATAGCCAGTTTCAACTACTTAGGATTTTCAAATCATTCAAAGGAGACAATGTGGAAAAATACAAAAGAACAAAACAACAACACACACACACAAGAAAAAAAAGGCCTTTTATCAATGGACTTGTATCTCACGGCTGCATCTTTGTATTGTCCTCTTCTGCACAATGAGGTCATGAAAACTTTTTCACCTTCACTAAGGAGTGACGAGTGTTGCACACTTTCAAACATGCAAACAAAAGTCTTTAGCGCTCTTTCACGCACTCTGCAAACTGTTGCAAAGTTGCGGCGTGAAAACCGCGAGCCCCGCTGCAGACGAGCGTGCCGAAGCAGTGAGATCATGAGCGGGGAGAGAGGTGGCATAATGAAATCTGGCAGAAACAGCCTCGGCACAGGCTTCATATGTTCCACATTAGCAATTCACAAACCTCTGGAGCAGGCCCCGGCAGACCTTTTCTCACTCCGCCTTAGACACTTATGACAATCTGTCACTGGCTCTTTGTGCTCTCGCAGCGGAGCGTCAATGAGAAGTGCCGTGTTTATGGAAGAGAGTTTCGTCCTCGGCTGCTGGCGACACTCTGTTAGGGCAGAGTCAGTGAACCCTCACCAGAGGAGAGGAGGGGCTCAGGTTTAACCGTCCGCACAATAAAACTCACCGTGCTGACTTGACAACAAAAGGCAAAGAAGAGAAATTGTTTGTATTATCAAAACCCAAAACAGAATTGGGAGTGACGGCTCAAATTCTCCACAAGTATCACATCACATGCGCTCCAAAAGCAATGCGAAAATCCTTTGTGGCAACACTCCTATTATGAAAGGAGATTAACCAATAAGGACATTGCAGTTGATGTGCTTTAGGCTTCATCCTCCCCCTTCTTTTGAAATGATTCAAGCGTCCAATAAAGGACAAGGCAATTACCATCCTCTCTTTAATGAAGGGGAAGCTGGCTTTTGGTCCTGAGCACGGTGAGTTTTTGTTGAATTAGAATTAATGAGCTTGGTCAAAGTTTGCTTCTAATTGCCCTTTCATTAAGACCCATTTGTTATCATGTCTTAATAGCTTCCATCCCTACTTGCAAAAGATAGAAGGAAAAAAAAAATATTTATATATTATGACTCTAAAAAGTTTGCACTGGTGTTATTAAATGTTTGAGAAGAGTTTAAAGAGCCATGAAAAAAATGCGTAGCGCCCGTACTTCCTCATACTTTCAGCGTTCGACTGGCTGATATGATTTTTCAATTTGCCGGTGGTCGTAACCGTCGGGACTCGGTTCTGCTCAGGGTTGCATCAGCTGTTGTGGTATGTGGCCGCAGTGGGAAGGTAAAGACCGTGACGTTTGTGTTTTTGGCTTCCTGTGTGCCTTCCAGCTGTATTCTGTATTAGATTATGAAAACACCCCCGAATTTTGCGAAGAGCAGGGGCAATTTAGTCCCGGAGTAAACAGCAAGGAGTCCCTACAGGAAACACTGGAGATGGATTGCCGGATGGAGGCTCTCCCCCCATTTTCCTCCGCTCGCCGCTGTTTGTGACTGTATGCGTTCCCTTTGGTGACAAGAGGCTGTTTACCTTACTAATGGAGAAGTGTGCTGGTGTGAAAGAGGTGGCAGGCTCTATTTAGACAGAGCCATGGTAAAGTAAACTTCTGAGTTGAATTTAAATAAACCTCAGTGGAATGGTTTTCCGTGCAGCTAAGTCATGGGCAACAGCAAAAAGGAGGGGGAGAGAGAGAGAGTGATGAAGGAGTAGGAAAAAGGGTCCAGTCTATGCACAGGGCTGTGCTGAGTGATTAGCTCCAGAGACATAAACAAAAGGGGGATCTGGGTAATTCAATGAGGAGTGGCGGATGTGGGAAAGAAGGTGTATGTTGCAAGGGCGAACGGTTGAAGTCTTTTAAAATGATTTCACAGTTTGGAATCTCTGTAGTCATTGCGAATCACTCAAAATGACAGAGGTTGGAGTAGAGTTCCTGCTCTGTGGCCAGGGATGAGTTAGATTAGAGAACATGAACTTTTTTTTTTTTTTGTACACAACACATCGAGCCCTTGCAAGCCTGAAAGTTCATTTCCAAGTCTGACAGCCAAGGGCCGAATGCCCAGGAGTGAAGCTGTGGAGAGCAGACAGATCAGATTCTGCCTTTGTCTACCATCCCAGCATCCCCTCATCCCTCCCTCCCTCAGCAGCTCTGGAATCAACCAACGCAAGCCAAGCCAAAAAAACAGAGTCATCAGGAGAAAACTATCAAACAGACAGAGTCGGAGTGGTCAGATACTTGCCAGAGCTGCATGAGGGAGGCTTTTACCACTTATCTCTGTTATTGTGAGCGCAGGGTAAAAACTCTTGCATAGTTTCTAAAAGTTGCCTAAGTTTTATTTTTCGCTCATTGAGCTTGTTACGCAGACTCTTGTGATCTTCAGAGTTTGCCGCAAGTTGTATAAATTGGAACTTTGATGATCAAAAATTGAATTTGTGGCACACAATGGTTAATAGAACAAGCACGGTAAATAACATTTGTGCCACTGACAGGCGGAACAAATGCAATATTCTGTCAAAGCCCGGGCTCTGGTGTTCATGTGGATGTAACTTGTCAATCCTCTAGATTTTTCCTACAATAGTTGCCTTCAAATGTCATTATCGGACATGCTGTTTCCTGGTGCGTCAACTCAGGAAACTGTTTACTACAAGCGCGCAAGTTGTGACGGGAGACTTAAGTGCTGTCTGTCAAGATGTGCATCGTATGTGCCAGAGAGTCCAGCGGTTTGTCGTGTCAGAGTCGGTTGAATATTGAAGGGGCTTAATGCAGAGAACTTTCAAGCTGTGTCGAAAATACTCAAGCTGCATCATCGAGGTGTCTTGTCGGGGAGGGGTCTTAATGTTTCAAAGACAGGGTGTTTGAGAGAAGAGGGTCAAATAAAACATTCATTTCAAATTGCACAATGCAAAACACAAGATGGGGACTTTTTGGACGCTCCATACTCAGAACTTCGTACTTTGACCTTCATGTGCTTCAGTTTGGATAATAAGGAGCCCAAGCAACAAGCTCTTTTGTTATTTATTTTTCTCCCCGAGTTGTTTATGCAGCTAAAAACAAAGATGGAGAAACATTTCTCAACATCTTGTCATCCTAAACCTAAAGTATGTAGGTGACACAGTTCTAATAAAGTGTATATTTTTGCAGTTATCTTTAAAAACGTTTTCCCTCTGTGTCTAAATTATTCAATCAAATGAACCTCTGAGTTCATCTGCATCTTTTCTCCACTGTATCAGTAACTGCTGGGTCGCTTGTTATAGAAGCGATCCCTGGATCATCTTAGAACTTTACTGATTTTAACAAGCGTTATCTGGCTACAGACTGTGGAGAAAGTGGAGCTCCACTTTAGATGGGAAACACGTGACCTTCACTCTCAAGGAGAGGTCTTCACAGGTCCTTTCATGGACCCGAACCCATGTCAAAAGTTGTCTAGCCCTTGAATAAAACTTGATTTTTTTTACCTAAAGTTGTCTTCTTCTACCTGGTTCAGTTGCTACATAGGCTATGTGATGTAAACAACAATAAATCCACGTCGTTATTCTCTTTGTGGATACAGATGCTATTTGTAGCAACTGCTAACGCTAATAGCCTACACCGGTCAGGACGTGTCGTGAACATATTTCTCATTTAACGTTATCATGTTGGCGATCCGTTGTGCTTTAGAGCTGCTGGGCAAACCGCTAATAACACGCTACGGCAACATGATTGTTTGATGACAAATACGCCACGTTAATGAATAATCATTTAACTGCCCCGAGTCCTGACATTGGCTAAACCAAACTACTGTTTGTTTTGTTTACTTTTGCGTGACCTGTCACATGACATTTCACACCCTACTGTGAAATGTGTGTGTGTGTGTGTGTGTGTGTGGGGGGGGGGGGGGGGGTGGGGAAGTGACAGCTGCCACTGCCAATATCTTTACTTCTGTCTGGTAAATGCAGACCCAGCCTGTCAGAGAGCACCGACCAGACCCGAGACTAACTGTACCGATTCCGACCCGAACCCGGAGTCATGTCTTGTGAATGGACCCAGGACCCGATTCGGGTCGGAGCCTCAGGTTTTCGGGTTGTCGGGTTGTTTCCGAAGACCTTTACTCTCAAGTGGTTGGGGTTGGATTATCAGGTAAAGGTGCTCTGTGTGGTAAGTGGAGATTACATGTTTCAGGTCTAGTGTGGAGCTCCACTCCCCCAAAGTCTATGTTCAACCAAGTACGAAGGACCTTTTCCTATTTTTAGTTCAGAGGGTCACCCTAGAGGTGTGGGACGTTAAGTCACTTTTACAACGCTGTCCCAGATTTACTCTTTTTCAACTCTTGCTCACTTTCATTTTCTCTTCCGTCGTTGCTTTCTTAAGTCTCTTAATCGTCTCTGCCACGATGCCAAATTCAGCTCTGTGAACTAGTTCCATTGTTGTTGATGTGTGATATTGTGCCAAAAGGAAATGTGCAGTTGTCGTAAGAAATGTGGACCTGTCACAACCGAATAGTGGGGATGGGAGACCGCAAGAGCTAAACAACACTGACTGGAAGGTAATAAGCTTCCCACAGCGTTGCGAAACCATCACTTCCATACCAGCCGCTGTGAATCGCCGCCATTTTAGTCAACGAGAGTGGCCTCGCCAGCGGCGCCGTGGAGGAGCTTCTGCTCTGCTCAGCAAAAAATACGCATCAAGTCTGTTTTTTCACGTGATCTTGAAGCCTTCGGGTAAACTTGCAAATCCAGCCGAGAAGGCAGCACTTCCAAACGCTCCAGCGAGACCTTATGATGGAGCAAAACTGGACCTCCACTCCCTGTAGGACTGAGCCTTGATATTCATCCAGTATTCCTTAAAATTGCTTTAAAACAAATTTTGGTTTATTTTATAATTGAAAACCAACCATTTCTTAGCCGAGTAGGTAATATTTCGGTATTTGCAATTAGTGCTGGGCGATATGGAAAAAATCATATATCACGATATGGACTATTTTATATCACGATAACGATATATGTCACGATATACCATAATAAAGTATGTTTTCAGTTATTCTCTGAAAAGTTTGACAAAAATTTCATTGCTTACTTTTCAACTTTATTTTGAAAGGACATTTAGCTGAACTGTCATAAACATACATTTTAGTGCAGCAAAAACAGGTAGGTACAGAGGTACAGTAGCTTTCAAATTTTTTTTTAAAGTGCACAACAGTTTCTGAGAGGGAAAACACATTTTTGCACTGAAGTTCAGCTATAAAAAATATACACAAATTATTTTTCAACTTTCTGAAATCTGTAACCTTGTAGTGTAAAGTTTGCAAACCAATATAAAGTGTCTAAAGTAAACATCAGGGTTGAAGAGAACTCTGTTTAAGGCATTAACCATGAATAAAAGTGAAAAACATAAAAGGCTACTTTGTAGAAGTAGATATGATTCTATCAAATTTATCATTGCAGGTTATTTAATTACATATTTGCTGTAATAATTGATAAAATTTGGTTAGAAACGATAGAAACGATAGAAGAGAAATGGCACGATACACACTTTTCTATCGTCCTCACGTTATGTATCGTCATATTGCCCAGCACTATTTGCAATAACTCATGAACACGCGGATATATATATATAAAGAAGATCCCAAGATGCACAATTGGGAGCCAACTCAAGGGGGCACCTCACATGTCTAGAGTTTATGTCATAATTTGTTATATTTCTTCAAAATCTCTTACTATGATACAGGATTTGAAACCTGTATCAAAATACAAGATAAAATGAGCAACCATTTTTAAGCAGCGGCAACGCTTCAGCTTTTAAGTAGGATAAAAGTCTCCTTTCATTTGGAAACGTGGTGTGTTGTCTCATCTTCTTCCAAACGGAATAAAGAGTCTAATTGTCAAGGATTTTTATGGAAGCACCTCTTTGTCGGAGGCCCTCTTTAAGCTCACATTCCAGTATGTAGGATTACAAAATAACACCAGCCGGCTCGCTTCTTAATTGTGGCTGTCTTGGCCCAAGTTGGCAGTTATGATCCCAAAGAATGAATGAATGATGAGGTAAGCAGACCCAGATCAACTCCTGCTGTGCTGCCCAGCAATGCAGCTGCATTTGTCATGGCCCGACACTTGTAGAGCCGTTTGGCACCCCCCACCGCCACTTGGCCACCTGCCCTCTTGGCTCAAATGTTTACAAGCAAAAAGGAAATTTAAAAAAAAAAAAAAAAAAAAGAAAGACGAAGAAGTAAAAACACACAGCTAGAAGCCTCAGACTTGCCTTGTGAAGTAATGCAGATGTTGACACATGCTTTGCCTGAAGGTGGTGAGACACAAATTGGCAGTGGTCTCAGAAATAGCAATAAAGAGACACGTGTTCTCGCAGTGACTTGTGAGTGAAGAGGTGATTCATTTGTGTGTAATAATCTTTCAGAGCATGCTAGTTTCACAACCTGGTCAGGTCACACACATACAAAATTCCCGCTCACGATTTGCTTGCTGTAACTTGTCCGACGGTGGATGCTCAGTTCCAACGTGCCGCCATTACTTTTCTAGGCCGTTGGCGCGGATTGGAATTAAGGTTGGGAGATGAATGCGCGCGGCCCCCCCTTGCACGTGATGTGGCGGCGACGCAACAGTTTCAACTTCAGGGGCAAAAAATAGAGTCAAGCTTGGAAGCACGTATTATGCAAATGCTGTAATGTTTTATCTGGAGGGGGAGAGAAAGAAGCTTCTGGATCCTCTCTAGCAGTTGTGACAGCACACTCAAATGGAAAAGGATGTTTTTGTTCCCGTTTTTGTACGTTCCATTGGTTGTACTTGAATGTTATCCTTTGAGCGAAACCACATTATGCTTGGCACGGCGAGAGATGTCCCATTTGGCTGCCTTTCTTTTAGCTATTTATCGCTGTTAATTTTGTGTTCTATCTGCAAAGACTTCCTCGGTGAATATTTCGGGGCAGTGCAGATTTTAGCTCTGTGTGTTTAATGAGGTCTCTTTTGGGTGGGTCTGCTGAAAGATAGCCATCATCCACTGCCTTTCATTATGTCGCTGCTATTTAGATTAGCAAAGGACGGGATTAATTCATGTAAAGAAAAAAAATGTAAAGCAAAAGTATCTTATGTTTCCTCTTTTTTTCCTCTTCCACACAGCTCCTCCACAGTTCTTCCCTTCTTTCCATCCTCCGGTGCCGATAGACGACAGACATACCCAGGGACGGTACATCTACGAGCCCTCCCCCGTCCCCCCTCTTCACGTGTAAGTCTCTCACACCGGTCACACACACCCCCGAGACGCTGCTGAACACAACCGCGTTTTGGCGATACAAATCAAGCCCCACGAAACTTCCTTCCGCTCGTGGGCACGGAGCATCCCCCCTCGTGGGTGCCGGGGCGCCTCTTTTTTTGCCTTTCAGGATCAAAGGCCACGGCCCCTGTACGCGCGCAACATGATCCGCGTGTCAGAGACACGCAAATGAACATGTGTCAGAGACATGAAAATGAGAGCGAGGGTGAGGGGAGCCCGGGAGCGCGCAATTCTCCTAAGAGCGGTGATCAAGCCCTGTCAAGGGAAGGAAGCAGCGCCTTCGCTGACATCGACCCATCTCTGACAGACTGTACGCAACCAGGCGCCCCACCTCATCCAGTCACATGTGTGTTCGGCCTGTCAGATATGAAATGAGGTAAAAACAGAGTGTCATTCCTCATTAGAAATACAAGCTAGTCAGTCCAAGCGGGGCGAGTCTTAATATGCGGCGGTCTCGGAGGAGTACTCCTGGTGGTGCCGGCCGGGTCAGCAGAGAACTTCAAAGGACTCTCAGCCCTGACTTTCAGTCAGCCTACTCCACTCTCTCTTTCCATAATTTGTATTCTTTGCATCCAAACAGCGAACAGATACCTCATCGTCCTTGCACCGCTTGTTTCCTACCCGCAGACACGGAGGAAGCGATCACCGCGCGACGAGGACAAATTGGATTGGGCAGCTACTTGGGCCGCATTATGTTTGATATTCTTCATCATTATCAACTCCCCTCTTCTCCTCCTCTAGGACTCATATCTCTCCCTCGCTGATGTGCCACTAAGCGTAATGAATTTTTTATGTCACCCCCCTCACCAGCCCTCCACCTCGGGCCCACCCCACCTCTCAACCTCTCGTCTCCTGCTCAGGGGGCTGCGGCGGAGGAAGAAAGGGAGGAAATAGAAAAGAGAGCGAGGGGAGAAAAAAAATAAAGGGAGGTGATTGATGCCCGATGTCACCGCAAACAAAATGGCAAATATAATTTAGCATTTAGCTTATGCGGAGATAATGGGGCGAACACGCACAGGCAACATAGGCTCAAAACAAACAGCCGGGCTTGTTATCCGTCAGGAGCGCTTTGGTACGATGTGGAGCACAGGTCAGGGAGGGGGAGGAGAAAAATGAAGGGGGGGGGACACTGATCCAGGGAATTGAATTAAGGGGGGAGAAGTTACCGAGCGCCGGCGTCTTCAGTCACTATGTCCGGACAGGAGTTATCTGTGCGCTTGGTTTGCTGTCATTGGAGACATGGTCGTGCTCTGCCACGCTACTTAAGGGCTATTTATCCAAACCATTAAGCACAGACCTGTTTAATATGACACGCTATGCAGAGGAAAACTATTTGTCATGATTATAAGACAGCTGCCGAGTGGCCAGCCGTATTTAAATCAACTCCGTGAGCTCGCTGTCACGCTCGTTATCTTTGAACTGAACGTGCCGAAGCATCTTTTGAGCCTTTTTTGCACGGGGAGGCGGCAATATCGCCAGCTTGATTAAAAAGCAGCGCCGAATTCCTCAGTGAGAAGAAGTACTCATCACATGTGCTATTACAGCAACCACCTGATGGCAAATTTGAGTTAATTACATGCCCAGGTTTCGTGCAAGTTCGAGCCGTGGCTGAACTTTATGAGCCTGAAACTGCAGCCAAGAAGTAATTCTTTGCCAGAACTTAAGTGATGCATTCTGCTCAGTAATGTTGCTTGTAGCCAGCCCGAGCAAATAGAGGCAGTCAACGTATTGCTGTCGCTCCGGGGAAATGGAGGACAGGAGGCGGCTTATGGAGAAATATTGAATTGTTTTAAGACAAGTTCTCCTCCGTGTGCAGAATTAATCGTTATTAGCCCTCTCAAAGATATGCCTAAGTACACAGGGACTATTATTGCAGTACTTCCCCATGCAACCTCTCATTACGGCCTGTAATTACAGTTGGGTTGGCCCTGCGGCGGTTCCATCAATCCAGCCAGCTTCCCCCGCCGCGCACACGAGCCAGCCACCACCGGGCACCCGTGGCCGGAGCAAAAAAAAGAAAAAAAAAAAACACGACGAACGCCCAGCAGCTTGTTTCCTCTCCGCCACAACGACACATCCACCATCCGTACGTGGCAAATGAACAGAATCATATCCTATTACCGTGAAGGGCCTAATTGAAACATGTTTATTTATGGCCCTCGTTTTCAGACGAGGAGCAGGCGTTAGCAGCGCAGCTAACGGGCTCCAGCGATATGAGGCGGTGGAATTAAATTAAAAGCTCATAAAATGAAATATGCTCTGTATTAGCTGTTTGACACTTAATTTGCCTTTAAATGAGCAGAGGAAATCACAAATTAACTGTCCTTTGTTTTTTTTTTTGTTTTTTTTTTCCCCTCTTTACCTCACCTCCTCTATTAGGCTAGGGAGAGTGCAATTACAGACACAGGCTAATCGTTTAGTTTATGAATTCTTGTGGGGAAGGTACCAATGTGCCATTCAATATTAAAGCCTCGGGGTCAGGGTGGGGTGGGGGCGGGGGGTTCCTTCTTGTGTTTTACTGAGAAACTTAGATGTTTTGCATGAAAGTACAACACTTAAGAAGCGTTTCAACATCTGGTTTCTTCAGTTTAACTGAAACCTCACTGTCCCCGGACTGATCTGGGACCAGCCAAAACCTCACTGTCCTGGACTGATCTGGGACCAGCCAGAGCCTTTCCTGAGTACTTTCCTCTCATCCCTCGAGCACCACCAAAAGGAGAGAGGCCTGGAGAAGATGCTTCCTGCTTAAATAAACACATTGATCAGTGAAGAACGGGCTCTCCATGGGAGCTCTGCCACCGCCATTGTCCAGGACTGGCTTAATGGGAGTTTTGGGTCGGGGGGGTAGAGACCGCTCCTTTCATTCCGGCTTTATTGCTTGACCGCGGTACACAGCAAAACAAAACAGCCCTCTCATGCAGCTCAGCCCTGGCTCTCGGTCACCCGGAGACCGCTCAGAACAAACAGAGGCATTCGTCACAAGTCAATTATCGGCAACAGACTTTACTCTGGAGTCCCGGGCTCTTGTGCTTTGAATGGGAACACTAAAAACAACACAGGATCCTTATAGGATAAGCAATTGACTCGCAACCTTTTGATCCCTTACCGTATGCAAATTCACTACAGACTCAAGGCAAAGCTGAGTCAATTTAAGAGTCTGTAAAGTTGCGCGCGAGACAATGCGCGGGAGCGTTACGGAAAACGAGAAGATGTGAGAACCGTGCTTTAAATTACTTTGCTTGAAAGTCAAATGACGCATAAATAAGTTCCCTGCTAGTATTTTTACCTGCTCTAAGGATTTCTAAGGAAGTGTAACAGTCTGAACCTAAAAAAAAAAAAAAAAGTTATATTTTGAAGGCAGAAAAACTTATGTATAAAGTCATGTTATGTGTTTTCTGTCAAAGCGGAGGCGGAGTACGATTCCATGTTCCCCCCGCCTGTGCGGTTATTTCATTCAGGAGCGTGTTTGCTCAGCTGCAAGCCCGGCCTGACTGGAAGGTATGCTGGAGGTACCATGGGAGAGCTGCCGCGCGCCTCTGTCATCACAGCGCAGCTCACAATCGATGAGTCAGGAAGGAGTTTTCAGGCCTGCGTGAGCTGTTGCCCCAGACGCTTTGTTTCATTCAATGAGTGCGGCACAGTACCGACTCGTCATTACTCCTTCAACTCCAGTTAGATTTCTGCAGAGCATCCTGAGATTCTCACACAGTTTGGGCGCATCAGCCCTCACATGCCCCCCCCTGTCCTCAAAAGTGCTGTTTTCTTTTAAGATCTGCGCCGACTTCTTCTGTTATTTACATAAACTGTTGTCAGGCTGCCCAATCTGCCGCATGGAGGAGCAGCGTGTTGCTTAGCATAAAGACCGCCGTCTTATCTCAACACCTCCTTCCAGATGGGACGAGGCCGAGCATTGCAATGCTCACACACTCACACACTCACACACACACACACACACACAAGTGCAGGCATGCTCGCATACCGCTAAACAATAGGAAGACAAAAGGAGCTGCTTTAGCTCCTATTGCAGCTGGAGGGGAATTATTTTTCCAGAGTGCAGTTTCATCAGCGGTTGGCTTTTGGTGGTGCTTGATAATTCATGTGTCAGTTTCATGTGTGCACATCAACACTCATCTCGTCTTCACTAGGGGTGTGAAAAAAATTGATTTGGCGATATATCGCGATTTTCAGCTGTCTGATATAATATCTATTTTTCATTCATTCATTTCAATTCATTAATTCGCTTAAATGTGCAAAAACGCTAATAATAAACAATAAATAGGTTGTTTTGAAGCAAAAAATTTTGACTCAATTTGTCCTCTGAATGATCAATATCATCTGATGAACATAAACAGCAACTTGATTTTTCATCTCTACTTATAATTTTGATATTAACTGGGTAGAATATCGCAATATATCGTGATATCGCGATATTGTGATAATATAATTTCGTGGCCCAAGTATCACGATACATATCGTATTGCGAGGTGCTTGCCAATACTCACCCCTAGTCACACACTATTTCTATTAAATTTGTAACGGCATCCTTTTTCGTAACAGTTGAAATCTGAGTGTTTAGCAGTATTAAAGAAAAGGGTGGGGTGGGGGTGAACTCTTTGACAATTTCCTATTAATATTCACATTTGAATAATGTCTAGACTCACATAGGAGTAAAGCCATAAATTACACTAAGAATTAATGATTATATTCCCTAATCGCATCTGATTATCTCTGTCCTGATACGGCTCCTGTCACCAGGAAGCAGGGCCAAGAAGGACCCCTTTTTCATCTTCCTCTCCAACTGTCCAAAACCCCTTCTTTGTGACTTCATAGGTCACCCCTCTATGGTGCAGTCACACCCCCCCCCTCCTCCCTTCTTTAATACTTCCTCTATGGAGTAAGTCAGGGGGACAGGCGGTCACGCCGTCGCCGGCTTTATGATTAATGGTGTTTATTCTTGACAGAAGGCTCCTTTATTTATCTGCATTGCAGTTTCACTGATACTATCAGTCACCTGAATGAAAAATATTCAGTCATACCAATTTTGCAGTATAATTGAGTAGAGTCACTTCCTTTCAGTTTCCCCTCCCACCCCTTGCTCTCCTCTCCCTCTCTATCTGGCAGCCTTATCATCGCCACAGTAATTTTCGCGCTGCGTTGTTTGATATGGAGAGGCTGACTTTAGCCGTATTTGACATAAAGCCTCTTCAATTTTCACAGGAGGAAAAAAAAGGGGGGGTGGGAGAAAGAAAGTTGTGCAGCACTCTGTAAGGGGAAAGCATCTCCCCGCCACCACCTTTTTTTTTCTTTCTTTTTTTTTTTTTTTCCCCTTTCTGAGGCAATTTCAGGATTTAGAGAGTAAGGAGATAAATGCCTAAGCAGAAATGTGGGCAGATTGAAGTTACAGTATATCTGTTATTTTTGTAATACACCACTTTCTGAAGCCTAAATGGCCAGTGTAGTCTTTTTTTTTTCCCCCGTCAGCCCGTGCACAGGACCATGATACTTTGAGGCACCTGTGTATTTTGAGAATGATGGATCCAGCAGGTTAGAGCGAGGAAAAGAAAAAAAAAGAAAAAAAAAAGAGTTTGGCACCACAGATATTTGACAAGGCCTGTAAAGGTTGTAGAGTTGAGTCATTACCTGTGGAAATGTGTGAAGACATGTCCCAAAACTCTTTTTATCCGGCTTGGATTACCCTCTCCGAGGCTTCTCCAGCTGCTGTGCTGTACGTTTACATTTCTCCCCACCCCACGTTTTTTTTTTTTTTTAATCCTCTCTAAAAGGTTTATTTTCTCTCTAAGGTCTGATCCAGCATGATCCCTCACACAACATTTTACTAAATTAAATCAATCCTCAGTATCCCTCCAAGAAATATTTTCCCGTTCATTATCATTTCTTCACTTTTGGTCCGGGTTGAATTTAATTTAAGGCCCCATTAAAATGGCTTTGAAAGAGGTACATTTTTTGATAAAACAGGAGCCCATTAATCTCTAATACGGGGGCCTGCGAATTTGCACATGTAACGCGTTTGTGGATTTGATTTTCTATACACAAGTCATTTGCCCCCTCTTCATGTTTGAGATCTCAATTTGTAGCTCTCCCAAGGAGCACAATGGAAAACCAGGTCTGAGGGGACGAGATAACAGGCAGGTGCCAGCAGCTCTGCGCTCATGCATGTGCGTGTGCACGTGCGCTAATGCAGTCATGCTTTCACGAACACACACGTTTCAGATCACTTTAGTCTTTAGAGTGTCACTTGTTTTTCATTTTATTTAAATCATTTGTTTGCAGCTCTCTCTCGTTTTTCACTCTTTATATCAGAATTGATTAGATTTAATGTTTAGCTTTTTTCTTCTGTTAAAGCACACACATGAATATAAATGTCCACCGTCAGTTACTGCGATTGTTGTTGTCAAGTGTTATATCCGTAAAAAAGAAGCCAGCTATTTTATAACCACATGTGGCAAAATAAATCATTAGAACTAGGGATTCGCGATAACTGTTTTTTTAAACCGATACCGATAACCGATAACACACACATATACCTAAGATCATAACATCAATACTATGAACAAAATCAAAAATAGTTTTGACTTTTTAAATGAACAGATATTTATTTTTTCCAGTGAAAAACTATTGGCAAGCCTCTCAAACATTTTCGTAAAGCTATCAAACAAACCTATTTGATATCTCACATTAACTTAAATAAGGTTCATTACTGACTGATATAAAAACATAAAGGCTCCTTGAACTGATGGAAATACATGCATCAGAATTACTAACTGAAAAAGATTAACATTTAAAGGATTTTGGCTTGTGGTTCCATTTAAATTAATACCTTTAATTAAAGTAAATGAGGTTCAGCAGTTTTTATTTTTTATTTTTTAATCTTATGGAAGCTTTAGATGAGAGAAATGAGGGAGAGGAGAGGAGAGGGGTAGACTGCTGCTGGCTTGCGCACGTTAGCATTAGCTTCCGTTAGCTCACGTTAGCGCGATTTCAAAACTCCATGGAAGTGATTGTTATGTTGTAGGTGGCCGATCGAGTTTTACGTATTAAAGCTTGTGCTTCCCTCCTCGTAGAATTCGCTCGGAGGATTCATCGCAAATAACCACCAAACTATCTTCTTCTGAAACTTTAACAAAGTTCCGCGCCGCCATGTTTGTTGTGATCAGCACAATGCATGTTGCATTCAAGGTGTACCGTAAATTCCGACGTTTCCTCGTTTGCTAGTCGTTCTTTCGGCCTTTTCTATTTTTTTCTTATTTTATGTGTAACATGAGGGAGAATACTGCGAATATCAATTAAAGTCAGCAACTACCAAAATTATGACCGAGTTAACGAGTTGTTTTCTGGCATGAGGGGTATTCTTGATTTTCCTTATTGAGTAATCGTTTTTCTGATTATGCCGACGTCGCTTGAACATAACATCAGAACATCACTGCCAGTTATTCAGGTTTTCAGAGGGAGCGAGGCATTGCCGTGTTGACAAAAATATATGTTATCGGGGCTATTTGTCGTGATATCGGAGTTATCGGCATGACGTCATAATTTCCTGTTATCGACCCGATAGTTATCGTGCACCCCTACTTTAGAGTGTCACTTGTTTTTCTTTTTATTTAAATCATTTGTTTGATTATTTTTTCACTCTTTATATCAGAAGTGATTAGATTTAAAGTTAAGCTTTGCTTCTGTTAAAGCACACACACATGAATATAAATGTCCACCGTCAGTTACTGCGATTGTTATTGTCAAGTGTTATATCCGTAAAAAATAAGCCAGTTATTTTATGACCACACGTGGCAAAATAAATCATTTGAACCAGATAATTCAGGGTGTTTCATGTCTCATTTCATGTCAATTTGGTAATTAATGAACTGATTAATCTCGACTGTATTTCTGAATTTAATGAAGAGCGACACAAGCAAACCTAAAAGATGTTTCATTTGTGAAATATGCTCATTAAATAAGGCACTTGTAAGCTATTTGGTTTGTGCGGGAGACTGTTTAATTTTTAAAAAGACCCTCCTCTCACTGGGGAGGACCCCTGACAGCAGAGCTACCCGCCGCCGTCACCACAACCTCTGCCACTTAAATGGAGTTTTCTTCAATAAAATCTTAGAGGGATTTTTTTATAGGGAGGCTGTTCCTCACAAAATGCAGAATGAGCACATTTTATTTAAAAAAAAAAAAAAAAAAAAAAACGGAGACAGTTTTTAGCCTTTTATAAACTCGACCTGTGCCCTGCAGACGTCATGCAGTTGCTGTGTAGAAATGTGGATTTTCCATTACTCCGATCTCCGGGCTCCAGACCCTGCGATCCCACTCCAGGGGCCAGTTATAGCAAGTAACGAGACCAAGGGAACAGCGCCATAAATCCTCTCCAGCTCTTCTCATTTTCCATCCTCTCCTCGCCATCCTTCCCTTCCTTTCCTCCCTCTCTCTTTCGCTTCCGTCTCTCCCGCTCCAGCCCTCAGTGAATGATTGAAGGGAGCCTAAACGAAACAATGTGAGATATTACCACATGCTCGTTATACGAGGCTTTTATTGTGGCTGAGCTTCTACTAATGTTAGAGGAAATGAGTTTATTTCCTCTCTCATTGCCTCTGCTCCTCTTTTATGCCCTTTTCTGTTTGTTTATCTCCGAATCGCCAAAAGAATTTCACTCCTTTTTACACTCTTCCTACCAGTGAAAATTAATTCATATCACATAAAACGATTCTTTTCTTTCAGCCCTTTGTTATCTCACTTATCAGATGTGGCGTCCATTACATCTGATAGCGCGATAGAGAATGTTTTTAATGATGTTGTTTGAAGCGTGGGCTCTTCAGAAGAGCCCTCGCTATTTCTGTCTCCCATGATACATCGCTTTTCTCAAAGAGGGCATCCGCTCGCGAAGTGTTTTCCGTTGCGCGTGTCCGGTGGGAGCTGCGTAAATATGCAGAGTCATGCACGCAGCTGCAGGGTGAACGCACTCGTAAGATTGCAAGATTGCACGTCCATCATTTTATTTGACCTTTGTCTGGCTGCGAATCTACGCAGTCGGGATAACAGTTTTCTTTCTTGAACCGAACGAGGCTAGGACACTCGTCCTTCAGGCCCAGACGAAGAAAAGACAAATGCTTTCCGAAGTTTCCTTATTAGGAATTCTCTCCCATTCGTACCAGTTTTGTTTCATTTATGTAGCAGCTTTTGTGAAACATCCTCCTTTGGGTCCGTCCAAAAATTTCCACAGGTCAGTGTTTAAGCCTCCCAAAGCTTAATCAAGCGCGAGCATGGCACCGCCACGCATTCAGCCCCTTCATGATTAAATATCAAGGAACTCCGCTTGACGTTTTATTAGCCCAACAAGATGGATGAAATGGCCAGAATAAAGTAGGCTGTGTCTGTTCACTTTCCCACCAGCGCTTGCCTTTCTTCTGTCCAGATTTTCTCTCCTTCCCCTCCTCTGCAAGAAAAAGTATGTGTTTGGAAAACGTGATGGATTTCACTCCGAAAGGGAGATTTTCGCTGCAGAGAAGGAAATATTTCCCCCCCGTCTCGTACCTGATGCTCGGCCCTGTCTCTTTTCTCCCGACCTGCTTTATTTTGTCTCTTGTTCCACCTCAGAAACGTGTCTGAGGGATTAACCGTCTCCAGCGGCGTGTCTCCGCTGTCTCGCAGCGCCGGGCGTTGTTTGTGATTTGCTCGGGCCCAGTCCGTGCGGCTGCTCATTCCGGCAGCCCAGTGTGATGCTGGGAGTTGAGGGGGGAGGGGGGGGCCGTCTCACGAATCCGGGCCACACTCGCCCTCCTCACCTGTAGGCCGCGCGCTCACACGCAAACGTCTCATTACCCGACTTGTCGGGCCGCGAAGGCGCTGGGCCGTGGAACCCGAGCCCAGCATGGCTGCAGGCGTCAGATGAATGTTTGCGTAAAGGCGTCGGGGCCGTCGAGACAATGCTTGAGAGGAAAAAGAAAAGACAGATGGGCTTCCTCTCTGTTTTTGGAAGTTTAACACTTTAACACCCAGGAGTCCCCTTCAGTCTCCTCTCTAGCCCGAGGCACGCCGGAGAAACGCAGGACGCTCACGGAGAGCGAATACCTGTGTTTACTATGCTGCTTTGAAAAGGAAGGAGAAAAAAAAAAAAAGAAGCAATCAAGCTCGTATTTGCAGTGAGCTGAGATGAAGGTGGAATGTTTCAATCAAAGCGATCGCTCTATTTGTAAAAAGGCAAAATCAAGCATGGGAGAAGACCAGAAAAGGAACAAGAAAATCTTTTTTTTTCTTTCTTTTTTTTTTTTTCTCCGTCTCATGTTTGTTCCCTGACTCCAGCCCCCTTGAAATTACAGGAAAAAAAAGACTGGCTCATTTTGTGCAATTTCACTTTCATGTTTTCATTTTCTTGCTACTCGGTTGATTCGTTTTGGTAGACATTCTTATCTCAATGGCTGAAATTACATTTAATTGCAGTGTGGAAAAACGGTTTTTCAAAACAGCCTGTGAGAATGAAAAAGCCCCGCTGCGCGGCTAAGCCAAACATAAACTTTTCAAAAAAAAAAAACCGACGATTTGGAACCGGCACAAGATGTGATTCAGTCTTTTTCTGATAACGTATAATCCCCCCCACACCCCCCCCAACCCCCCACCCGCCGTCTTTGCCTCAGTTTGAAACGAGAAGCATTTTTCACAGGTGACCCGACGTGAGCGGGTTCATGACACCTGGACACCTGGGCCCGCTTGTTACAGACTTGAGCCTGCAACGCTCGCTGAGTCCCGTTGATGAATGCACGCGATCGCGCCGGTGGGGGGGGGGGGGGGGGGGGGGGGGGGGGGAGGGGGGGGGAGCGATGCGCGCCCACAGGTGATGCACCGTACGCTGTTGAAGGGAGGACGGGTGTCTGTGTGTTTTCCTGCTGCTGCGTGCGTGCAGATAATGTGAGAGTGATTGAAACGCACAGAAGGAGGGAGGAGGAGGAGGAAGGGGAGGAGGAGGAGGAGGAGGAGGAGGGGGAGGGGAGGGAGGAGGGGGGTGCCGGGTATTCAGTGGGACAGCAAGTGTTTGTGTGTGAGCTGACTCCGCAGTGTACGGGAATGTCTGGCACGCCTCCAGAGGTGTCCCACCGAGAGGGAATCCTGCTTGATGTGACCATGAATAGAAAGCCCCCCCCCCACCCTCACCCCCTGGACCCGCTCGGGCCTTTGATGTCAGGGGGGTCACACGGAGACCTCGCAGCATTTGGGAGGGGGTGGGCATAGTTACTCCGGACGCCTGGCAACCTCACCGTACCCTGCCAGCGCCAGGGCCCGCGCCGCAGAGCCAGAAGAACAGCTTAACGCAGAGACGGCCGCCGGTCTGCAAAGACTCTACAACCGTCTTGGCCTCATTACTGAAGGGAGGCCAAAAATTAAGAAAAAGTTTTGTGTTTTATTTTTCTTCTCTTTAATCGTTGATCCATCGTTGGATAAAGCCACTGCTCTGCCTGAAGTTAGTGCACAACTTGATGCACACTGAAGAATAACTTCCTATCGCGGACTGAGGAAACACGGCTGTCCACTACTGGTTGCATCATACAGCGAATAAAAATTCCAGTTATTTATCTGAATATTCTATGATTTCAGTGAGATTAGAAGGGCAGTCAGAAGCTGCCAGTTTTGGTAAATAGGGGCCTTGTCCGGGTTGAGAGGGAGGCGCTGCACCAAGTGGTGAAGTTCAAGTATCTCATGATCTTTGTTCATGAATGGAGGGTAAATGGAGCAGGAGAACGGCAGCAGATCTGGATTCTTGTGTGTTGAAGAGCGAGCTGAGCCAAAAGGCAGGATTTACCTGTTGATCTCTGCTCCTACCTTCACGAACTGTGAGGGTAGTGACCAGAAGAACAAGATCACATGTATATATGAGGCTGAGTCACTTCCCCTCCACATCGAGAGGAGCCAGTACAGGTAGTTTGGGTATCTAGGAAGCATCCCTATGGAGGTGTTTGGTCCAATCAGGAGGAGGCCCCAAGGCAGACAGAGAATATACCTCCAGACTGGCCTGCTGAACACCAGGAGGTGGAGAAGAAGGTCTGGGCCTCGTCAGGGTTATAATAGTTTTGGATTTTCCATTAGTTTTAGTTTTTATTTAGTTTTTCCAAATTCAGTTAGTTTTTTATTTGTTTTTAGAGCAGTTTTGCTAGTTTTTATCCATTTTTGTTTTGAAATACTTAGTTTTTATTAGTTTCAGTGTTAGTTTTAGTTTTATTTTGTAAATTAAGGTTGTAATTTTGGTTGGAGTGAAGCACTGAACTTTTTGAAGGCTATCGAACCACATAGTCGTGTTTACATTCCGGTCTCAATAAACATATTTATCAATGTGTCTTCCCGCTTGTGGTGTTCCTGCGTATTTACTGACCAGCAGCTATCTGGTCTCCATGGAAACAGTCCATTATAGTTGCTGTTGTCTCCCGTTCCTTCCCAACGCTGACTGGCCTGCAGCTGTAGCTTCTCTTTCCAGGGGGCTAGCTTAGGCTAGCTTATCCAGCTAGTCTTGGTTAGCCTTCTTGTGCGAGCTTTTCAAATGGACTTTCAGATTCGTGGGTTTTTTTCCCCCTTGAGAAGTATTCCACACATCGTATCACCTGTTTCTACAACAAGACACTTATTTTCATCGTTAACACAGTCATAGTCAAAGAAATCCCAAATAGGACTGTGCCGCTTTCTCTCAACTTTAGCCGCAGCCATCACTGCTGGTTACTTTTTTTTTTTTTGCAGTTGTTGTTGTACGGCGGAACGAAGTTAATAGATTTCAAATGTTTATGAGAAAAAAATTACAAATACAAAAATGAAGGATGTTCTTGATATTATTATAGTTAATTTTAGTTAGTTTTATAAACACATAATACAGTTTCAGTTAGTTATCATTTTTTTTTAAACTTTAAACTGTTTTTTCAATTCTAGTTTTCGTTATTTCGTTCATTTTCGTTAACGATAATAACCTTGGGCCTCGTTGCTGAGGCTGCTGCCCCCAACTCGGTTAAACCGAAGTTTATGGATGGATGACCAGAAGTGGCAAAGAGAACCAGATTAAAAACGCAACTGGAAATCGTGATGCTGCCACAGGTGGGCTTGCAATAAACCCATGACGGCACAAAAGCAACACGGAGAAGAACTTCAGGTGCCTCTTAAAGGACTATAACGTTGAGTTGGTGCTGTGGTCAAAATGCATAGATATGCTGGAGCACGACTGGTTCCTCGGTTCCTGAACAGAACTGGCGTTCAAATAAGATCTGAACCCGTCTGCAAAGCCCCTGATGAGTGAGTTCGGCCCCTTTACACATCATATTCCCCTGGACTCGGGTCGCCCCTGTTCACTAACTGATAGCTTCACCTCGCTACTGGACTCCTGTGGCAACACTCTCGATGATACTTGAATTATATATCTGTGAGCATTAAATTCTAACAATATTTGCTTTCAGAAACTCTTGACTTTTAATCAGTATAACTGCCAGCGTTGCCTTGTAATTAACCATCCAGAACCTGGTGCTTTGTCTTCAAGGACACTGGATTACAATATACAAATGAGTTCATCTCAAACCACCCAAAGTCACTGGAATGTTCTTCAGGTGCAGAACGTAATGAAGACTTTCCTGTTCAATCATGATCCTTGAATATACAGTATCTACTTTCTTCTGTTTGTGTCTCCGTCTCTGTCTTCTCTGTCTTCTCTCTCCCCTTGTCTCGGCTCTCTTTTCTCTCCCTCCTTGGGTCTCAGCTGGCTCTGTTCCTGTGGCCCTTTGATCTCGGTGAAAGGGTTTGGAGCTTTAAAGTGCCTCTGTTTCCGCTGTCAGGACTCCCTCTCTACCTCCTCTCTGGTTTAGGCTTTCAGAGCGGCGCTGTGCTCCACGGCTCGGTGGGTTAGGGGGGTATTGGTGAGTGGATGAGGGGGGTGCGGGTCTCTGTGAGGTGGTGAGATTTAGGTGAGGTAGGATGGGGGTGTGCGATGCTGTCAGCCTTGGTCAGGAGAGGACCTGACACCTGATTCATCCTAATTCCTTCCAAAATAAGAAAAAAAAACAAAACTCAGTTCCCGTCTCATTCAGCTCCTGGTGGCCACAGGTGTAATGTGTTTCTGCACTTCTTCCCTTCTCCTTTAGAGAACTGAGTACGTTTAAAATAATGTATCAAATGAAAATATAATGAGACCATTTGAGGCCAGTTTTAAACTGGATTTAGTCATTTAATTTTTAATGCATTCATTTAGTAATTTTTCTTCTTTCATGTTGGTATAATAGTTAATCTGAGATTATTCAAATGTTTCCTCTTAAATGCACAATTTCAAAGTAGTGATTTTCTTTCTTGCTTTGGGAAACGTATGACTTTTTCATTATTGGCACAACTCTTATAATAAAGGACAAAAGCAGCCCTTTCCGCTGCACCTTTTCAGCTTTATTCATAGCAGTTGAGTCGAGTTAGGGGGTGGAGTTAGCATTTTTGAATTGAATTGAACTGAATCGAGGCTACCTGAGACGTGTAAGGGGGCACACTCATCCAGGGTTCCACCAGTTATTCCAGGTGATCACCACTCGTGTAGCCGTCAGTTCTGATCTTTTCCTGGCGCTGAATCAGTGTCTTCCATCGTCTCTGCGCAGAGAGATCTTTTGGCCACGTTACCCATATCACATCAGCCATGAAGGGATAGATGTGTAGCATCTTCGTTTGGGATCTCTGTTATTTACACTCTGTACTACACTGTGGTTGTCTGAAGGTAGAAAGTGACGTAAAAAATTAATGATCTTTGACATGCTGTTTGTTTTTGGCATGTTGCTTTCTTTACCGGAAGTGGTCGTGTCTGCAAAAAGCCCCAAATGCAACGCATTACCCGGCCTCCTAGCAGATGTAAATAGCACCATTTTTGCGGTACTTGGGTAGCCTCTGTTGAGCCCAGATCAACTCCACTTCATCTCCCTCCTCTGGCCTCGGTCTCGCCTCTTTGTGACACCAGTCTTAAAGCTTTGCTCTATGAGGGTTAGTGAGGTTTAGGTGAGGTATGATGCCTGATAACTCTACTTTGATGTTGGTTTGTGATGTCACAATAGCCTGCTAATCTGAGCTGCTCACTAAATGACATATTTGGTGGCATTGTGTTGTCTCAGGGTTTTTGAGTTGGTACTCATTTGACCCTTGTCCTTTTTAAATTCCAAGGAAGTTTGTGTCTGCCACCATCAGACGCTGCTACAGCCCAGCAACAAGCAGTCTGGAAGATGATGCGCTTGATGGGCTACGTAGCATGTTGCAGCAGGCCTGCAGTCATCGATACTGGCTGATGCTGGTGTCCTGAGGAAGGTGTCCGTTTACTTTTATCTCTCATGTGCACGCAAGCAGAAACTTAGCAGGAGGCAACAGGAAGGGAAAAATCCGAGTTGTCAGTCATTTCTGATAATCCTTTTGTCCAGTTAGGCCCAGTCTTTCTACCTTTCACATCCCGGGGTCGGCTATGTTTAGCTGTGTGTTCTGAGAGCTGTAGCTTCATAACTTTTGGATGTAATTTTTTTTTGTCTTTATGCTTTGAACCTGTCAGCTTCTGTGAATGAAAATAATAAGGTCCATGCTCAGTCACAGTTGTTAACTTATTGGATTTAGACTCACCAATTTCCTGTTCTTCTCTGCAAAGTACACACTGAGAAAGTTTCATCTCTTTTTTTTTTTTTTTTTTGGCATTTCATTCCATTTCATGCTTGAGCTAAGAGTGTTTCAAAAAGCACGACTCCCATTTTAGCAGACCGCTGTGTCAATACCACCAGGTCTGGCTGCGGCACCACAAGGATGCCTTCTGTGCTTCAGTCAAGTCGTCAACCTCCACCGCAACCGTGTTGTTTTTGCAGCTTTCGTCCAAAAAATTATTAGTGTTGATACAGCCTTGTTTCCAAACAAAGATTCAAGGTCTGTTTACACGAACACACACCCTTCCATGAAACCTCAAAAAATCTTTTGGGGGCATATTTTCGCTTGGCAAGTGTATGTTCGTCCGGTGAAATAAGCTGACAGTTTCAAATCCGCTGACCGCCCAGTGTAAATATGCAGCGCCTTAAAAGAAGAGCTCGCTGGTTTAAGCGAGGCCACGTGAAAGGAAATGGCTTCCATATGTGAAAAGCGCAGGCTTTTCTTGTGCCCTGTTTGCAGGATGTCTTCTTTGAGAGTTAATAGGAATTGTAAACCGATGAAAAGGAGAGAGGGGTGAAGTTTTTTTGTTTTTTTTTTTCTCAGGGAAGAAGGAGCCTGAAAACCCTGCGGTACAGCTTTGATGTAAATCTCAAATCAGGTGTATCTAAAATGCTACTTCTCCAGCACACACACACACACACACTCATTGTAAGACTACTTCCTTTTGTCATGTTGATTAATGCACGCTGGCAGATGCTAAAATGATCACAGCTCTGCAGAGAGGAGCTGAACACCGAGGATCAGGCCACTGTCTCGCATTTTCTTCCAGAGGCACGCCACGCTCCTCCAGACGATCCATCTCTCTGCTGTCCTCCTCAGATCCTCTCACACCTGGCTCCGCACCGCCCGAGACATCTTTGTTCTTCCCCTCCTTGTCCGACTCCTCTTCAGTTGTAATTCTTCTGGATCCACCTTTTTCTCACCAGCTCGAAGTTCACATCTCCACATGTTTCTTCCATGTTCCTCGTTCACAAACTGAGCTGTCCTCCCTCCATTCAAGCACATTTCTTCCTTATCACCTTTCAGCAGGCTGGATTCTTCCTCCTCCGCGTGTCACCATCCTCTTAAAAATCCAAATATATGTTGTTGTTTTTTTTTCTTTTCGCTTCTTCTTTGAGCACAAAAGGGCTGCGAGTGTGATTCATGTCAGGGTTGACTGTGGAGTTGAGTGTAGGGGAACGCAGTCGAGGCGTGGCGGGATTAACCAGGGTCGTGGTAGCCAGAGTGGCTAAGATGTTGCTCTGCTCAAGCAGGGGGGGAAAAAAGTTAAAAATAAATTAAAAAATAAATAAGTGCTAGATATTTTTCTACACTTCCTTCCCTGCAATCGGTGACGAGGCAGGTTTTCCTGTGTTTCCCATCATCTGCAGCCTCCTTTTTTGCACGAGTGTGTACGTGTGCGAAGTGCGTGCAAATGCTAGCGAGGCGTGCGCTGCGGGCGCATGACCTGCTTATCGTCGACACGCTAGCTCGAAAAAAGAAAAAAAAAAATACACTCACCTGTTTTGAAGTTGCCCTCATCGTGGCCCCGCCTCACGTGGAGGAAAAAGAAATTCATCACGGGCTCCCTGACGGCTGACGTGCAAAAGCGCGACTGACAAATGGAGGCGGAAAAAAATTCCACGAGCGTTAATGTCGAAATGCCGCGCATGATTTATCAGACCGCGGACGGGATTTCGCTGAGATTTCCCACCGCTCGTCGCACGCGCTGCGGCATCACGAGACGTGATGTCACACACCTCAACGCCGTGAAAGGCCTTTTTTTTTTTTTTTAAATTGTCCCGCAGCCCCTTCGGGCTAATTACGAAACATTTCACGGGGACAAAGTTTGTATGTGTGAGTGCCTGACCTCCTGTCTGTCGTCTCCGCTCCTCGGCGCTCATTATTGACCCCGGCCTCAGCTCTTTCATTAGGCGCTCTGTGGAGTGGAGGGATGGACGGGCCGGTAGGGGATAAGGGGACGGCGTGGAGGTTGTAATTGGGCTGTTCCGCTCCCCCCGGCCTCGCTCAAGGTCACACCGAGACGCAAACTCCGGGCCAGGCCTTTCACTCTTTTCCGTCTCTCCTTCTCGGCCTAACCTCCCTCTTAAAACCACACTTTTTTTTTTTCCTCTCTCCCTCCCTCCTCCAGCCATCCTCTCCTTCTCCTGGGGTCTTTTGTCACAGCAGACCGGTCCACTGGGAAGCCACAGAGAAGCAAAGGGGCTAATTCAGTCTAATCTTTTAGCCTGTTAATGTCTGGCTGATATGTGGATTTCTCCACATCCTCCGGGGAAGGCCTTTGTGGTGAAGGCCATCATTACGGAGTTTCCAGGCCCTCCTAACCAATTATAAGGAGGGAGACAAATCTCCAACTTGGCTCCAAAGATTGTTCTCAACTTTATTTCACATATCATTCAAAAGAGACAATTCAAAGCTTTTGATAAAGAAAAGTCTGATAGTCCTCTCTTTTTTTTTTCAAATATATCGAAAGACTAAGATTGCACATTTTATGTGAGACTTTCAGATGGATTTTTTTACATCTTTCATGTGTAATTCTGTACTCGCTCTCAGCGCAAAGCCATCCGAGCGGCGGAGCATTGTGGTGTAGCTTTGCTTGTCTTGCTCTGGCCGGCGGTGAGCTCGGTCTAACGTTTCCCTCTGATTAAGACGCGGTGGTGAAAGCTGCTTTTGATCTGAGGAAATGTCTGCGTAGGGAGCAGTTGGAATGCAGCGTTCTCCTCTCTGCCTCGCAGATTGAACCAGAGAGGTTGTGTAACCGTCTATTTGTCTGGCGCTGCCGCTGCCAGTTCATCTGCGCTAGTAAAATCCTGATGTTCCGGTTTAATGAAACGAGCATGACGTGACGGGCAAAAATCTGTGCAGAAACGGAGTTATTTATGTTTGCTTTACCCAAATGTGGTGACATCAGAGCCCAGCTGAATCAAAAGAAGTTGCTCATATACATATAATGACTTAATTGCTCCAAATAGTCCTAATGAGAGTCATACAACTGGAGTGAATTTCATTCATGCTTGACCTTTCCATACCCTCTGATATAAAATGGACTTATTTTGATCTTATACAGCAGTGAAAAAAATGCCATAAAGGCTGTTTTTATACTTGAATCAAAAATCTGAAAATCCCCTGCCGCACCGAGGCCAGCGGCGCCAGCGGGGATTCTGGGTCGACCCTGGGGCGTCTGCCCAGTTGGCTCCAACTGTTAAACCTCTAAAGGTGCCCTCATCATCTGTTGAACCAACTCAGGTGGCCACAGGTGAAAGCAGGGATGATACTGAACACGCCCCCCCCCCAACCCCCATCAGCGCGAGGATGCATGTTCCAACATCACCGACCCATATGCGTATGCGACGTTTCTGTGGCAACGACATAACTCCTCTACACGGGTGATTCATCTTTCAGTGGAAATAAACTGTTATGTTCTGATTGGTTCCCTCCATCTTCCATCAGTGGAATTTGCCTGTCCAGACAGATCCCTCCTTCAAAGGGCTGGCAGATTACTAATTTCAGAGTCTGCTGTTATCTGCATTTTTTTCTTAGTGCTCAGAAAGTAACACCGGTTCACTCTGATGTCATCGTTGCTGCTCTAATGATGAAAAAGGCGATTTGAGGGGCCCATGCAGCCTGACTGAAGTGGTCTTCAAGCTTGCAGTCATTTATAATCAAGCCATAATGTTCACAGTATTAACCAAATATAAGATTAGATCAGATTAGATTCAACTTTATTGTCATTGCACATGTCAAAGTACAGGGCAACAAAATGCAGTTAGCATCTAACCAGAAGTGTTTTTGCAGTGAAATGAATACAATGTACAGTATACACAGATATATACACATGTACAGTCATGGAAAAAAGTATTAGACCACCCCTGCTTTCTTCAGTTTCTTGTTCATTTTAATGCCTGGTACAACTAAAGGTACATTTGTTTGGACAAACATAACGATAACCACAAAGATTGCTCATAAAAGTTTTATTTAAGAGCTGATATCTCACCATTTTCCATGGTTTTCTTGATTATAACCTAAATCACTTAAGTTTTTACATCAATTACTATGGCGTTGTTCTGCCAAAAACACTGCTTTTATGCATTCAGTGTTTTCTTTTCTGTCTGTTTTAGTCACATGATGACGTTTAGTGGTACCAGGTATTAAAATGAACAAGAAAGTGAAGAAAAAATGGTGGTCTAATAATTTTTTTCCATGACTGTATATATATATTAATATGTCTGTACATAGTGCAAAATAATAAATAACTATTTTTGTAAAGTGCAGGTCAGATTTGGATGAATGAATATATTATTATATTATATTATGAGCAGAGATGTGAATTTAAGAGTTACAAGCAATGTAACATTGCAATTATAAGCAATGTTTAGCCATATAATCCAAAAATATGTCCAGGAAGAGCCTTTTTTTTAACAGCAGTCACTTATATCTTCCTCAGCTGATGTGTTTGATGGCACCAAGCTTTATTTTCAGTTATAACCCACATGTCATGCTCTTCTTCTTCTCTGTGTGTCTCTGCAGGCCTCCAGCACTGGCGGGGAGTCCCACTTTCTCCGACATTTCCCTCATTCGGATCTCGCCCCAGCGGAACCCGTCCGTGGGGGCGGACTCGCCCTTTCACCCTCCACACCCTTACATCAATCCGTACATGGACTACATCCGCTCCCTCCACAGCAGCCCCTCCATCTCCGTTCTGTCAGCCACCCGGGGCCTCAGCCCCGCAGATGGTAAATAAAGTGAAACGTACACCGACTTGCAACACACACACATGTCGGCGCACGACCCCAGCGGGCCGCAGTCTGAACTGCCTCGGTAGACTTTTAAAAATAATTGTTGAAATTGATCAGCGAGGCTGCCATTAGGAGAAATCTCAGCCCTCTGTATCAGTTTAATTCCTGCATGAGATGAGAAGAGGTCAGAGGAGAGGCAACCAGATCCATCTCTATTAAGACTCAGGGGTCGGCGAGATGTTATCTGAGCGAGGGAGCTGCCGGGTGGGGAGCATTATGAGCGCGGCGCTTTTCCTTGTGGGTGGGGGCTCAGGTTGGAGGGGAGGCTAATCCTTTTGATCTGTGAGTCATGTCGGAGACCTCTGAGGACGCTTCAGTGAGCGGCAGGGTCATGTACAGTTACAGCGAGCGCAGCCAGGCGAGGCAGGATTCGAGCTCGGGGTTTCGGGGGCAGGGAGGTCCGCTCGCGCCGGCGGATTATTGGTTTCCAGAGATGTTGAAATTGATTTTGACTGACGATTAAAATCAAACAACACATCCGCGTGGAACGTATTAGAAAAAAAAGCTTCGAGAGATCTGTTTTCTGCAGTTTAGTCACGTGGGATGGAAAGGTAATCTGAGGTGGTGATGGATATTTAGCAGTGGCAAAGTTATTTATTTTAACAGCGACAGTGATTAAGTCTTATTTTATAGGAAAAAAACTAACTTGTTTGCTGTCTCCAACTTTGTAAATTTGTGTTTATGTTTTTTTTTTGTTTCCTGTTAATTTAAAGTGAATTTCTGTAGATTTTTAATTTTGCCGCTGAGACAAAACAACCAATTTTTAACATTTTTTTTTTTTTTTTTACAATTTTTTGCAGTTTCTTACAAACTGTTACAAATTGCGGAATTGTGTTGCGCAAAAAAGCAAAAACTGAAATAAACCGTTGGTCAAAGTTAGCATAGAAATATGCTTATTGCATTTAAAACTCATTTCAGAAAAGACCCTAAAACACATGCGTTGAAATATCTATTATCAACTTTTTTCCATTTTTTTTTTTTTAAATTGGGAATTCCTCCATGTTTCTATCACATCTGAATCTGTTTTTTCCTTTATGTGATATAAACACTATCATACAGCAGACGTTTATCTGTTTCAGACCACTATTAGAATTTAAACCTGTATATTCTGCCTTATTCTCAGCTGATACGTCTTTTTTTTTCCCCAAAATGGCCCCAAACAATGATAAACTTAGGAATTTCAAACCTCATTTTGAATCCATTGAGCTGGAAATATGAAGACCCTTATTAGCCCAACATCCTACATCCAGTTTATAGGCCTGATATGAAACGGTCTGATAACCTATTATGGCCCGCGGACTCTCAGCCGTAAGCCTTCTGGCGCACCAGTGGCAGAAAACCTCTTAAGCTCCCTGCCTGGCTTTGGCGTGCGCTTCTGAAATGGTAGATAGCGGGGGTCATTTCCTCGATACCTGTACACTCAACTTCATCTCATCCAGATCTGTTAAAAGCTTCCTCTAAGTGACGACTGGAAGTCTCAGCTCCACTCCCACACCAGAGCTCAAACTCTCCACCCTCCAATTTTCCATTTCCACAACATAATGTACGCCAGGCTCAGACTGCTTTAAGTCAAAATAGTTTCTCCAACCTACCACATGATCCCCCCCCCATTTCAATTCATAATGCTTTGAATTGTGAATGAGGCATCTAATTACTCCTTTAATCAATCCGGTGATTAATTAACCCATCAGCTTTTGTGTTGTTAGTATATCACCGCTCTTACAGGGAACCTCCTTCTTCAATATGCAAAGGGTTTTTTTTTTTTTTCCAGCAAAAAGTACATTTGAATAATGATGAATTAATTAACAGAATCTAATAGAGATTTAAAGTGGGTGGGATTTAGTGCCACCCTCTCGCTGCCACACATTTGGTTTCACACTTCTTTTTTTTTTCCTCCCTCTTCCCCCTCTTAATATTTCTCTCTCTTCTGTATGAGAACCGTTTCAGAGGTAGGCTTACCCTTGATCCCATTGTTGTGCTGAAGGAGCACCCGGTGGCTCATCGGGTCCTGAGGCATGTCTCTGCCTTCTCCACATCGAGTGCCACACTGACAGCCTTCCCCCCCACTCCCCCTTTTTTTGCCCCCAGGATGGCAGTCCGATGCCAATATTTCTGATTTAGAAATGCTGCAAAGCCCCTTTCTAGCGCACGGATACTGAATGGGACACATTATGGCTGAATGCAAAAGCAGAGCTAAGGCGGAACACTGGTGACAATTAAGAAACTCCCCCCTTCTACTGAAGACATAAAAGCCGGATCGAATTAATTTACAATTTTTTCTTCCTTTCATTCAACCAATCATGGATGCATATTGCAGGCATACAGGCCAGACTTAAGAGGAAATCTCCTCATGCGGTGTTTCTTTATTTATTTTCCCTTTATTTCTCCGATTTGGGGGGGGGGGAGCTGCAATACTCTGAACCGATTCCATATTCACATCCAGTTTTAGTCTTTTCCCTATCTCTTTCTTATAATATTTGCATACGGGAGCCCACCACCAGATGTTTTATTTTTAGGCTTCGGTTCAAAGACTTACAGCACTGTATAACTAAGGGAATGACATGGAAAAGAGAGGCATCCTGGGAAAGGAAAAAGAAAAAGTGAGGTGGGGGCAGAATCGTTTGCTGTATCTTTTATGCGCGCACGTCTATCGGGGGCCGATTTAGGCCTTTTGTCTTCCGCTGGAGTTTAAAGGAGCATAGGCGAGGAGCAGGTCGCATATCTGCAGACTGCAGCCCTGGTGCGTGAGACACACAGCCACCTTCTTTGGCAAAAGCGCCGCTAGCCCACATAGTCTTACCACACACGCAAACGCATTTTCACTCATGCACTCTCCCGAGTCACCGAAGAATGGCGAGATGAATAAAAAAAAAAAAAGGCTGTATGAGAATTGCATTATGAGGGTCTCGGCGTGAATGCATCAATCAGACGCTAATGCACACTCACTGTAATCTCTGAGCAAGCATCCGGTAATCCCCCGGCGAGGTGCTACACTTCAGGTGATGCTCCCTGTGCAGCTGCTTTGCTCAACTTGATGGTGTTGCTAATGTGCTCATTACTGTTCTGCTGAGCTGATTGTCATCTAAAGTAAATGAGCGCAAGTTTCCTAAACGCAGCGCAGGTGCTCTCCCCGTCATGTTTTTCTCACGACCCAATAAATTTACTCCCTTCTCAGCTCTCTGTCCGATTTTATTTTCTTAAAAAAAAATGCTCCATCAGTAGGTCCTCCTCATCTGTTGCTTCTTCTTCACTGCCTTTCTCCTGCCGCAGCTCCTCACACCGGTCTGACCACGGCTGAGTACTACCATCAGATGGCCGTGCTGGCCGGCCACCGCAGCCCGTACACGGCCGACCTCCTCCCGTCTGTGGCGTCCACGGCCGGGGCCAGCAGCGCCAGCGCCCTGCACATGGAGTACCTGCAGGCGATGGACAGTAAGTGTGCTCCGATCTCTGACACTGTATGGACACTCAGGGATGCTCTTCTGAACACGACAGCGCCGTTGTCTCAGCTGTAAGATAATGCAAAAGGTCAAACCTCGTCTAAAGTCAGCGATTTGTTTGTTTGGGATTTTCAAGGTATTTTAGTTTTTTAAAGGAATGTAAATAACTTTTAGATATATATTCCAAGCGTCTGTTGTCATTTCTGCTGTGTGACAAAGGGAAGGATTCAGAAATAAGGTACATTTTTCTACCAATAAAGAAACACTTAATCCTTGATTTTGCTCTATGGAATTAAAAATCACCAAACAGAGATGTGTTTTTTTTTTTTTTTTATTCATCATGTCAGTGTGTTCTTTGCAGATCTAACAATGTCAGTGCATCATTTTTAAAACCAGGATTAAAGGTAGGGTAAGGGATAACACCATTTCTAACATTTTGTCACGTTCAGTGTAGGTCTGAGCCTGAATACTCAGATATCTGGATATTCATTTGTTAGACTGACTTTTTCCTTTTTTTTATGCTTTTGCAAACAGCCAAGATTCAGAGCTTTAGCTGCAGTTCATTTTAGCTGTCAAAGAGAGGGCAGGCATGCTAGAGGCCTCAGCTGCGTGAAAAACCTTAAACTGAGTGATGACAAGTTTGGCATTGTCCCCCTTTGGATTTGTTTCTTTAAAGGAATATTTTTCTTTTTCCAGTTTTTTTTTCATTTGCATACAAGTTAATTTCCAACCTGCACACTTCTGCTGTGCAGTTCTTGGTTGGTCTTGGGGTGTACGCTACACCCGCCTGGTGTTGCACGTGTGGTTCAGTGCCCCGTGTGCTAACCAAACTTTTTCAATCAAATCAAATCAAATATACTTTATTGATCCCCCAAGGGGGAAATTCAAGTTTCAAGTACACCAGACGCTGCAGCCCGGATCCAGTGGCGGTGGTTGCCGCGGGTAGCAGTTCAGGATTAGCTTCCCCGAACCGGCCCCCAGTGACACCGTCCATGTCTCCGTCTCCATCGGTCCGCACCCGCAGACAGCATGTCGACACCCGACCGCAAAATCACACATACCGGGCACAAACTGGAGCGTCCAGCGTCGCAGGGATAAGTCCCCCGGAGCAGCAGCGAGTAGCCGCCATGCCAGGCGTCGTCCGGGCAACGAAACAGTCAGTCACATGCACTCATTAAGCGCCTCATACAACGCAGACCCTTCAAAGTCGACTCCTCGCACACATCCCTGGTTCCATAAGATGGAAACAACCCAAACAAACATTGTTTCAGCCAATCACCAGTATGGTGGGGGGTTGTTGTGTTCATGCTCATAAAACAGGGAAGGGGGTGAGGCTCGGCAGAGTGCATGATGGGGCATTGAGGGAGGAGAAGGGAGGAGCGAGTTAGCTCTGTGTTTTGTTGTTTTGTTTCCAGACGTTATCTAGAAATCCCTTACCCTGCCTTTAATTATGCCTTAAAGTGTTTTACCTGCTATATTATACATAGTTACTGCATTTCAATATACGCCAGGTCTTAACTACGTGATGAAATTATACCATCATGAAGACCTGCTGTTGAGTCAAGAGTTTATGTTATTGTAAACTCTTGTGGAGGGAAAGACGCCGACCACATCCATCCATGCTGGGACGACACTTCAAGTCCTCCGAGTGCATACCTGTACATTACACCTGGGTGGCCCCAGCGGGATTTAAACCCTTAAAGTGCTCTTTCTCAAGGATCTATCTTGTACTATATATAGATCAAGTCACACCGGCAGAGAAGGCTTCTGCTACTTTACTTTGACATGATTTAAATGAGCCATTGTCTTAATGTGTTGAGCTCAGGGCTGCGAGCAGAGGACTTATGCTAATGAGTTATTTTAAAGTGTAAATAGGAAATTAAACGCACACTGAATCTTAGAAAGGTCGAGCCGTCTCACCCCTCTCCCTTTGATGAGGATGTATTTCGTCAGGCAGGCGCTGCTTTCATGGAAATCCGAGGTGAACTTCCCCCTGTTCCTCAGAACAAACTAATTAAAACTAGCCAAACTTACGCGGGTATCAGAAAATTAATTGCTATTAAGTGGGAATTGGAATGTCCCACCATTCATCACTGGAGAAATCCTTTCTTCTGTGTCACTTTTTAAGATTAATAGACTGAAACAAAACAATTAGGGCCAAAATTTTAAGTGGAGATGCGGTACTCCCTTACTTAAAAATCGGCCTGTGATCATTGCCGGTAATAACTCATCGCGCTTCAACAATGTGGGTTCCTGCGCTGGAAAAATTAACACTTTAAAACTTCACCAGATTTCAGGGGGAAAAAAAAAAATAATACAAAGCGCAAAGTCTATCAAGAGGCTTTCACTGATAATCTGGGCAACAATGTTACTGAAGCCATTTGAGTGTATTTCGAGACAGTGTAATTACCTTCAGACGGAGTTCTGCTAATGAAACAATGGCCCTGTCCTGCCTATTTGTGCTTTAATGGGCTATTGTCTACATTAGTACTGCCTAATTAGCAGCATAGCTCTCAATACATCACTATAACTAAACACTACACTATATTCTTTCTTTGTTGTCTTTATTAGCTGATCTCGGGGCTATTTTTCTGCTAATAGTCAGTTGTTTTTCTGATAAACAGCTTTGTTTCTAGTAATGCCCACGTCTTTTGAAACAGTGGCACTGCTCTATTTAACCTGATTAAAGACAGCTATTAGTTATACGCTTTAATACGCTTCAGCCATATAAGCATTTAATAAATAGTAATGACACATTCTGGCAGACGAAATAGTTTGTTGAATAAGGTATAACCTTCATATTTAAAAAAGTTTTGACCCTTCAAAAAGATGACCCTCTTTTTATGACCGGAATAATAGTTTGCTGTTGTCTCTTTACATTTCCAAAATCTGCTGTAGTGTCACGCTGTACTAAAATAAAATATAGGTAGTACTTTTTTTTTTTTTTTTTAACCTTCCAGCCTTTCTCTGTGGCAGCATCCCCCTCAGGTGTGTCGCCGAGGGTTCAACCCCCGTTTTGGAGCCAACTTTTTATTTCCACCGCCGTCAGTCTGGCCCGTCTGAACCCTCCCCGGCCCTCAGAATTAATGACGCGGCGAGCAACAAGCCGTCCCGTCCATAAATCAAGAGGAAATTAGAGGGACAGTCCTGCTACGAGCCGGGACGCTCCTCTCTACGACTCCCCGGTTGGCCGATTTATCATTTGAGCTGTGCATTAATAAACACCACTCCCATGAGGCTTTGCGACGGTGGCACATCGGCCCCTTCTCCGAAGCGAAAAACACCCCCCACACTCTCTCCTAATTCACCACAAGTGGATGCGATACCTCGTGCTCAGTAGGATGCAGCTTGTTCCAGGTGTCAGATGTGTCAGGACAGAGATGTTGCATTTAGCTGAATCACAAAGACAAATTATATGTTTTTTTGTTTTTTTTTGCACAGGATTAAATGCATGTTGCATTGTTCGTAAGGAGAAAAGTCAAGGGAGCGTCATGTCATGTGACATTCCTTGCATCCTGTTTACTGATTGTGTCCAGTCAGGATTTGTTTGCAATGGGTCCGCTCCAACACATGGAAAAAAAAAGCAAGATCTTCCATACAGTGACAACGTTTCTCTCCATACGGCTTCACGCTGCAGATGCAACTCAGGCCTGCGTGTGCCAGAACGCCGCCGCCGCCGCGGTTTCCACGCGCGCACACACTCTGATTACCATGTGAATGGAGCGCTCCGTAATCGCTAGATGTGTCAAACGAGAGACGGAGCATTTTCGTTTTGAGAGATGGATGGATTAAGGGGGGGACGCAAATATAGGAAGGGGGGGGGGGGGGGGGTTATCAGGGCCTGTGCAAGCTGGTTTTGTTTGCCTTTATGAAATAACTCAAAATGTTTTATTTCCAAGTCTTGAGTCACAAAGTCATTGTGTCAGTTCACGCACAAAGCGCGACTTCCCCTCGGTGCTTTTTTTTTTTTCTCTGTCTTGTTTGTGACATCTCCATGTGAAAAGACAACAAAAGTCACGTTTTAATCTCCACCCGTGGCTCATTGTATGTGCGGAGAGAATGGTTGTGCCGTTTCCGCCTTTTACCTTTTCAAACCCCCCCCCCTTTGAGTATTTCCAGTCAACACTGATTGCATTTGAATAACTAGTCAAATTGGACATGATTAAATATTACCATACACAGCCAGAGCAGTTCTCCAACATAAAAGGCATGTTTTCTCACTGCTGAAATGCAAGCAGTGCATCAAGTGACAGCTGAACAGTCATTCAGACGAGCCTTTTGTCTGATGATTGACAAAAATGTCATCTGCTAGGGTTAGACTTGGATGAAGTCAGAACAGAAAGTCATGTTTAAACCAGCTTGATAGTTGCTCTTGTATTAAAAAAAAAACACTAATTGAAACTTTTATCCTCACACCATTTAATGTCCTCCTGTTCAGGCTCCCGTTTCCCAAGTCCGAGGCTTCCGTCGCGACCCAGCAGGAAGCGGCCCCTGCCCATCTCGCCGCTCTCCGAGCACAGCTTCGACCTGCAGACCATGATCCGCAACTCGCCCAACTCCCTGGTCAACTCTCTGCTCAACAACTCGCGCTCCAGCTCCTCCACCAGCGGCTCCTACGGTCACCTCTCTGCTGGAGCCATCAGGTATGTCAGGCAGTGCTGCGCAACCTCACCTGCATGAAGTCTGATGAAACTCCCGACGTTACTGACCCAAGTTGCTACGGAGCAAATCTGAAAAATACAGAGGCTTGAATGGTGCTTACAGCTGAGTGCATGAAATACAAATTGAAAAAGGTGCTGTTAAACATTTATCTTACTACAGATTGTCGCTTGGAACCAAGGACTGCCCTTAAAAAATGGACGAAATCACTTACTTTCAAAAGTAATGCCAATGTAGATTTGACTTAAAGTGCAATACCCCGAATGCCCTCTAGGCTCTGGCTCCAGTTGACCCCACAGATTTACTCCTTTAGATAGTTGTACTGGTTGAAAATTATTCCATAATTGATTGGATATTTGTGCCTCAAAAATCACTGTTTTTGAAGAGTCGGGTCTCAAGTGTCGGTTACTCTGCCCTCTTGTACGAACATAGGTCCCTTTCAGCTGAAAAAAGACTTCCCAGTCCATCCTCACTTTAAATTAAACGCACCAAGATGAAATATAAACTCCAGCTGCATTATGGGAATTGAAGGTTTAAGTTCTTAGGGAGCTTGACTCATACCAGGGACCATGTATCTGGGTATCTCAGCCTTTTCCGCTCGCATTTTGACATTTTTCAAAAAGTAAATTAGTGCTAAAAATTTTCCAGAAGTGAAACACTAAATTGTTGCCGTAATGATGGATGAAACTGCAGCTGCAAACTTGTGTCAAGATGTTTCTGTAGAGCTTTGAGTGTGTTTCAGGAGGATCATTCAGGCGCCGTACAGCACACTTGCAGTGAAAATCATAGCTTCTTTTTTTATATATTTTTTTATAGTTATTGCCGCACTATTATGTCCATAACAAAATGCTAAAGAAAGTGTGTGGCGCAAGTAAATGTATGTGTCAAACACCCATGTGGATGACAATCTCCCAGCCAGCCAGTCAGCCCGCCTCCCCGGCGGCTCGTGTCAGTCATCCAGTAAACCTCATGGAAACATCGCATACATCATGTCCTGGTACCGGACGCAGGCAAAGGAAAGCAAAAAAGAAAAGAGCGGAGAAGGGCGAAAAAGGAAAGATCCATTGCCCCACCCACAGCCATTGATCAGCAATCTGTAAGAAGAGCCTGATCAATCACGCCGCGCGCTCAGCCACTGTCCAAGTGACAGGGCCCAAATAGCCCGGGCCAACAGACTGATGAGTGATATGACAAGCGGATGGGCCCCCAAATGTGTCTCGGCCCATTGATTTCCACTCGGCTCGTAATAAGATCAGCAGACGTATGGCTCGCAGTGAAAGCAAATTGTCAGGGAGCAGGATGAATGGACGGCGCCGCCGTCGAGCCACACAGATCCGAGTTTATCTGTCGGTTCACCGGTGCTTACACAGAGCCACCGGAGACTTGTTGGCTTCTGGGATTTTTATGATCAACAAAGTTAGTTCAGGTTGCAGGTTAATAAGCTCTGCTGCAGTTGCTTAAAAGAAAAAAATAAAAATCATTTATTTGCATGGCTGTAAGTTACACTTCAGATTATTTATCGTCTATATCATTTGCCCAGTGGAGGTGTGACACACTGCCTTACAGAGACCACATGATAATTCACTGTGTTAACAAGCTGAACATTCATTGGCAGGGATTTGCCAGGAGTCCTCTGGTTCCAGCATTACCACACCATCTCCTGTCAGATTGTCCTCAGGGACGAGGAGTTATCCAGAACAATCCATTTACGCACCATCGTTCCTCTTGTTTGCCGCGTTGCCTGCGCGGATAACGTTTGACTGAAACAGTTTTTGATTTTTCTACCATTATTTCCTGTCTCCAGCCCGGCGCTAAGCTTCGCCTACCCTCCGACCCCGGTGGCTTTCCACGTGCACCAGCAGCTGATTGGCCGCCAGCCGAGCCTCGTGGGCTCCGCCTTTGGCCACAGTCCCCCCATAGTCCACCCGACGCCGGCCTTTCCAAACCAGCGGCCCGTGCCGGGCATCCCCCCGCCGGGGCTCAGCGAGCGCTCAGTCGTCTCCAACGACTCCTCACAGGTGAGAGCGATGGCCGCCGCCTCCGCGATTCATCATCGCGCGTAATGGATAGCGGCGTCGCATGCCAGCCGCGCATGAGCAAAATGCAGCAATGGTACAGGCAGGACCCCCCCCCCCCTCCGCACGCTCCTCTCCTGGGAGTTTCCTCCTGCTTGTGTCTCTTGCTTTCAGACTGCCGAGCGCAGCCCCGAACGCGCCCGCAGCAAACAACAAGGGGCTTGTTAGCATAGAATCCCACCGCTGACTCCATTAATCACTGAAGGAGTGAACGAGGATATAGAGAGGGAATATTGACATGGATGGATGCATCCAGAGGGGCTTTTTCTCTCCTCCCTCAATCCTTACTGTATGTGCGGGCCCACATTTGAAGTAAATATTCACTGTTTATTACCCATCCTCCCTGTTGTTTTTTTTTCCCACCCCTTGAATTTTTTTACCTTATCACAAATGAGGCCTCATTCTAATTGGGGACAACAAAATTGCCTTTTCCTTTCCCTGAATAAACAGAATATTGCTCCGGGGCTCCGCAGATGAATATCAAAGATGGGGGCGACTGTGTGACATGTTGGATGGGCCCTGTGAATAACCCCAGCTCCAGAGCATTGGACCAACAACATTCGTCTCCTTTTCGCAGACTTTAAAAGCGCCTGGTTAATTCTTCCATTCAAGCAAGGCTTGCAGTGCAACAGGAATTCCCCCAAGGGCGTATTTAAGCCAGGGCCAAAGTCAGGTCATCCATTGGTTGAATTGGTTCATGATTTTCTTTTAATTGCAATGATTAGGCCGGCTAATGTGATACACTGAAGTGCGTAGCTTTTCATTAGCTCAGTTAAAGCTCTTGTTTGGTTGAAGGAATCATTATGGGTATTGATTAAATAAATGACAGACTGGCTTATAACCTCACATGCATTTTTAATGATGCCGTAAAGGACAAAGCTATCTAATGCAGCCCGCATTATTATCGTCTGAACTCTTTTTTTTTTTGTTTCCGCAGGTCAAACCGACGAGCGAATCTGCCGTGAGCAGCACGGGCGACCCGATGCACCACAAACGGTCCAAGATGAAACCCGAGGAGGAGCTGCCGAGCCCTGGCGCGGTGAGCGTGCAGGTGCGGGGTTGTTGCACATTCGGCGAACGTTACCGCCGCCGTCAGCCATTTGTCACGTTCTGCACGGCTGCACGTAAATCACAGAAATCACCGCCGTGATTTTATTTTTAGATTTTATTCCCCACTAGAATAAGAACCCGATGTAAACACTGGCTTTTCCTGCCGACTGTAGACGCGCTTAGCAGTCTCGACGGGCTTTATGTTCTGGCTGTCTTAGTTTCCCGCTCTGTTCTTCTCAGTTTTAGTTTCTGATGTGAAACAATCCATTGATCTTTGGGACACTAGAAGGAAATTGTTTTTGCTTTTGTTTAATCAAAACTTTAAGTGGCTGGAAGGCAAAATGTGATAACAGCAAGCATTTGCATCCTCAGGAAAAAGCTTATTAAAGTCGATTTTCAGACAGCGGCGGCGGTTGTGCAGGGGAAACCTCCTACAGAGGCCCACGCCGAACTCCGTCATCATCTCAGCCGTGTAACAGTGAAATACGTCGGGGCTAATGGAGTAGCCTTCACAGGAAGAGAGGTTTAAGTTCCTTAAATACTCACTGCCGTTGAAGTACCCCCAAATACTGAGGGGTTTTCATTGCTACATTTCCGCCCACCAAACAGCCAGATGAGGTCAGATTCAGAGGGGCGCTGTGGCCCGGACCGGCAACCAATAACTCTGCCGTGCCTTTCATGTGAAAAATGGCTTCTGTGACAGGTTCACATGTCGTAGGAGGCGAAGCAGTTCCTTTTCCCTTTTACAGTTTTCATCTGGCATTAAGTTACTTTGCTCGTTTTCGTGCTCGGCGCGCTGCCTGTTGTTGATCTGTGTTTGCGGTCGCCGTTCAGGACCATCCTGACGGGATGACGCTGAAGGAGGAAGGGGACAAGGACGAGGGCAAACAGGAGCCGGAGGTGGTTTATGAGACGAACTGCCACTGGGACAACTGCTGCCGAGAGTTCGACACCCAGGAGCAGCTAGTTCAAGTGAGTACCCCTGGAGAACGCACGTAATTATTGTTTTGCCGAAAGCGATATTTTTATAAAGCCACAACATTAAAAAAAAAAAAAAAAAAAAAAAAAATTTGAGTACAGTGGAGCGTTTGCAGGAGTACCAAGCATCGCTGAATGAAGTCTAATATTGGATTTAAAGTAGGTGGTAGGCAGCTCCTTCGTATTTGTATAGCACTAAAATCCTGCAATTATCCGTACTGTTATTGGGCTTGTTTTAGAGACTATTTGTGGTTATAAACACCGCATTCAAACTGGACCCCTCCTCTTGTGCGCAACAAGATGGAGCGAGGTGGCACAGCAGCTGTAATTAAAAGACAGGCTGCGGTCGGTGCTAGAACAAAGCAATAAATCAGAAAAATAAAACCCCCATTTGCAGATTATTTCACAGCGGTGGGGTGACTGAGGTTCGGGAGGTGGAGCGCTCGTCTGCCAGTCTGAAAGCTGGTGGCTCACTTCGTGGCCCTGCGGTCCAGACGTCCAAGTGTCCCTGGTGCTGCCCCCAAAATACAGGAAGCTCTGCGTATCTCTGCAGATGGAGAGAGCGCTGGATGGATGAATACGGTTTACGCTTTGAGCGCTTTGAGTGAATGAACAAGACTAGAAAAGCGCTACATAAGTTCAGTGCATTTACTTTCTACATGAGTAACATGTTTACTCCTCCACACAGCCATGCGTCACTGGAGTTTTCTCCTGCTACTTTAACAACAAAGAAGGATAAAGAATAGCAAATAACAACATTTCTATTGATAAATACATCAGAGCACATACATCTGTGTTTTTTTGTTCTTGAGAATTAAATACACGTAGAATGTCTTTAAGAAAAGAGCAATATTTACACTGAGATCCTGCAATGCTGCCAGTAAGAGTCGCCAATATGCTGCATTTGATTCCCAAAGTGTGGGACGCGGCCCCCTGGTGGGCCATCATGGTACTGCAGGTGGGCTGTGAGAGGTCATTAAAAATAAACAAATGTTTTAAATCCTTGATTTTCTAAAATATGTTTTTAATTACTGTGAAATATTTATGACATGATTTAAAAAAATATATTTGGAAGTAATAAAACAAACCAGTTAAGTGTTAACTTAACTTAATATGACAAGTGTCACCTTATTTTATGACCCCTCACATTAATATTGGAACTTAGCTTCTAGTCTTGTTTGTCGATCACAGTTGTGATTAAAGGTTTGAGTGGGCCGCAGAGATTTTTCACATTTCAAATTGGGCCGTGGTTTTCTGAAGTTTGCCCTGGAGGATAGTTGGACACTACTACACAGCTTTTTTACTTCTTTTTTTTTTTTTCTTTTTTTTTTTTAATGTGTGTCTACTAACATCACCAAATATGGTCCAGTAAGGGTTTGAAGGTCACGTGAGCAGAGTACGGCCTGGTAGCTTTGAATATGGGCTCTTGGGAACCCCTGTACGAGTCATCACATAAAGCCCGCCCCCGCCCCCTTGTGATTGGTTCGGTACGTTCTGTAATGTGGAGATGACTCAGTGGCGGGACGTGTACCAAACTTTCACCAGCTGACTGGGAACGGGAACATGCAAGAGGAAAACCCTGACAGTGCAGTCCAGCATCCACAAATAGCAACAGCAGTTAACCGAAAGCCGCCATAAACGCCCGAGCACCCGAGCGAGCCTTCATCTGACGCTGAATGTTTTTTTTTTTTTATAAAATGAATGATAGAATCTACCAGATAATTACGTTAGCCAATGCTTTATCTGCTCAAACTGTGGGAATACGTGACCGCATGGGGAAAAAATGTTTTCCACCACGGACGCGGATCGAGCTAAAGGTGAATTCAGCCAGAAAACCCAGCATTCCACACCGTTCACACGCCGCCTGTGTCAGGCGGGACTGCCTGTCGCCATGTCGCCATTCCTCTGAGTCATTCACACACAAACTGAGGTGGAGACGTCCGGCCTTGAAAGTAGCCACAGTAAGGGACTGATATCTTTAATACGTTCACCAGGCGTGTCTTACAAGGCTCAACTCGACAGAGGTGGAATCTGAATTATTTTGATTTTTTTTTTTACAAGGCTGCATTGTATCAGATTAAAAAGAACAATGACATTGGGATTGTGTTGCATCGGCGTCTATCAAACCCATTTTTGATAAATATAAACAATTCATCTCCTCTTGTTGGCTGAGAAGTGTTCACACCTGACCTCAGCTCACCCCGCTTTCTTGTAAACCGAACATGTGAGACACAACGGGGTGTTGACACCTCCGTGACGCCGCTCAGGAAACCGCCTCCTCTTCCCTCTGGCGCTGTGGATCCCAGCAACCTCAGCGGCGGCTGCCATTCTGGACAGCTCCTCCCATCAGCCACTGCTTCTCTGTCTGGCAGCCTGCAGTGAGAGTCGGGGCTGCGGGGGCCTGGCTGTTAGCGGCGCCGGATTCCTGGCTGGGTCCAGGGACAGTGGTAATGGGCTCAAATGCTGGAGAGCACATCTCACAGCTGGACGGTACTAACTGATTTGGCGGGTTAAGCCTCCCGGAGCACTGTGTGCTGCAACTGGCCTCGGAAAAACCCTTCCTTTCTTGTCCGTTATCAGAACTCTCACACAGCCCCCGGAGATGGATGGCACCGCTCATCCTCCCCCGAGGGTCAACGTGAAAGCTAAATATTAATAATGTTACGCTTGTGTCACCTAGCCCGCGGCCCGTGAACCGCTCACCCTTCAGCTAAGTGAGACGGCAGACTGAAGTTTGGAGAAGTGATGAAATTACACCAATACGAGCGACAGCGAGGCGCTCGCACACACACACGCACAACGCCAAAAAAAAAAAAACACATCACCGCACATCTGATAGAAAGATCCTCAGCCCTCCACAGCTGTCTGCTTGCCGTCTTGATATTGCAGTCCTCAGCTGCGGTGGTAAGCCCTATCTATAATTGATATCCTCAGCGTGGAACGGCTCGCCTCCCGTGTTTGAAGGGCTCAGCTCAAAGGTTGTGGATCTTGACAACTTTTTGCTCTTGTTTCAGGAGGTGGGATGACTTAAAGAGGCGGGAGAGGAGGGCAGGATGGCTCCTTAATGGAAGAAAATCTCTCTACCCCCCTCCCCCCCTCCCCTCCTTTCTGCTGTAGCCAAAAAATGTCCTCTCATTCCTCCTCATCCACAATTCAGTCTAACCTTAACAAGCTCCACTTGTTATCAGACTCGGGCCAAAAAAGAATTTTTGATTAGTTTTCCATGTTTCCATCTTGGAATTGTTTTTTTTTTTTTTTTTTTTTTTTTTTTCCCCCTTTCCAGAATTTGACTCTCTGATATGTCGTTTTTATTTCTCGTTTTCTATGCACACGCAGATATGCGGAGAGATGCCAATAAAAGTCTTCGCCTACAGAATCCCTGCCCTCTAATTCAGCAGAGCGGCCGGGAAAATGCTCTTATCTCTCCGCACCCCCCCCCCTCAGTAATAGGATAAGTAAAGTATTTGGACCACAGTGGCTCCCCTTCACACTCTGGGAGGGGTTTCATGGTGTGTGTGTGTGTGTGTGTGTGTGTGTGGAGGGGGGGGGGCTGCGGTTTCCATATAACCAAACAATGGAGCATCCCTTCCCCCTGTACTTGTCTTCTGAAATTGCTTTGGGGGGGGGGAGAGAAACACGATGAGAAAAAAAAAAAAACCCTTTCTCCTTGACGATTGTCACTTTAACTCCCAGCTTTTGCATGAAGTTTAAACAGAAATATGACAGCCCGCTAACAAAAACTAAACGTCTCACTACAGGCATACGCTGATTTGAAATATCCCCCTTTTTTTCCGTGCGGTTGGCCTAATTTTAGAATTAAGCCTTCACACCACCCTCGTCGCTCTCCACCTTGTTCAAAAGCACTCCTGTCGTGCTCTTGATGCATATTTTTACACCCTCAAACGTGCTCTCGCCGCGACACGCCGCAGCGTTCCTTTATCATCTGCGTTTAAGCGCTCTCGGTGCCGCTGATAAGATAAACATCAGATCTGTGCAATTTGGCTCACTTATCTGGCATAAGCCAGTCAGCAAAAGCGAGGCGGGTGTCAATTTTAGTTTGCTGTATTTATTTCATCTATTACATTTCTACTCTCCTTTCCACTCTATCTCAGCTCTATGCTTTCGCTTCTTTCTTTCTTTTCTTTTTTTTTTTCAGCATGAGCCTCTCCGTCTCTTATTTTCTCTCTCTTTTTCCTCTCCCTCTTCCATTTCCCCTTGAAGGGAGCACTTTTAAAGATAAGGTCTGGTGGCTTCTTTAATGTCTCTCTTGAAGTAGGCTTTTTCAGTTCTTTTTTTTTTTTTTCTTTTTTTTGCCAACCCCACACTCCCATAATTTCCTAATATGGCCTTGCTCAACAATCTCTTATTATTTTTCTTGTTGATCTATCACTGATTCCTCGTCACAAAGAAATCCACGTGGGAGCTGAACATTTTTACTGCGGTTACGTGACAAAATAGATAAATAAATGATCAAATAAAATAAAATAAAAGAGTAAGCCACGTTGTCCCCTCATCTGAGGACAGATTTTAGAATAAAGTGGCAGCAGAAGTGCATTTAAAAATAATGAAGGCTGGTATTTTGAGAAATCTGAGTCACCGTTGATTTATCTATTTATTTACTACTTAGTTTTGCTCATCAATGTAAATGTCCTGATTGACTGTAGTGACATCTAGTGGTGAAGTTACAGATCACTACAGAATGAATCTTTATTAACTCACTTACTTAGAAAGCAGAAGCAAAGAAGCACACGAAAAATAAAAAAAAAACAAGGAGGGCCATTTCTAAATCTGGTGTTTGGTTGGTTCTTCTTGCATTATTGTAAAATTGTAACGCTTTATATCAGTGATTCTTAAAGTGTGGGGTGTGGCCCCCTGGTGGGCTGTCGTGGTACTCCGGGTGGGGCGTGAGAGGTCATTAAAAATAAACAAATGTTTTAAATGATTTTTTTTTAAATATGTTTTTAATTACTGTGAAATATTTATGACATGATTTAAGAAATATTTGGAAGTCATAAAACAAACCAATTGAGTGTTTTTTTACTGTCATCTTAACTTAATGTGACAAGTGTCACCGTATTTGTTGACCCCCTCACATTAATATCTGAACGCAGCTTCTAGTCTTGTATGTTGATCACAGTTGTGATTAAAGGTTTGGGGGGGCCGCAGAGATTTTTCACATTTCAAATTGGGACCTTGGTATTCTGAAGTTTGGAAACGGCTGATTTATGTGATGGACACTGAACTGGCTTGTTTTGAAGCAACAAAATTATACATGTTGTTAACTGCACGTGATTCTTCACTGATGAAAGCACAGTTATGAATGTTTTTTTGTAACATAATTTTCACAAAATCCTTTACATTGGAACTTGAAAGCCTGTCTGTGGTCCTGTAATGGTGCCTGGCCACTTGGGATTTTGAGCCCAAAGAGAAGTTGGATCGACTTTAAACATTTGTACCGCAGCTCCACATCGAGTTGGTCGCCTTATTAAATGTATAATTCTAGAAAAACCAGGACATGGCGAGATATTAATTCAATTCAATTCAATATAGACAACCTGATATTTCTGACAGTGTCAGAACTCTCAAGTCGATTAAAATGCAGCTTGAAATCACGTAATAACTGACGCCACCTAGCGTACCTCACAATTACTCTTCATCCTGTAACAAATGGAACATTTCTGGCTTTTTGTACTCGAGGATTCAAGTTCTGTACTCTTGTTACAGGTCTGAAAACTGCCACGCTGGTTTTTGGAAGTAGAGGGAGAAAACGCTGAACGCTGTCGGAAGGGTGTTTTAAGGGCTTGGTGGTCTGTATGTGTGTGTCCTCACAGCTCATCAGGTCTTTCCTTCCCACCAGAGTTTTCAGATCTTTACCCCATAGGCAGCGCCGTGGTGTCCTGAGATGGGAGGGTGGCTCTCGCTGCGTGTGCCCTTGTTGAGACGGCTGCTGTGCACCTCCCCAGTGTTAAAACGAGATAAGCGCAGGCACGGTCTGAAGGCAGCCCCCCCTCCCTCTCTCTGGCTGCTGGCAGAAGCCTCTAATTGGTAAATGCAGATTTTTTTGATCAGGAGAAGGATTAGACCCCTTATCAGTCTAGAGTATCGTACTCCAAGATGAAAAGACTGTGCTGAATTACACATGCCAATTCCAGCTCCCTGCCCCCTGCTCCTCATTCACTTACTCTCGTCTTCCCTCCTTCCTTCCTCGGCTGGCTCAGTTTCGGTTCCCCTATTTATATCCTCCCTCCTTCCCTCTCTTCTTTTCCCTTTTTTTTTTTTTTTTAAATGCTTGATTCTCTTCCCCTCTCTTTATACAAAGCACTTCAGCCACTGACATCACAAAAGAGCGTATGATTTATTAGGCGGCGTTTGATAAAGCTAAACGGTGTTGCGGGTCCCATCGCTTAGTGAAATTGCCTTGTAAACAGGCCCTCTTTTCATGCACGCTTGAATCCTAATGCATGAAGGCTGCGTCCCAGAGAGGATTTGATAAGGAGACGTGGAAATGGATATGAAACAGAGCAAATGCTGGGGGAAAAAAAAAAAAAAGTATATTACACGTAGAATTGCTATGATCGTCCATGTTCAGGTATTTAATTTTGTTTCTTTCAGAAAACATACAAAAACGCCAATCCATGTTTTACACAGTTAATTTTTTTTTTCTGTTTATGCTTATTGTTGTGTTCGTGGAAGCAGCGAGGGTCCGGGGGGGGGCGGCTCCTGCACCTGTGCACACCTCTCATACGTCACAGGCGGCTCCAGTGTCCCCTGTGTCCCCCCGTCCCTCGCGTTCCCTGTTGTGCAGCTCCCTCCCAAATCCATCTTGGTGGCGTTTTTACAGTTGTTGGCCGATAAGCTGGCAGGGGGAAGATGAATAACCTGCCGCGCCGCCGCTATCAGCACCTGTTTGTCGATTTAGCCGGCCAACGGGACCTGTCTGCTCAGCATGGAGATTATTGATTCAATAAGAATTGCCATTAGATCATGCCATTAGGTTTTTCGCGGCGGCCCCCCCCTCTCTCCCCGGCGCTGTCCGTCCCCCCTCTCTGTCAGCTCACGGGCTAATGCATCACGCCCGTCAACGACCTCCTTCATTTGTACGGACGGTGAGCGCGTGTGTGCGCCGCGCCGCGTGATCCGACACCGCGGCGCCCTCCCATCACTCTCAGCCGGGGGATATTGAACGCTGGTCACAACAGACCGATCGCTTGCCACAGGGATTCCCTCACAGAGAGGAAGGGAACGAGAGGAAGAGTTGGGTTTTTCTGAAGCTCTGGGGAGGAAGATTGATCTCGGGGGAACTTCGGTGCCGTCTACGGTCATCCCATTCCCAATCATTTTCCCCGGAATTAGTCTTGTTTTGTCACTTTAGAATTAAAAAAATGTCAAGCGAGAGTAATGGACGTTCTTTGCTGATATATTAATGTCAATTTTACTGATTGCTTTTACTTTTGTCACATGCTGACTCATTTGTCGATATCCCTTCTTTTAGCTTTACTGGGGGGTTAAAAGCGGGGAGGATTTTGGCGGATGTCAGGAGGGGTCATGTTCTGACCCGTGTCAGATTGTGCCTGGAGGGAAACTCGCTTTATTTTCTTTGTTCCTGCATGGCTCAAACAAAGCACAGACTCCCCATAAATTTAAGAGCATTCAAAGTCAAGTCCACATTTATCTCCCTTCCTTCCATCCGTCCCTCTGTATTCACCCCCGAGGGTAAAAAAAAAGGCTCTTTTCCGCTGCTTAGGAATGTCATAATACTGGTTCCTTTTGGTCAGGATATTGTCTGTCTCTCTGGGTTTGAACTGCCTTTGCAAAGGCACTTCAGATGCCACTGCAGTCTGTTGTCTCTGATGTTGACTCTCTCCACAGAGGTTTTTCACTCCTCTGTAACGTCCACCACTCACACATTTTTACAAGACAGTTAGCAAGGGAAAAAAAGAAGAAGAGAAGATGAATTAAAAGGAAAACAGAGGGATGGAGAGAGACACAAAGGTGGCGCCTACAGATATAAAGCTTGGCTGGAGCATTTCAGATGTCTTGACTTAACTTCTGATTTCTGGCCCTATCTCCTCACCTCTCTCCCTCCTCCCTTGCTTCCTAAGCCCCAGCCTGGAAGTTGCCACGGCAGCACAACTGTCAGCACTTGTCATGGAGTGGCGAGGGCCCAAAGTGATGTGAAGTGACAGGGTTTTATTTGAAAATCCCGTTCGGATCGGGCACTGAGACCTCCCGAGCCTTTTGTGCACTTTTCAGCAGAATGAATTAAAGAAAGAAAAAGTCTGCAACGGATGAAAGGAAGGAAGGGAAGAAAGAAAGCATTCACAGTAATGATACTGCACAAAAAAAAAAAATTCGATGAAGAAAGGATCATGGGAAAAGATGATCTTATGCTGCCGAGGATAAAAAAAACTGCCCCGAGCTGAGCGGCGAATCAGTTGATTGTTGATGCTCGCAAGCAAACAGGGAGAATATAATGATGCGGCTCTGTCTTAGCTCCTCTCATCTTTTTTTTTTCCAGCACATCAACAATGACCACATCCACGGAGAAAAGAAGGAGTTTGTGTGTCGGTGGGAAGAATGCTCTCGAGAGCAGAAGCCCTTCAAGGCACAGTACATGCTGGTGGTCCACATGCGCAGGCATACTGGAGAAAAACCACACAAGTGCACAGTAAGGATACTTGTGTTGCTTAAAATATACGTTTATGCATATGTGTGTGTCATTTGACTCCGTTTATTTGCAGATGAGCCTATTATCGTATAGTATGTGTGGGTCATGTTCTCTTCTTTCTGCCTCCAGTTTGAAGGCTGCGCCAAGGCCTACTCCCGTCTGGAAAACCTCAAAACGCACTTACGTTCCCACACTGGTGAGAAACCGTACGTGTGCGAACACGAGGGCTGCAACAAGGCTTTTTCCAATGCTTCAGACCGGGCAAAGCACCAGAACCGCACGCACTCAAATGAGGTACTAACAGATGCGCCCCCCCCCACCCCGTCGGGCCTCCGCAAACCCGCCGCCTCAACAGTTTATTTACTTATCTCGTTATTCCCTTTTTAGAAACCTTACGTGTGCAAAATCCCAGGCTGCACCAAACGCTACACGGACCCCAGCTCCCTACGCAAACACGTCAAGACGGTACACGGCCCCGAAGCGCACGTCACCAAGAAGCAGCGCGGCGATTACCCGCGCCCCCCGCCCCAGCCCAGGGAGCCCGGGGGCAACGGCCAGGGCCGGTCACCGGGGCAACTGCCCCTGGGCGGGTACACGGACCAAAGGGAGTACAACCACGCTACCTCAAAACAGGATGAATGTCTGCAGGTCAAGTCTATCAAGACAGAGAAGCCCATGGTAAGACACTTATTCTGCCGACACGTCATTTGAGTTCTTTATTTTGACTTTTCTAACACTCTCACTAGAATTAATTCAGCAGGACGATTCAAACTAATATTAACATCTGATTTGAGTTAGGGGCTTGCACATTTAACAATGAAATCTTCTAACAAGTTCATCTTTTCCTCTATCCAATGCTTCGGCATTTCTCTTCGTCCCTTTCTAAGGACAGTGGGTGATCAGGTGAGCTAGGTATTACCATACGCATTTGTAAAATATTCTTTCCCAGTCTCATTCTTCCTCTCGCCCTTATTGCCTCATTCCTCTCATCTTGTTGCAACCGCTTGACACCTTCCAACCCAAACATTTCAGATTTGTTCTCATTCTACGTCTCTGTCTCTCATCCTTCGCACTCAAAAAAAAATATTATTCTTCTCACATTGTTGTAGAGGCTTTTGATATTTACCAAAGGCGATGCATTTCTTTGAGGAATGCCCATGCCTTTGGGCAGAAGTGCAAGGGCACTGAGGCTGTGCCCAACACTGCCCAAGGCTGCAGTCGCTGCTAAATCCTTTTTCCAGTAAACAGTGGAAAAACCTTCCAACATTTCTGACTCTTCATGCCAAAAACGTAATTTCATTATTCCTTGGTGCAACACAGTTCCTAAAGTTCTGTAAACAATCTAATTAGGCATTAGCCGCTCACACAAGAGACCTTTATCCTATTTGCTTTTTCCCTGACAGTGAAACAGAGCATGATTTTTGTCTTTTCAAAGTGTTTATTCTGTCAGGGTCACAGGAGGAGGCTTGACTCATCCGCAAGTAGTGGGATATCTGTCTGGCGCTGCTTTTTTCCCTGAAAGAACACAGATAGCAGTTATTCATCACAATTTTAGTTATTATGAATGCACATTTAAAAAAAAAAACAATCATGTTTTCACATGAAAAAATATTTTTAGTTTATTCTTGGATCAATGGAGCAACTGAGACAGACTAACAGCTTCATCGGGTTCTTACAAACTAATGACTATTTTGAATTCAAATGTTTTGAACCTAATCAGTCGTGGACGTCGACGACTAACCCATAGAGGGTGCTAATGTAAAAGCATGAAGCCTTTACAGCAACTAATTCCAGTTCGAAATAACAGCAGTTGTCTGAGGAAAAACCAAGGAGGCTCAAAGTGTAACCCTGGACCGGTGCAAGGCTTCACTTTCAGCCATCATGTCTCCATTTACAGTGATGGAGTCGCTAAGAGATCCACTAAGTTAGTAAACTAACACTCCATTCCATCTGGTAGCGGTATTGCACCATTCTCACTGTTTCACCGTGTTTCAGCGCAGTAAAGGTTCCCAGTCAGTCACATGTCATCGGTTTAGGCCCTATTGAATTATTCTGGACCGTCACTTATGGAAATGGGCCTTAGAAAGCTGCAAAACAAGAGAAAAATTGCATATCCAAAAGTGTACAACTACAGATATTATCCGTGAATGGATAATAGCTACCTTTACTTCAAGCTAACTATACGCTCTGTTCTTCGACCAGCTATGATCATCAGATTTCACGTGAACGCAATTCCATGATCAAACAGTTAGTGATGCTAATGTGTAAAATAGGAATGCCACTGTCAATAAAGCTAACGGAAAAAGAAGAAGAGCGTTCTAAACGCCGCTGCTGCAACAGGAAGACTGGACATTAGCCTGTTTTCAGTCACATCACCCATTAAAGGCAACCAAAGTTTTGTGTAGTTTGTTAAGTCCCCCATGTTAGTTGTCAATAATGTTTAAAAGAACATTTACTGAACTACTCAGGTCTGACAAACATTAAATTGAGAAGCACTTATGAGTTAAAAGTAACTTATTTGTGGTTAGTCGTGAATGTGCTAATAATCTAATGCTAATCCATGTGCCTCTGCACTGTGGGTGTTCGAAAGTAATTCGTCAGTGCACTCTAAAAATAATATGAAATTGATCAGGAGTTTTGTTTTTGTTTTTTCAATTACATGAAGTGTACAAGGTGAAATGTAAATGCAAACAAATACTTGGCCTCTCTGTTAGAATTGTGGCTCCTTGGTAGCACTTTACTTTGAAAAATCCTTGATCCGCTGCTGAATAAATCAAGTTGTAAATTCAAGATGATTTCCAATAAAAAAAAGTCATTGTTTTTTGTACCCAAGTAGCGATGGCCAATTTGAGTTCACAGAACTGCTTTTTAATTCAATTCAATTCGAATTTATTTGTATAGCATCTGTTACCATGTCAATTATCTCTAGGCGCTTTACAGAGACCCAGAGCCTGACCCCTGAGCAAATATCATTAACTAAAATTATAATATTAAATCCTAAACAGGGATAATGGCAGGTAAAAAAAAAAAAAAAAAAAACTTTAAGCCAAACAGTGGCAAGGAAAAACTCCACTTTAAGAGGAAGAAACTTTGAGCAGGACCTGGCTCATATGGGGGGAGCTTCCTGCCGAAGGCCAGCCGGGTAAAGAAAGAAGGGAAAAAAAGAGGGGAGACAGGACAGAGAGGATGTAGGACAGAGAGAGGAGAGCACACAATTGACTGAATGTAATGACTACATAAACATAAACAGATGCAGGTAGCAGCACTGAGGTGTGATGGTCAGAGGACCAGGTCACCAGTCACCACACCAGCCAGCACCCTGAACACATCTACACACACAGGTGGAGGTAAACGCTGGGATGACCAGAGGATGGAACTGTAAGTCAGCATGCAACTCAGAAAACTCTGGCCTGCAAACATACAGAGAGAAAAGAGAAAAAAGGGGGAAAACAGCACAACAAACCACAGGAAAGTAAAGAATATGGAGCGCAGTTACAGTAACAAGGTGCTCCTAATTAACTATAGAACGGGCTAGAGGAGGAAAAAGAGAGGAGGAAAGGGAGAAGAGCAGTGCAGACGCCGCTCAGCAGATCATGTTGGTGTCTCCCTGCAGCGTAGGCCTATAGCAGCATAGCTATGATGAAGCTATGATTAAGATGAGCCTACTCTAATCTTAGCTCCTACAACTATAGCTATAACTATTAGTCCCTACACACTATTGTTTAGACTAACTGTAGGCTTTACTGGACAGAAATGTTTTCTTATAGGGTCTTCTTGTCTCCTACTTTCAAGTAGAAACCTTCCTGTGGTTTCATGAGGTTGACCATCTGTGGCCTAAATGTACAGCGAGTGGTCAAGACAATGCAAATTTCCGTTGATTGTCTGTTGTAAATCCTCCTACGAATAAAATCCTTTGAGGCCTTTCCAGGTGACATATCAAAAAGGAGCTGTTGCACTTGGCAAAATAATCAAATCTGAACATTTATCAATATTTAACAACTGCCATGAGGCAAGTTACAAAGACGTTTGCGAAACAAAGGTGAAAAGTCAAAATGACCTTTCCTGTGAATGAGGAATAAAATTATTAAATGATTTTCTTTTTTTTCTATCTTGAGAGGAACACCGTTTTTTCCCCTATGGTGCTCTGAACCATTGTTGGGGTTTCCTGATTCTTTTAGCTGAACCTACCAAAGAGCATCTGTCAGTTCAGTGATTAGAGCCATGCTCATTATTTGACATGAATTCAGTTATCATTGAAAATGAGAAGGAGATTATACACAAGTCCTTTTCTTTGTCTGATGTTCCCAGGGCTGCATCCTTCACAGCATTACATTGTTTGTTACATTCGCTATCTACATACTCTACATATAATACTGTACACCTTCCTCTGGAAAACTTAATAATGATTTGCTCGTCTATTTCTTATATTGTCTGTGTCTGTCAGACGTCTCAGCCAAGCCCTGGCGGTCAGTCTACATGCAGCAGTGACCAGTCCCCCGTCAGCACCTATCCCAGCGGTGGAGTCCAGCTTGCTGTGAGCGCTGGACGCTTGCCAGGGGAGGGGCTGGAGGAGGACGAGGAGAAAGAGGAAAATGAAGAGGAGGCAGAGGAGGAGTGTGAGGGCGAGCCAGCCCCCATCATGGACTCGACGGTCTCCACAGCGACGGCGGCCATGCTGACCCTGCAGGCGAGGCGAAGCATCGGCCGTCCCCTGCGTTGGATGGAGCACATGAAGATGGAGAGGCTGAAGCAGGTGAATGGAGCGCTGCCCAGGCTGGGGCCCCTGTCCCCTACACCGCCCCCAAAAACGTCTGCAGTGCCCAACATCTTGGGGAAAGGTAAGATTAACTTTGGAAAAAAAAAAAAAATTATCATTTCATTTTAAAGAAAGATTTTCTGGTCCACAGTTCTTCATTTGCATGTTTCTGTCTGCGTATCTCCCAAGGATCCTGTCCGGGCAGGCAGTTGGGGGTGTCTGCTCCTCAGCCACCTGTGAATGCTGAGCTGGGCAGCACAGAGCTGACGGTGCTAAATCTGCTCAGAGACCGCCGCGACAGCAGCGGGAGTGGCACCAGTTCAGCCTACCTGAGCAGCAGCCGACGCTCCTCGGGCATCTCCCCCTGCTTCTCCAGTCGACGTTCCAGCCAGGCTTCCCAGAGCGAGGGTACAATGGCAGCCGCCCACCACCGGCGCCTCCACAACCTCAGCTCCACTGACTCTTACGACCCCATCTCCACGGATGCATCGCGCCGGTCCAGTGAGGCCAGTCAGTATGGAGGTGGGATAGGAGGAGGAGGTGGAGGGATGCTTTTAGGAGGGAGCTGTGGAGGTGTAGGAGGAGTTGGCATCGGAGGAGGAGGGTCACGGGGTATGCTCAATTTAACTCCAGCTCAGCACTACCACCTGAAAGCCAAGTATGCAGCAGCTACCGGTGGACCACCTCCCACCCCTCTACCCAACATGGAGCGCATGAGCTTGAAGACTCGCATGGCCATGATGGATGAGGGTGGCAGCAGCCAGTGTTTGCCACCTCTTGTGAGGCCACCTCGCTGTGCCGAAGCCACCAGTGGGTACAACACTGGGTATATGGGGCATCCAGGTTACAGAAGGAGGGTCCTATATCCGGGTGAGGGACCACTGAACGGGAACCGAAGGGCCAGCGACCCAGTGCGAACGCAGGCCCCTGAAACTTGCAGTTTGCCCCCGGTGCAACGCTTCAACAGCCTTAATAATCTCCACCCCCTTCCCCCTGTTGCTCACCATTCTATTCCGGAATATCGCAATTTCTGCCTGCAGAACTACACTCGCTCTGAGGGCAACTTGCAGACAGGCCTTCAGCACTCGCCATACACTTCAAGCATCGCTGAACATGCAGCTTTAGAAGCTCTCGCCATGGAGGATGACGGGGAGGCGGGCCTGTTGCTCGGTGATGAGGATATATTGCCAGATGAACTGGTGCAGTACTTGCGCTCCCAGGTCCAGATAGACGGCGGCTCCTACATTCACAGTGAGGACCAAATAGTTTCTAGCCAAAGGGAAACCTCCCATCAGTCTATGGAGGCCATTCAGAGTTTAGGTTTGAATGGGACTTTCCCTGGGTCTCAAAATCCACAGCACCAGCAGCTAGCAGAGAGGAAGAGCCCCAGTAAGCTTCCCATCCAGTGGAATGAAGTAAGCTCTGGAAGTGCTGACAGGTCTCCTCAGAGGGAAAGAATTCAGTATCCACAGTGTGGAAGGTGGCCTAGCACGGAGCATGGATCAGCAACTGTTCCTTTTGGCAGGTTTGGAAACATGGTGGTTCAGCAGCAGGTGTCTGCCGACTTCCAGAGCAGCTGTGCCCAGGCCATTCAGTCTCAAAGTAATTGCCCCGTCAACCCTGGGGTTAAGCTGGAGACGTCCCCTAACTCCTGCATGGAGATGAGGAGCACTGGCGACAACTCTACAAATGCCTTTGGCAGGCCAAACTTCTTGCAGGTCATTGATGGGTCTCTTCCCCAGGGCCTAAAACAACAGATGTCCAGTGGAACTCAGAAACAGAGTCATTTCCAACAGAACAACAACAATAGCACCTCTTGGCAAGTTGGAAACAATCTAATCCTTAGCAGGGCCTCAATGGATAGCCTCCCTAACCCTGCCCAAGGAAGTGTTCCTCATCACAATCGTCTGGTACATGCTCCTCATCCACCCATCCACCCTTACAAGAACTCAGTCCGGACCCAGCAGTACCTCAGCCCTGAGAGGTCCAGTGGAATCCACGCTGGCTCCGGCATATCTCAACACCTGCAGAGAAGTGGAGACCAGTGTTCTCTCGCACATCAGGTATCTGGGCTGAAACTAGAGAACCCAGACCATGGGTACTTGCAGGAGGGCTTCGTGGACTGCCTCCCAGATTGCGAGGCCTCTTCGTTCCCTGTTTTGGAGGACCAGAGCTTGTTGGACTCCAGCGGTGAGCCGGGGGTACCTGGTGGCATTAATGGGAACCCAGTTGCACTTCCCTCACCTGGTTCAGACCAAGTGACCAGCACAGTGAATGGCCACGTGCCCGGTGTATTTGATGAAGGGGTGAATCTGGACTTTGGTTCCATGCTGGAAGATGGCTATGACCAGGGTAGCTTGGTCTCGGGATTGTTGAGTCCCTCCATCTTCCAGGGCATGTCCAGGACCTCATCACGCCTTACCACCCCTCGAGCATCTGCTGCCTTCCACAGCGTGGCGCCAGGTGCGAACAACATGGCCATCGGAGACATGAACTCTCTTCTCACCACCCTTGCCGAGGAGAGCAAGTTCCTGGTCGTCATGCAGTAGCTGCTCTTTATCTCTGCTTTCTCCTCTCTTAGGAAAAAAAAAGGAAAACAGAAGAGACTTTGGTGTATGTGAAGAATTACAAAAAAAAAAAGTGGCAATTATAACAACTTTACGATGTACGAAAAGTGTTCTGAAATAGCAGTTGCCAAACTCTTATTTTGTAAAAGTGTTATCCCGCACAGAATTGGGATGTGTCAAAAATATGTATAGATAAATAGTTATATTCCTTTTCTGGAATGAAGGCTATTTTTGGAAGCCCTTTTCTTATAACTATGTGATGGTGAGCAAATGTTCACTTCCTTGAACCAGTATTCTGCGTATTGTCACTGTTTTTGCTGTATGCCCTGTTTATAAGAATGCATGTAGTCAAGTTTAAACATTAAACACTGTCTATATAAGTACATAGACTAGCTCATGTGCCAAGAATCAACCACAGGTACAAAACTGCTCAACCATTTCTTGAATAAGGGTGTGACACATGGATCATTAGTTAAATAGACCCTGATGACAACTTTATATATATCATAAGGTTTTACTCAATGGTATATTTACATTTGTTGTCATTTTGTTTCTATGTTACTTTTGTGAAGCTGTAAATGTTTCCGTGCTTCTATCAAGTTTTACCATGTGGTGTTTTTTTTTTTTGTTTTGTTTGTTTTTTTGTAAAGAATGAGTCCAAAAAAGGCAAGAAAAAAAAAAAAAGCTGACGCACACATCCAAGTCTTCAAGGCACCATATATTGTTGTCTACTTGATATCTAAATGACTTGATTTAGTTAGTCTGGTAAGGTACTCACAAATGTATATAACAGTGCTTTTATAGTCTGTGGTCTGATTTTTGATGTTGGGTTGCACGGTTGTTGGATTCAGCACGGAGCTGACGTGTAAATGGACGTTCAGTCCTTGATTTGGTGCTTTACATAACGCTCACAAGAAGTGATATGTACTTCTGTCTTAAAACCGCTTTATGTGGTAAAACCACATTTAACAACGTGGGGGGGTCATGTGTCAGCCCATGGAGTAAGACATAACAAAAGTGCACTTCTAGTGGGGCAAAGTGGTATTACAAGACATGCTGGACCGTACCCACTTAACTAGCACAGTATTGTCAGTAGCTCTTTTTTCAACGCAGCACACACACACACACAAACATACATACACACACCTATATATATATATATATATATATATATATATATATATATATATATATATATATATATATATATATATATGCCCCCATGTGGTCAGCAGTGGTATTGTCACATAGAGTGGCTTTAATGATCAAGACATGATACGGTCCACAGCACATGTAAAAGTGCTGCAAGTCGATGTGTTTTGTTTGATAGGAAATCATCTGTATTTTTTTTTTCTCCAAAGCTCTTAAAATTCAGAATGTGTACTGCCATCGAGTATTGCAGTGACTTTGTCAATAGTGTTAGTATTGCCTTGCAGTCCTCTGTGACTGCACACAGAATATTGAGTAGTTTACCTTTTATCCAGCGTCGGAGCAGTGAGGTACAAAACTGTTTTATTGTCCTTTGGTACTTTTGTCATTTTTGTAGCTGTGCATTAATGGTGTTTTGTTATCTCAAAGAAGTAGAAATCATTTCCTTTGAAAGAAGGAAATTACTGAGGTATGTGCCTTAAAATGTATCTGCCAATTGGTAAAGAGAGATCACTGCCAATCTTCCATTGTGAATAATGAAAAAAAAAAAAATATAAAGTGTCTTGTGAGACCTGAAATAGGATAAAACGACAGAACATTTATAAATGAAATGTCTGAATATCAGAGAAGTTAAGATTTGCGAAATGCATTCTACTTTTCTTTGATTATTTTTTTTTTTTAAGTTTTCGCATTTACTGTGCTTTTATATATATTATGTAAATACATTACTCTTTCTGTAGTTTTAGCAAAAGAAATGTGGAGACCAATAAAGAAGTGACATTGAAAGCAGGGATTTCCAGGCCCTGAGTCGAGGCCAGGCAGATCCAGCCCAGCGCTGCTCCTCCGCCTCAAGAGCCGCTTCGCTCTTTTATATCTGACAACAAATGTTTGTATTGTTTTAATAAAAATGAAAATTATATTTCAAGTCTCCTCTCATTTTTTTTAAATGCCGGTTTTGGTAATATTACGGAAAATGCTGGCTTAAATTATCTTTTTTTTTTTTTCAAATGAAGAGTGGAGTGCCAGAACAGCTCTCTGCTGCCCTCTACTGATCATCACAAGAAACGAACACGGTAACGTATCTGAACCACTCTCATCCATTTGATTGTTATAAAATACTTGTTTGGTTTCATATTCACATTAAGGGTAGTCATGTCCTCATCTCGATGTCGAGATTAAAGCCAGCAGGTGTCATTTTGCCAATTTATTTACACTTGCATCTGTACAGGTGGTTATCCCACTACAGCCTACATGTATTCTTAAGACCACTTGAGGTTGACAGCACATCAGCTCCCATCAGAAGCCCTTTTACAGTACTCTCTGAAGGCATAGAGAGCTCTTGCATCACTCTCGCACTTCCCAGGCGGAGAAAAAATTGCAATCTTTTCTACAGCGAGACTGCCATTATGCTTTTAGGGAGCACAAGTTCAATCGTGATGAGAATGAAGAGGGATGAGAGTGAGACCCAGAAAACGTTGCTGCTGGATACAAGATAGTTTGTATTTTTGATGTTTTTGAGGCTGCAGCCGTCTCCCATTTTGAACCATGAAAACATGCTTCCTTTCCATCTTTAGATTACACTCAGTAGACTACAAGGGTCTTACACAGGCGTGCAGTCCAGTTAACATCTGCCCTCTCAGTCTAATCACTGGTGTCACAGATAAACAGGATATTAAAAATATATCGACATTCAAATGAAAAGCAGGTGTTTGTATACAATAGGAAACATTTTATTACTAAAAAGCCATCTTATACTGAAGGTGCTCTTTCAGCAGTGTTTCCACGACTATTCTTTATTGAAATCACAAGATTGGTTTTACCACTTAATGGAAAGAAATTAAACATACATGAAAGGACAGTAACTATGGACTATATACATCGGGAGGGAAGGATCACATGTGTGGCTTCTAAAGGCCAGCATTGTTTGGTGTTTTAAACACACTGGGCTCATAGAGGAGGCACTTGAATGTGAGAGCCTTATGAGCCAGAACTTAGCCAGAGCGCTGGAAGGAGGGGAAAAAAATTAAAACGAGAAGCCCCCGGTTAAGAAAGGAAAATAATCTGGACTAAAATAAGCGCATATTATGCATCTATTCCTTCAACTCGGGCCTCAATGCAAGAAGGTGTAATAAGAAGAATACGAAGGTTAAGAAGGAGTTGCTGTTAGATGTGGGACACTGATCCACATACAGAGCATTTACACAGGCCTGCACCACAGAAACCTAGAGCACAAAGGGTGCACATTCAAAAGCATGCATCGCCCCACAATGAGCAATGTGGTTAAGAAAGAAAGAAAAAAAAAAAACGCATTTTGACGTCTGCATCTACGACAAAATTCAACTGTCTGCTGCTTGGGATTGTTAATCCAATAGACATACAGTATTTACAGGAATCTCTTTTTTTTCCTCTTTAAAACATCTGTCACTCAATGCTGGTTAAATAAAAAAAAAAAAAGAAAAAGAAAAATCCATAACTGTTTTGTGGGGTATGAAGGGAAATTTACAATGAAAAATCGCAGAAATCAGTGTCTTCGAGAAAGGCTACCATTTTAATGATCTATTTACAATAAAACACAATAATGTATCCATTAACAAAATAACGTTGAGGAAGAAGAAAACTCAGTGACATTCTGAAACAAAGTCTGTGAGTCGGCTGCCTCGCTGCAGAGCTCCCGTCAGAGCTGGTTTAGTGGTCTATGCTGTCCACCTGCTCTGGGAGTGTGTGGCGTTTAGGGGATCAGATTTTCTCCTGGATAAAGGGGTGCTGCAGAGCCTGGTTGATGCTGATGCGTTTGGCTGGGTCCAGCATCAGCGTGCCCTCCAGCAGGTCCTTCAGCTGCATTACCTTCTTCCTCTGGTCCTCGGGCAGTCGCTGGCCCCCTATCATATCCGCCAGCAGATCTTTGGTGGGGTTGATGGTACTCATTACAGTCACCTTCTCCTGATGGGGACAAGATAGATTAAAAAAATTAAATCCTCCCATGTGCTTCCGGTCAGATCTTAAAAAGACATAAAATGAAATGTGTATCCTCATCAGGTGTAATGTGTTGTGTCAGTGAGAGCAGCATCTCACCCTTTCTGTCACTTTGTCAACTTCGATGTACAGGAAGTTCAAGTTCTGATCGAAGTGCTGGTCTTTGAACAAGCCTTTACGGATCATCTGAGGAAAGAATCCATAACGTTGCATCACTTCATGAACACTCGATGGGAAAGCAACACTGCTCACTTCTTCTTGGAAAGGAAATGAAATGATGCGATGTTACCTTGTTGGGCATCTTCCCCTTGAGGTCCATTGCCAGCTTGATCATGTGATTGTTGGAAGATCCGGGAAACAGGATTTTGCCGGTGTAAAGCTCGTACAAAGTGCAGCCGACAGACCACATGTCAATGCCGTAGTCATAAGGCTTTCCTATGACTGAGGGGAAAAAACTGTAAGCAAAGGAAAACATTGAGACTTTTTTTTCTTTTATGAGACTTTAAAATATTTCAACTTACTAATTTCAGGAGCCCTGTAAAATCTGCTGACGAGATATGGTGTGATGTCGTTGTCGGCGACGTGTGAAGCAGAACCGAAGTCACAAAGCTTCAGGATGGTTTTTGACTCGTTCACCTTTAAAGGAAAAACTCTTTTATTACAAACAAGGCTTCCATTTTGATTGTTCTATTGCTTGAATTGAATGGAAACTGTACGATACCAAGATATTATCTGGCTTGATGTCGGCATGGAGGATGTTGCATCGTTTTAGCAGCTTGAGGGCCAAGAAAAGCTGCTGGCTGTAAGATCGCACCGCTTTGATGTGGAGCCCGACATCTTTGCCGTATTTCTTCAGCACCTCTCGCAAATTCATACTAAATGTGAGACAAGACGCGAGGAAGGGTGGTCAGCGAATGCTGCAGTGTTGTATGCAATGTTCACACCTCAAATGACTGAAAACATGAAGCAGATTCTCTCCTTTCTCGTTACCTCAGAGGCTCAAACACCAGGCAAAGATGCTGCTTGTGGTAGAAGTGCCGGAAAAGGCGAAGGCAGTGGAACTTGTCATCAGGATCAGCGTCATTCAGCTTCTTGAGGAACTCTAACTCTTTCAAACCAGTTTTCTGCCTGTACATCAAAAATGCATGCATTTAATTATTATTTCCTTGTTTAAAAACAAATCCCGTTATGTTTATTTAAGTGCTAGAAATCATTAATGTTCACTATGAAATGGTGACTGACATGAGCTCATTGTTCCTGATGATCTTGACTGCCACCTCCTGGCCAGCCCTGGCAGTGTCCCTGGCTCTGACCACGTTGCTGAACACGCCCTGGCCCGTGTAGCCGTACACGTCATAGCGCTTGTCCAGTATTTCACCAATATTAACCCCTAAATAATCACACAATCCACAGATTTTTGTAATGTAACTGCACTTAAACACACAGATGTGTGTGACCAGGACACACAGTTTGGACATTGGTGTGACATCAAGTTATGGTCATTTCATGATGGTTTCGATATTACAGGCGTCCCTGTTATTAAGAAGAAAAATTCTGGAGCACTTACGGTAGTAACCCTCAGCATCGGTCCAGTTGTCCCTGAGGTTGGGGTTCTCCTTGAAGTCCTTTCCTACACCAGCTGCTCTCATCCTTGCACTCTGCATAGACAACCCACACAAAAAAGTTATCATTTGAGAAGATAAAATGTAAGTGATCGATGTTCTGATGCCATAGAGAGCTAATCATTTCAATACTTACATCAAAGTCCGCAGCAAACATGTCATCTGACTCTGTAAACATGTCGGGGGCTGACGGCTTCTTGGGGTTGGATCCTACGATAAATCACAGAACACAACAGAAAACAGAGCGAGCACAACAGGACATGAGTTCTTCAGCTCATAAAACACATTGTAAAACAGTATATCTGGAACATGTGTTTGATTCACATACTCTGCAGAGATCAAAACATGCTGCAGGTGGCAGACACAACCAGGCTTTGGATTACAAGCCAGCAACTGAATGAACACATGACAGACAAAAACATAACAAAATTAAAAATCCCTGCATCACAGGAGTGCATTTCACACAGTTCATGCCGCTAATTACCATGTAGACGTGTGCACTTTGGTCAAGTTTCCAATGTCGACACTGTGTTCACGGGAAAATGCCAACCTGCTACACATTTCAGGGAAGTGCCAATATGGATTTACATTTGCAGTTCCAATTAAAAGGCAGGGTTAAAATGTTAACAATCCAATTCCAGCTTGAAACGTTTAGATTTTTCCCATTTCTGCAGAGGTGACGATGACAGCACTGGTTAGAGTTTAATTAATAAAGAGAAAAAAAAAAAAAGGCTTGTCCAAGTGTACTGTGAAAACCTCAGCCGTGTTCATAAAGATAGGAAGTTTTCTTCAGACAACCCATCCAAAGAAGCATCCAAAGTTGTTGAGTCTTTTTATAATTGTGCTTTCATGAAACTTAACATACCGACTAGGCCAGTACAGACTAAGATGAAGAGCTCTCTCTTTTTTCTTTGTAATTACATGCTCTGATCTTCAGATGAACTTGCTTTCCCCTTGACGTAGTAGCAGCTGCATTAAAGCTTTTACATTTCTAAAGAATCTATCGGTGTAGAATGATGGAGACAAAATTGTTTGGGAACGACCTCGGGACCATCCCAGATCCCAGCTGCTTCTACACAATAGATTTTTAAGAATTTTAAGATGAACTTTAAGCTTTATTTGACCTCCCACAACAGTGGTGAAGGTGTGGTCCAATATGAAACTTCTCACAAATACTCCTTTAGCGTTTGCTGCTTCCAGCTGAACTTCCCCAACCTTAAATCACAAACATGATCGATCTTCTCGATTCTCACCTTCAAATTAATACCCCATTAGCCAACGAGAGTGAGCAGATAGTCCGGCGACACCATACAGGTGCGGCGGACTTCCACAGCTCAAAGACACGTCCAGTGAACAGAACAGAGCAGAACCCAGTACAACCAAAAAGCTTCTGCATTTTGGGTCACTTTCTAAAAAATAATGACACAGCGAATTATGTCACGTGTTGCTGTTCGTCTGAAGTTGCGTGTTAACACCTGAAGCTAACACGTGATGGTGTGGTTCATTCAGTTGGCCTTGTACACCAACAAGTCTGATTCCTCCGACCGGGACATTACCGTCTTTCTCCTGGGCGATGAGGTTGTGCTTGGCTTTGATGTTAGCCTCGAAGGTGTTGAGGTTCTCGCGTTCGTACTCCTTGACATCTGCGGCTACTCGCTCCAGGATGTCGTCAGGCGAGGGCGAGCGGCTCCGTGTGCTGCTTTGGGGGCTGCTGGGCTCCGATATCATGTTGGTGTCCTCGTTGACAAGCTTGTACTTCTGTATGGTCAAAGTAGGAAACGTTTGAGAGAGGACAGACCAACAACTCATAACCATGATGTCATTTCAGTTGAAAAAAAAAATCAATAATAATAAAATAAATCAATGGATTAGTGAAGGGATATAAACAGACCTGGACGATGGCCATGCGCTGCTGGCGTCGCTGTTCAATGAGAGCTTCTTCATCTATCTCTTCACCTTCAAAGTCCTCCAACCTGCAAACATAAGCCAGGAGTTTAGAAATAAAGGACTCAGGCTTTCTGTAAAAGAATAACCATTCAATCATGTGATGACCCATGCACAAAATCAATTTAAAATTTAGTGAATGGAGTATCAGCTACAAAAATGTGACTTCTTTAATATTGTTATGTCACGTCTTGATGAATTTGACAGAATTTCTTACAATATAGAAACAATTTTGGAAGTGATGTTTATGGCATTACTTACTATATTTAGTACTCTTATAGACCCAAGTGTATCTGACATATCTGTAAGTTGTTTATTACTGAAAAAGCATAAAGACCGCTCCTTTACATTTCTACAAAATGGCGTACATTGATTAAAAGTGCCAACATCTCCCTTTACTCACACTTCATCCTCTGAGGACTCCTGTTCAAGTTTCATCCCCTCTGAAAGGCTGCCCTTAAACTTGTCTTCATCTCTGCTGCGCCTCCTTCTCCTCTCCCGATCACGAGATGTCGAACGTCGATACTGTCTGAGTCGACCATACCTGTCTCTCTCTCCGGATCTGTGTGGCATGCATCACAACAGAGATTATCCATCAGCTCAAAAATAAATACAGGAGAAACAAACAAACAAACACAAAAGTCAAATTCTGCCTTTGATGAACTGAACTGCTTTGATGCAACACAGAGAGGTGATTTCCAGCATAAACGGCTTCACCTGCGTCTCAGTGGAGACCTGCTTCGTCTGCGGGGTGAGGAGCGAGAGCGTCGTCGCAGGTGATGGGGATCTCCTTCTCAGAGGTGAGCGACTCATCCTACGGCGAGAAGCCGACCTGGGACTCTGGTCTCGAGACCTGTCTCTGCCTGGTCCAATGTCGACCCGAGAACGCTTCCTATAGCAAGAAGAATCATTTTTATAAGCATCATACATCCCTGTTTTTTTCCCCCCATTGCATAATCTTATGTTTTATCCATTTTATTATCCTCTTTAATCCAGTCTGTAAATAACTTTTTCACCAACATTCGCTGAATTTTTAAGAAGAACAAACCAAACTCTTTGCAGAATCTTCCTATATCACACTCAACCTCTACTACTAGAGGAAGTCAGACTGCGGACTGACCTCAGTGGCGAGTCCTGTCTGTCAGCGTCCCTCCTCCTGAGGTCTGCTGATCGGCTGCGGCCCCTCCTCGGTGGGGACCTTGTTCTTGACGGTGAGTGGCTTTGTTTTGACGTCCTCTCTGAGGCGCCAGCTGACGGGTGGCGGAGATCTCTGTGGCGAGGGGAACCGCTGCGTTTCCTCCGGGGGCTGTGTTCCCCTCGTCTGTGAGGGGAGCGGTTCTCTTTCCCTAATGAAGTGTCCTTGGACGGGGACTTGGCTGGCCGTTTGTCCCGGTCAGCGTCTGACCGGCTTGGCCGCTCTCGTCCGGGTGATCGGGACCGCCGGCTGGCTCTTTCTTTGTTTGGTCTGTCATCCCGCTGTGGAGAGGAACGTTTATCAGTGCGACTGACTTTCTGCTCAGCTTTAACGGTGGAGGGAGAATTAGACTTCCTTCTCTCCTTTGACTGATCAGTGCTCTCTGAACGCTTTTTGTCTTTTGACCTGCTCCTGCCACGGGCCCTGTCTTTAACTACTGTGTCCTTGGTGCTTTTGGTCCCCTTGTCCTGCTTTAACTCTTTGGCAGGCTTCTCTGCAGACTTACTCCGACTACGGCGCTTCGAGCTAGTTTTACTGCCTTCTGTTGAGTCCCGTCTAGATTTCCCACTTTTCCCTCCTCTGGGAGACGTGGGTTTACCTGAGCTGCCCCTTGGACGCTGTTCACCATTTCTGAACCTTGCATCTGCATCCTCTTCAGATCCAGAGTTATAGCCCTGAAGGATCAAACCCATGCCCGACTGAACCTTGCCCTCCATCAACTGGCTATCCAGCTCAGCTTTGATCAAGGCCCTCTGCTTCTCCAGATCCTCCAACAAGGCCCGGTCGTCCAGACTTGGATTTCCAGAGGATGGAGAAGATTCCACTTTCTTGTGGCCGGAGGAGGCAAAGATGGCAGCACCGGACGGAGACGCACCCTCTTTGCGTTTATGTTTCCTGTGTTTGTGACGATGCTTGCGTTTGCGGTCCTTGTCTTCGTCAGATGCGTGTTTGTGCTTTTTGTGCTTGCTACGATGCTTGTGTTTTTTCCTCTTGTGTTTCCCGCTGCTGCTGTGATGTTTGGACCCCTCTGCTGCCTTCTCACCATTAGTTTCAGCCTCCTCCTAGGATGTAAACATAGTAAATTTACAAATAATTCAAGTGTCAGATCATCTGAACAAGCTAACAAAACTTGAACAAGGTTTATCCTTCAACTTTATATTGCCTAACTTTCCAAGATTGTATGCAGAGCACAATGGATGTGACCAGAGTGTTGCTGAACTTTGAACATGTGATTATAATAAAGTTCTGTGGGTACAGCATGAACTCAGTCAGGATTTTTTAGTTTTAGATTAATTTATCCAACAGCCCTCATCATTTGCCATCAGAAAATGTAAATGTTATTCAGAGAAATATGCGATCAGGAACGGCTGACACTAGAACTGAGCGATTTTATCGATTCTGCGATATTTATCGATATTTTATCGAGTATTAATAAAAAAAACCTGTGTCCCACCTTTAAAGGCTTCCAAGCAACAATTTGCACTGTTTAAATAAATGATATTTTTCTCAACAAATCCTTTATTCATTTTGTTCAGCTTTTGCAAGCTGCCTGTCAGCCATATAATGTGTAATTGATGCTTTCAGTTCAATAAATTCAAACAAAGTCATTGGAACACTCACAAGATGTCACCAAAATCACTTTGTTCCTTTAAAATCTTTCAGAAAATGATGTAAATGTATTGTATTGTATATTGATATATATCGTATCGTGAGGCGAATATCGTGTATCGTATCTTTAGATTAGTGTATCGCTACAGCCACCGAGTAACATCAAATGTTTTTTTTTCTTTGCTACGAGTAAATAAGGAGTGGTTACAGCTTAGGACTGGTCATCCTTTAACTGGACCATTGCTAAAACTACCATTAACTTCCCTAGCTCACATGTTCAAGTATCTAGAGCATTAAATTAACCACACTGCTCCCCAATATGTTCCTTGCTTATAAATCACTTTAAATAAAAAGCACCTAAAAACAAAACATGCCACGTAATGTCTTGCAGTGTAATGTAATACATACAGTATGTAGCCAAGTTAAAAGTGACTCAATTTATGAACGGATTGCACTCTCAGTGGGTTAGCTGGGGTTTAGTATTTAACCCGGTATTAAACTCTATCTGACAGAAGAAAGTCATGTGTTCTTAAATCTTGCTGCACTGTTGATGGCGCATCTGCTTTAACCTCCAGCTGAAGGTGAGCTTGATGTCAAGTGGTGTGGCCCTTCAAAAAAAAAAAAAAAAAGATTCACATCAACCACTGGAGGCCTCTTTTCCCACGTGTTTCCTTAAAGCTGACTGGTTAATTTCTTCAAAACAAGGAGACAGGCACCTCATCCTTCACACTGATTTTTGTGTCCCCTCATTTAGGTCCGTGCCTGGTCCTGCCTCTTAGACACCAACTTCTTTCACTGGGATGATGACACCGACGATGTTTACATGGACAACAATGATCTAATTATTTACCTTATTCTAAATAAGACCAAACTCCGATAAAGGTGTTTACATGAGTTGGTTTTTGGAATTAAAGCAATTTCATAATTGAATTAAAGTCCCTCGTATCTTTATGTCTTATAGCACTTTCGAGGGAATGTGAACGGGTAAAATAAAAACTAACAAACACTGTGATGCCTAAACTAGTCTTGTCCTGGTCTTTTTGTTAAATTGTAATATCATGACAGATTTTAGTCGCCCCTTGAGGGTACTGAGATGTTCTTTCATATCTTGTCAGCCTGTGTAATTTAATTTAGTACATAAAGTGTCAGTGTCTGTTAATGTCTATGATCCAAGTATAATCCAGACTACTTGATTAGACGGCTGAGATGAAAACATCACGCCAGCTCCATTTTGAACGCCGTCATTCAATTCCCCTTTCTTTATTTGTACACAATGAGAACAGAATTCAACAAATATTCTTTATGACATTGAATTTTATATCTCACCATCTCACCTCAGTGCTGCTACCTGCATCTGTTTATGTAGTCATTTCATTCATTATCCTTGATTTGGATTTAATAATATAATTTTAGTTAATGATATTTGCTCGGGGGTCATGCTCTGGGTCTCTGTAAAGCGCCTAGAGGGAATTGACATTGTAACAGATGCTACATACAAATAAAACGGAATTAAATTGAATGTAAAGTAACGTTTTGTGTTTAAAAGAACTGAGCTCGTACAGTCTGAACTGACCCTGCTGGGTTACGGTTGACGATGCAGTGCACCTCATCTTTCTAGCAGCTTAACCCACGCTTGCTGTACTTTGAGCATTGCTGCAGGTGAAACTTGAAATGTTGTGGTTTAGTTATTACTGTGTTATAACGCAGCTAACACAGCCACATTCTAACCCACGCCAGTTATGTTTCATTTGTTTGGAAGGAGGAAAATATTATCAAAGCGCAAACACAATGAATCCTTGACATTACAGATCAAGTTCAACACAATGCTGTTGTTCTCAAGTTGCCAGTGGAAAATTTGAGTTTAAACCTCACTTTAAATTTAAAATAAGATATCTAGGTCTTGCTCTTGTCCACCCATACCTCTTCCTCCTCTTCTTCCTCAGACAAGTCTCCGCTGTCTTCATTTCCACTTCTTTCATGGCTTTCCAGATCTTGTTTTCTGTTTAAAAGAGCACAACATCATACGTTGAACAGAGAACGCAAAAGTATGAAAACACCAAGCCATTTATACTGAATTAGTTAATTGACACAACAAATTGACAAGACTTTTGTAGTAAACACTAATTATGCCTGTTTCCCATATCAGCGATGAAACAGCAAGCCTACTTTATAAAAGAAATATGTAGAAAGCTTATCCTGGCCAGCCAACCCATTCACTTCCTGTAAATTCTCTCTCATGAAATAGGTCTAGTGCCCCTCCCATTCATTCCCATTTCCATCAGTACAGAACGTACCCAACAAATCGTAATGAGGCGGAATTTATGCGATGACTCATACAGGAGCGTCTAAGAGATACTAATTAAAACCAGGGCAATGCAACATCCTGAATATTTGTCATTATAACAATATACACAAAATACTAAAGAAAATTTGCGACAAATGGGATTCTGTTATTTTCCAATTGCCCTACATTCACGCTTTAAATGTTAATAATATATTTGGCTAATCAGATGGAACCTAATGTATCTGAAGAGCTCACGTTTAAAACTGGAAGAAAGAAAATAAAATGTTAGGGGTCAACTGTAGCTGCAAAGCAGAGACATTAATGGTACACTACACTCAAGTATTGGTTTACACATCGCAAGTCATATTGTCACTGTAATTTTCCGATATGGTGGTGCAATCTGCATGTTTTTCCGAATATTGTCAAGTTGTCTTCAAAACACCCAAGATGGCTGCAGAATTGTTAATGACACCATGGATCAGCAGGTTTTTACTACAAAAACTGACAACAGTCATTCACCAGCGTTCATACTCCACTGCACGCCTTTCTGGATGTCTTTGGTTGAAATTAGTCTGGGTGTCTCTCTGCCTATGTCACATGTTTCATTTCTCTGGTTGGTTGCATGCCTATCCAATGGCTTCCAGAGGCAACTTCTTCTGCATGTGTTGGTGCTGACCCCTGGAAGTCAAAGCAGAATTTAGAGAAACCAGACTAATTGTTTGTAAGGAAGAAGAAGAGGAAAGAGTGGCTGCCAGCCAGATTATCTAATGATATCCAGATATTGACGTAGACAGATATAAACGCTCCCTGCAGCACTGATATTCTCCAATTACAAAATAATAATCGTGCCAGAGATATAACATCAGTTTATAAAATCTGTCATTTGGTATTAACAGTAATTGATTCAAGCAATAATACCACACATTTCCTCATTCGACTTGGAGTTTTTTTTTTCTCTCTCAGTTGTAGCCAAATAAAACACAGAGCTGTTTTATCCCCCCAACACTAATATTATAGTTAAAGAAATCCACTTTTAACAATGGCTGCAAAATATCATTTAAAAAAAGAGAAAATAATCCATGGTATGTCAAGAAAGACAAACATGTGATTTGAAGATTAACACAAAAGGAAAACTCAAATTTTCATTATCCATTACTAACATGGAACATCTGAAAAAAACAAATATGAATTAGGGCTTCCTTATACGTTCATGTTTCATCTTTTGTGTACCCGACATGTATGTTGTTGCTACTGAATCACAAACATAATGATCAAAGCAGCTGTGTGGGAGTAAAGGGGCGACAGAGGCTGATGTTAACATAAAACCTGAGTCTGCTGGCCTTTAATGTCACCACAGATCTCTGAGCAACGCTACATACGAATAACGTCTTCAGCAAAGACACTATGTTAGCTCACTAATGTCTTTGATGATATAAAAGTAGAAACTGACCATATAACATGGCAGTATAGGAGAAATGACCCCCAAAAAAGAAGCAACTTTTTATTTTATTTTCTTAAACTAGACCAAGCAATTCCTGGAGAAATTGCGGTGGGATTGGTGCTACTGCTCACTCCTGGCCTCCTGCAAGCCATAAACGTGTAACGTAGAGCACTAAACTGAAAAGCTGCAGATCAGGTAGTGAATTCTGGGAGAATTTTATGGTCTTGAGTTCTGAGTGTCTGCTCGTTTCTCAAAATGTGCACTTGACTGTACTTGCGTTTTTGTGAAACGTCATCCCGTCTCAGCTGAAGTACTGTCCCAATTCTAAGTCTCCATCTCAACTCGTACAGTAGAAATCCCCAGATGCGTTCTTGCTCTGCCCATTTTATCGAGGACGCATCCAGCGGAGACCTATGTGGACTTGGGACTTCGAAGTATCCCAGAATGCATTTCACACCAAGAAGCAGCAGTAATGTCAGAGGAGAAAGGAGTATAAGAGGATGCTATAACATTATCATTTTGCAGTTTTAAGATGGTTTTATGAGCGAATGTAGTTCTTCTAACTGTAAATGTGTAGTTAATAAATTAAGATAGAGCCTATTTCAACTTTTTTGTGGCATTAGTGGCCTTTAGTTACTATTAATTAATTCATTAATACTGGAAAGTATTTAAACTTTTTTTTTTTTTTTTAAAGAATACATTTTGGACCTCTTTGGAAATCCTGCTCTGATTTTGTGTCGTAAAGAATAGGTCAGATGTGTGAGAGAACACATTTTCCTCCGTTTTGACATATAATAGAATCGTGTTAAGTGGAGGGAAAAAAAAACCTTTCTGCTTTTAATTGTCAGACTGCTCAACTCTGACACTCTTGTCAGTTACACTCTGGCTCGTGAACATTCAGCCGACCGTTTCTACGGTATTTTTGCCGATAAATCGTCGTTTTTCTCGGAAATGGTACAACGCACGTGAACCGCGTCTCCGCGTTGAGCGACAAGTTAGTTGCTAAAAAAAAAGGGGGGGGGGGGCATAGCAAGAACCGTAATTAAAATAACAAACACTTTTTGTAAGCACAACATATAGTGGGATTCGCTAACAACAACACTGCCCTCAGCAAACTCAGCATGAAGTTGAAGCCATCGTTACCCAGACGACAGCATCTCATGTCGTTATGAACACAAGATAAAAACCAAGGTTACGTAATGTTCGCTATTTCGCTAGAAACTGGGAAAGCGATCAATTCTGACAGGCGGTAAAGGAACACCTGATAATGGTGGTGTGTTATTAAGCGGTGTAGCACCGCGGCCCGTTTATTTAACTGTAAACTTCAGTTGCTAGCTCTTTCCCTGACCCAGACCGCCAACGGGACTTCGTTAGCTCCTACATGCTAAACGTCTTTAGCAAACTTAGAACTAGCAGGGAATTTCCTCAACGACAACTTGCAGTATACAATAGATGGGAGCTTTGAACTCTTTACACTTCGTGTATGTGCTTTGACGGGAACACTTTCCTGAAGTAACCCCGCGTGAATACATTTGATATGCACTTGTTTATCAAGTGGATTTAAGGAAACTTGATGCTAGCCGAGCTAACGAGCGTTAGCCACTTAGCTGGAGCCGTTAGCTAGTATGGTCGTCAGCATGTCATTTCGCCGGGCAACAACGTCAACCTGCCCCTCTGTCGGCTTTTACAATCCTAACAGTTCCCTCCCGATTTCGGATCTGGAAAGCGCGTCCACCTTATTGCGACCAAGTTCAATTATCTTTAATTTAATGACTCACACGTGCTCGTTGCCATTATTCATTCTTGTAGACGCGATGTCCATCTCAACGTCAGCCATTTTCCTCAGCTGAGGAGCCTTCTCCTTCTTCTTCGGTAAATTTGGAGGGCAGCGATACGAAAATACTGCCATGCCCTCTGATGTACTGGCGGCGCACTAGAGACGGAGCTGCATTCTGAAATGTTATTATTTTTGTCCACCAGGGTGTATTCTTGTCTTACTTGCAAAGTTTCAAGGTTTAGACACATATTTAAAGTAAACTGACCTCTTAAAAAATATAAGGACGAGTAACTACTTGTAAACATTTCTGTTTTGTTATTTTAAGTTCTTGAGATTGAATCCTTGACTGTAAATACTGAAACGGCATCCAGTCACATGACTCATCAGGTTTGGACAGAGAGTTTTTAAAGCCTATTTTTTTCCTCAAACTGTCCATACCATGTGGCAAAGAGGCAGGACCAGCAGAGCTGAGAACCCAACTGAAAACGCCCACCAGTTAGCTGCCTTTTAGCTTGGCTGGCTTAGCTGTGGTCTTCCTTTAGCTTCACCCCGGGGGCACCGGCCAAGACCCTGCATAATTCCACTTAGAAGAGTCCTGAGAGGATTTTGGTTGAGCAACTCAGCTCCATTTGCCAAGCTGGGCAACCAGTCCAACACGTGGAGCTGTTGCCCAGCTCAGCTGGCGGAGGTTTGCTCTTCAGGCTTGGTTAAAAGATCCCATCGATGTGAGCTGTTGGCCGGCTTGGCTGAAGTAGCTCAGAGCCAACGGCCCATGTAAGAGATTGGTGAGCAGTTTGTCTGAAGGAGTCAAGCTGCTCCCGGAAAATCATTTAAGGACTCATCCAGTTGGAATTATGCTGAGACCTGCAGTAAAAATCATCCCAGTAGTGGACTTCGGTCTCTAATGTTCGGTGGCGATATGAAATGACTGCCGCAGTTAGCATGGCTATGCTAAGCTTTGTCCTCTGATCCTTTAAGACCAACCACAGCCAGTGGTCTGTTTGTACAATTAACAGAACAGACAAGCGCAGCAAAACATATTCTGTCAAATAGGCTTTGACCTTGATTTGTCAGAAGGTAATATGATGCTAAGTTCTCAGTAGCTAAAACAATGACAGCAGTGACTAGCTGTGATCACCAATGGCAAGCTGTCAAACATATCACATGATATATACCTATCTGATTGGTCAGATTTATTGCTGGAAATAAATTTATCTAGGTTGGATTATTGTAATGCACTGCTTTCTTGTTGTATGAACAGTGGTGTTAAAAACCTTCAGCTGGTCCAGAATGTTGTAGTACCAGTACCAACTAGAACTGGGAACGGAGATCACATCTCAGCAGTTCTAGTTTCATTTCCGGCTCTTTGTTAAATCTAGAATTGAATTTAAAATATTTCTTCTCACATACAAACCCTTTAACAATAAAGCTCCAACATATCTAAAAAACCTCATAGTTCCATACCGTCCTAGTTGAACACTCTGCTCCCTAAATGCAGGTTTATTTGCTTTTTCAAGTTTCTAGATTTAGAAAGGGTGGCAGAGCCTTTAGTTATCAGGTTCCTCTATTATGGAATCAGCCTCAGGCCTCAGTCCAGGAGCCAGATGCACTTTCTACATTTAAGATTAGGCCTAAGACCTTCCTTTTTAATAAAGCTTTTAACCTGTAGTCATCTCTGAGTTATGCTGCTGTAGGCCTAGACTGCTGAGCGAACTCCCATGATGCGACGAGCATCTTCACCCTGTGAAGATTGTCCTGGATCATTTAGTAGCATTAACATCAAAGTCCCTCTCTCTTTAACTTCTGCAGTTTTTTCCTGTGTTTTATATGGTGGGCAGCACAGTAGTGCAGTGATTAGCAATGCTACTCCAAGGCAAGAAGGTTCAGTTGGATGTTGGTTGAGCCGAGTCTTTCTGTGTGGAGTTTGCATGTTCTCCCTGTGATTGTGTGGGTTTACTCCCACAGTCCAAATACACGCCATTTATTTGGACTAACTGAACTCGCCTCGAGTGTTTCCTGGACTTGAAAGGTGCTATATAGGTATGTTGTCATTGTTACTGGCTTCCCACAACAGGGCTCTAATGCTGTGAGATTCTTTTGAGCTCTCCTAAGTTCAATTCACCGATTTTTATTTATTTATTTATTTTATGGAGGGAACTCAAGGGCCATTGCAGGACCTTTAACTTACAAGTAGTCCAGTGTTCATTTTGAGGTATGTTGAGGATCATTATACTGTTGTAGAACTTATCTACTTCTAACTGTTTTTGCAGGCGGCGTAATGTCTACTTCTAACTGTAATCATAATTCACTGGCGAGTTTCTTCCCTAAATGGCCCCCGTGCCATTGGCATGACTGCGCCATCCAGTGGGTGAAGAGGAGAGTTCGTACTAAAAAGGTGTTGTTTTCTTTTCGTGAATTTCTCTATCTTTTTCTTTACTCCTCACATCTTAAATATCAACATAAATATTGAATATTGAAAATAATGTTTAATCTTCTTCTTAATGCATTAGAGGGATCTATTCATCTTCTACTTATTTAATGTTTCTCAGTAAAATTTTGAAAGTTGAGCAAATTTCTTTTGTAAATGTGCAGTGCTGGATGATGTTAACCACTGTAGAACTGCGGCATTAGTCTTGGACGAAACCTTTGAGAGAAAAACAAGAGGCAGAAGGCAGGCTCGGGCTCTGGGAAGCTGTTCAGGTTGCTATCACCACAGGATTGCCCTGGAGGTCAATTAGTGGATCATGTGGCTGCAGACTTCCCCACATGCACCCCATGGTTGTGCTCCTTCATGTGCCCCATTGGTATGTGCAGCAGAGATGTTACATAAATGCTCAGTTTATATTCTCCCCTCTAAAGTAGCTTTTGAACCGTAAGGACTTTCCAACAGTTTCATCGTTGAAATTGTCGTATAGTAAGTATGTGACTCTGTAGCGTGCTAAAAAGACAACAGCTGCACCTATTACATGATACCTATAGAGTTTATCATCTCTTATATGTAAAGTACAAATATGTCCTCATTTTCTTTGACCAGATTATGAATTTTAGCAGGTTTTAATATTGATACTAAAGTCATTTACTAACGTAATCAATTCAATTGGACATATCTTGTGGGTTCTTATAAATAATGTTGATTTTTGTTTTCAAATTGTGTAATGTTACAGATTATCTCTAAACTCAACTAGTCTTGCTTTCACCTGCATAACAGCCACATCTTATACCAACAAAAGCAATTGTGAATTTGCTTTCTGTTTTTCTAATCACAGTCATAAGACCTGACAAAATGCAAAAATTCAAAGAACATCTGACTGTTTGGCAAGTTAGGACTTCTCAGAAGAAGAACTGAAATATGTGACTGTGAAATGTGCAATATTAAATATATATATATGTGATGTGTTAGAGCTGCCTGATTACACACACACACACATATATATATATATATATATACATATATATATATATATATATATATATATATATATATATATATATATATATATATATATATATATTTATATATATCTCACATTGAAATGCAAAAAGATGCAAAGCTGATGCCTTCTGGTCAGGTCAGTGAAATTGTATGACTTCCAAGGATGCAAAAGCCTTCAGCGGGTGTTATTATCCCCCTCTGACAGTTTTATATGAAGCAGTAAATTGTGTTATTGTGAGGCATGTTTGGCTGCATATTGACAGAGCTGAGAAAGTATTGGAGGCGTGACGATGTAACAACATTAATGCTGACAACTTGGCAGATGGATCTGCAGATGTTACTGTTATCATTGTGGGTTTAAATTACAGCTTGCTATTTGTATGCTTAGTATAAAACCCCAAAATGTTTTTTTTAATAAGGTTTTAGATTATATTTCAAAAGTAGTGACGCAGAACTTTTTTAAGACTTAATTTTTTCTCCGGACCTCCTTTGATAGAACTATGTGCTGTATATTGAGAGCATAGACAGTCCAGAGCTGTAACTCATGAACCGGGCCTTCTGCTGTACAGTGGGTCTTAGATTTATATGGTAAAGTTGCAAGGAGGGGGTCTTGCAACAGATTAAATCGCGGTCACAGAGACATCGTATGTTCCATTACTTGAGACCCCCGTCCCTGTGCTCTCGGTAAATCATGGTTGTGTACAATATCAGACAGATGTTGTGTACTACATTCTGCGGTGCAATCTGAGCACCTGTCTCTGTGTCATACTGGTTATGATTTATGATGTGTGTTTGAAGTCTGAGTATACAAAGCTTAGTCTTCTCCCTAACCCCAATCCTCACCCTTTCATCATGCAGTTGCACCATGATGTGAATCTCCTGTTCCACCATATCGCAAAGGTGCTCTATTGGATAGAGATCTGGTGACTGTGGAGGCCATTAGAGAGCAGTGGACTCATTGTCATGTTCAAGAAACAAGTTTGAGATGACTTGACTTTGTGACTTGGTGGATTATCCTGCTGGAAGTGGCCATCACAAGATCGGTACACTGTGGTCATAAAGGGATGGACATAGTCAGAAACAATACTTGGGCTGGCTGCAGTGTTTAAATCATATGTAGTTGGTATTAAGAGGCCCAAAGCGTGCCAAGAAAATATCCCCCATATCATTACACCAACACCAGTAGCCTGAACCGCTGATACAAGGCAGGATGGATCCAGAGTGCGAATTATACAATGACAAATGGGGGGGTCAACATTTTCTAGAGATGACAAAAATGACCATTTGTCTCTTCTTTAGGGGGGTCGAAGATGACAAAAATGACAATTTGTCTCTTCTTTAGGGAGGTCGAAGTTGTAATTCAGGGGGTCAAACCCCCCCAAACCCCCCCGTAATTCGCACTATGGATGGATCCAAGCCTTCATCTGAATGTCACGGCAGAAATCGAGACTCATGAGACCAGACAACGTTTTTCCAATCTTCTATTGTCCAATTCTGTTTGAATTGCAGCCTCAGTTTCCTGTTTTTAGCTGACAGAAGTGGCATCAGGTGTGGTCCTCTGCCACTGCAGCCCATCTGCTTCAAGGTTCAATGAGTTGTTCAGAGATGGTATCCTACATACCAAAGTTGTAACAAGTGGCTCTTTGAGTTACTGTTTCCTTTCCATTATGTCAAACCAGTCTGCCTAATCTCCTCTGACATCAACGAGGCATTTGCATCCACACAACTGCTGCTTACTATATATTTTCTCTTTTTTGGACCATTTTCTGTAAACCTTAGAGATGGTTGTGCCTACAGTAGTTTCTGACTGGTACCACCAAGACAGATCATATCTCTCCATTAGCATCTCTAGACTGGCTTCTGACATAACAGAGAAATTCAAAACCACCTTGTCATGTAATACATCCTTGGTGGCCAAGCTCTGTCCTACCTTAGCCATCTTAGTGCTCCTTAAAACCCCACAAGGACTCTGGAGTGACTCTTATGTTTACTGTGGTGGAATATAAGCATTATTTAAAAGGCTTTGTTATTGTCTAACTAATTTGACAGTGACATACTGTACCTAGTTTCAGCTATGGGAACTCTATTGTGTCTGATTTCGTTGGGTTCTCACAAGTCTTACATAGCTGCTAGATGTTGTTTCAAGTTGCCTCATTTATTTTGTCTAATGCAGTCATTCCCAAACTTCAGAATATCAAGGCCCAATTTGAAATGTGAAAAATCTCTGCGGCCCACCCAAACCTTTAATCTCAACTGTGATCAACATACAAGACTAGAAACTATGTTCTGATATTGATTTAACGGGTCAACAAATACGGTGACACTTAACACTTAACTCATATTAAGTTAAGATGATAGTAGAATAACACTCAGTTGGTTTGTTTATTACTTCTAAATATTTGTTTTAATCATGCCATAAATATTTTACAGTAATTAAGAATATATTTTTTCAAAAAAAAAATCGAGCATTAAAACTTATGTTTATTTTTAATGACCTCTCACGGCCCACCTGCAGTACTATGATGGCCCACCAGGGGGCCGCGGCCCACACTTTGGGAATCACTGGTCTAGTGCAGTGGTTCTCCAACTTTTAATGCTGCGTACCACCTGAGAAAGTATTGAGCTCTCCGAGTACCACCACGATGACCAATTTTAAAATATAGCCATATATGCCTTCTCAATTAGTTTTAAACGCCCTGGAGAGATGTTTATTCCTTATTGTGGTTATTTATTGTTACCTGAATTTCATTTGAAACATTGTATTTATAATGCATTGTCATGCATTGACAAGTCATGACGTTCCCCCGCGTACCACCAGAGAGCGCTCGCGTACCACCAGTGGTACGCGTACCACAGTTTGCGCACCACTGGTCTAGTGTATTCTGGGGTGTTCTGGTGTATTCTCTGTTAAAGCAGTTGTACAACTGACACGCTTTGTCATTCCTCATTGATGAAATGAAATGAAAAAATACTTTATTTATTCCAGAAGGGAAATTCAACAATCTGCTGAGATGTATGACCCCCTTTGCCCTTTGACCCCCCCCCTTTGATTGGTGGTTCTAAGTTGCCCGTAGTGGTTGTGAGTGTGAATGGTTGTTTGTCTACATGTGGCCCTGCGATGGACTGATGACCTGTCCAGGGTGGACCCCTGCCTTTAGCCTGAAGAGACCCTGCATAGGATTAAGTGGGTATAAATAATGGATGGATGGAATATACTGTACATCCATTTTTGTATTCAATGCTTGTAACATATTACAAAAAAGTTGGGACAATCGAGTCTTTTAGACTTGTCATTGTTGCCATTCCTGCATTCCTTCTAGCACTGAAGACTCGTGTTATTTTGCCCTCTGCTTCCTGCAAACATACAGTATCTGAAGGATGAGACAGTAAGGGGATTGTTGCATTTTCTGTTTCTCCACATATGCAGTTTTGGAGGCAGCTCAGGACTGCAGGCAGTCCAGTCAGGTGCCTCTACCCTCTTCTTCATCAGCCATGCCTCTGTAATCTACGCAGAGTGTGGTTTTGCACTGTCGTGATGAAAAATACATGTGGTCTTTAAAGCATAATATGATGCTCTAAAATATCGTTACACTTTTATTCATTAATACTGCCATCACTCAAGTGTAAATTAGCTTTGTTAAGGGCACTCATAGAAGCACACATCATCAAACCACTGGACCTGTCGTGCGTAACAGTCGGGATGGTCCTATATGTCTTTGGTTCAGAGCAAAGGGCAACCATTTCTTTAAGACAGAAGCTCTGTATTGTTGTGTTTGACAAAAGCTCCTCACTGTAATCTCTTGTTGTCCACATATCCACATCCGCTATTGATGAACGACAGTTTTTGATAGAGTGTTATTTGAGGGATCAGAGATCACCCATGTCCATCTTATTGCAACCTTGTCTTTAATCATTTGTTTTACAGTTCTTTTTTTACACATTTGTGCCCATCTTTTCAGCTCAATGACTGGCATTTTATGGATGCTACCTTTGTACCAAATGATCATTAGAATCACCTTTGAAATAATACAGTGTTTTTAATTTTACCTCCTTACTGACAGTAATTTAGCTCCACACCAATGTTTTCTGCAGGCTTGAAAAAGTAAATGCATTTTAACAAATTAAGTTGACTGAAAAAGGAGATATCTTGGATTCATACCATCTACAAAGAAATTGAAAATAAATTAAATGTAAGAATAACTGCATTTTATAACGTTCATTTTGAATATCATCTCAACCATCTGATTTAAGGTTGTATTTCATTTTCTTCTATTTCCTATTATGATACGCTTTTTCTTGTATTTTCATAAACCTTTTTTATTTGACTTTTTGCTGTTTGAAAATTGCTTTTTATAAGTGAGCATCTTTTAATCTTCCACATGTTGATCTTTTCCATGCTTGTTGCTCTTAAAGTTTTGCTTTTGCATCATAAAGCACTTGTATTTGAAAAGCGCAAAATGAATAAACCACAAAGTTTATAGATTTTATATCACCTGAAGCCTGAGACTCCATGAAAAGACCACTCACAGAGATGTCTTCATGCACCGGGCTCATAGATCTTATTTATGACTTTTGCTGGATCTTGTATTTGCATAACGAGGGAATAAAAGCGGCAGACATTTGGTCTGCCTCGACTCATCGGGCCTCCACTCTCCAAGCTTCACTGGAGACACAATAAGGACGGGGCTATAAAATATGGGGTCCAACAGATGCACAGTGACGACAGCCCCAGTCCATTATAGAGCCGGTTAAAGACACTCAGGGACTTTTCTAACCTGCCTTCACCCCAGCCCAAGCACTCTTTAGGGTGTTTTGTCTGCCAGTGTGGACAGCGATAGAGTTATGGCTTAAAACGGCTTCTTCTTCTTAAAGCTGTGCCGGTGCTTCTCAATGAGAAGGGACTGCCTGCTTCCATGAACGCAGATGCTCTTTGTTTTCTGACAGATGTGTCCATCTTTGTTTTTGTTTCCTTTGTCTTTTGTTCTAAACAGGTTTGCTTTATAACACTCTGGTGTTTGGTTTTGTGAGAGAATAGGTTCAAGCGCACATTTCATAAGGGTGAGGAACTGGGTTTAAGAGTAAAATCTAAGCATATGGGCTTGTCAGGAGCTCTAAATTTATTTCTCCTTTAATGGAAGGGATGAGACAGCACATTATATCTATTATGTCATCAACAATGGTTTTAATATGCAAATTCTCATGAATAATTAGATCCTGAGGGTGGATGGACCATGATATGGCAGTAGACTGGCAGCGAGAAAAGCATAGGTCTAAGCAACGTCAGGTCATGCTAGTTAAAAGATGGAAAACCCTGATAGTATTTTCTAATTATTCTGATTATTCTATTCTGTGTTGCTCTGAGTTGTTTATTGCCGTGATTATTGCCACCTGTGTCTTGTGTTCCCCATATCCTCCCTGACTGTGCCAATTGTTTCTCTCCAGCCTTGTGTGTATGGCCGATTCTCAATATATAGTCATGGAAAAAATTATTAGACCACCCTTGTTTTCTTCAGTTTCTTGTTCATTTTAATGCCTGGTACAACTAAAGATACATTTGTTTGGACAAACATAACAATAACCACAAAGATTACTCATAAGAGTTTTATTTAAGAGCTGATATCTTACCATTTTCCATGGTTTTCTTGATTATAACCTAAATCACTTAAGTTTTTACATCAATAGCTATGGCGTTGTACTGCCAAAAACACTGCTTTTATGCATTCAGTGTTTTCTTTTCTGTCTGTTTTAGTCACATGATGACGTTTAGTGGTACCAGGTATTAAAATGAACATGAAAGTGAAGAAAAAATGGTGGTCTAATAATTTTTTCCATGACTGTACTTACTTGTCTGTAGTTTTCGTCAGTCTCAGCCAAAGTTCTGTTTCAATTCTACATCCGCATCTAGAAAAGTACAATCGTAATGCACGGATGAGTTCCTGCGCCGCCCACTTTATCGAGGATGCATCCAGTGTGCACTTAAGGTGACAAAATATCCCAGTTTTCATTTCTCATCAACAAGCAGAAGTAAATAGCAGAGGAGAAATGACTAAAGGAGAATGTTATAGCTTGTTGTTGTGTGGAATGTGGTTTTAAGATGTTTTTTTAATGCATGAATAAAGTTCTTCTAACTTCCAGTTTGGGATTAATTGATACAGATAGAGACGCCATCAGAGTATTTTCTTTTCACCGCCACTGAACTTTATTTATAAGACAGCTGAAATACAAAAGCATAACACCAGTTAATAGCACATCATCTAAAGTATGTGTTAGCTTGCTAGCTGAGCTACTATCAAAGACACTGCTGTTACAATTACAGAAAAACTGAAAACTGTCCCCTGAAGTATATTTCCCCAAGCTGTACTCACCAAGTATGAACTTCAAAGTACACAAGTCCAGACTTGTGCTTTCTGGAATTTCTTGCATGTGTAGCACATCTTGTTATAAAAGAAAGACTTTATATTTTGCTACTCCTGCCTCCTGATATTTTTCATTTGGTTTCTGCTCCTGCATCTGTGACACTCTCTCAAAACTTTGAGTTAATCAAAACCACTGTTGTGTTTCATTTTTATCTAAAATTGCCAATTTAGATTAAATCAGATTGTCAGGTCAAAATATCCAATGTGCTCAGTGATTACTAACATCAGTGATGATGCCTAAAAATGTGCAGGCAGTGCCTTATTGACTTAAAGTTATGATGATCTCAACAGATTCAATCACAGATTTTTCTAAAGCAACAGAGGATAAGTATACGTTGTAAATGTGTAATTTAGAATTGTGAGGTAATATGCACATTTAACTTCAGGTCGAGAGTTAAGTGAGAAAATACGGAGCTCTCAGACAGGCAAATGGGGAAGGGAGTCATGAAGAAGACCTAAATCAATAAGAGCCAGCTCTCTTGTAAGTGAAAAGTATGCTGTTACAATTTCACACAGTGCTAAAGAGACTGTTGGGTGATGATTGTTCAGAAGCTGTTCAAAGTTCCCTCTCCAGTGGTGAGAAACACAGATAGGCAGGTGAACTCTTAGAGTAGGAAGTGGGCGTGGCTACTGAGATGTGTTTCCTAAATACACCTCTATAGTGAGACCACACTGCAGCTGCCACTTCAATCCATAAACCCGGGATACAAGAAGTATTCAAGTCTAGATCTGAAACTGATGGAGTCAGCTAACCAGGTCATGAAAGGAGGAGATGTTCACGGACACACCAGTTGGAGCATGCAGGCCTTGATTTGGGGAAAGTCTCCATCTTGTTGCCATAGGCCACCAAAGAAAGAAAAAGAGTAAAAGCCAAGGTGGGATCAACAAGGACTGCACATGAACTCTTGACTAAAGCCGTGTCCTAAACCAGAGAGAAGCCTGAGCAGCTTTGGACATTGTTGGATTGTGGACAGGACACTGTCGTAGTCTGATTGGCGAAAGATCCCTTGGCAGTCAGGAGAACTGCTTCCTTTCTAATTAGCCAACAGCATAGATTCTCAGGAAGAAGGACAGTGGTGTATCGGGGGCTAACACAAAAGGAGGCATGGCAGCTTCTTGCTAAAGAAGCTGACAGAGGAGGTTGAACCCTGTATGCATGAAGTAACCAGGAGATCCTTCAGTTCAGGCATGTAATTTGCTTAGTCTGGAGAGAGCATCAGAACACCCAACCAAAACTCTTCTCATCTGTAAGGAGTAGTAGAGCAGCTTCATTTCCCAAGACAGATCAATGTGACATCACTTCAGCATGACCTTGTGATGTAATATGTGGTCATCAAGATTTTCCATCTAGTCTAGGTGATTGTCCTGTGAGAAGAGGGGCTTGGGTTATTCCAGCTTGACTTCTGGATGCTGGAAAGCTGCCATAAAGGGGCAGCACTGCCAAAAATCACCTAGGACATTAAGGGAGGCAGCAGAGAGGAATGCGTGCCATATGTCCTCCTTGAAGAGATTAATCACGGTTAAAGGATCAAAGGATCTGTAATGGTGCCAGGCTAATGACCCAAATCGGCCTCACAAGGGTTTTCTGTCTTCCAAGAAGTGAAGGTAGACATGCACTTCATTGCATGCACATGAACGTGGCATGATACATGGCAAGGTGGACACCAATCTGTTTTGCAAATCAGTGGCAGCTGGTAGTTAAAGCCAAGTACGAAGCATAAAATGTAACCTGAATAAGCTCGAAGCAGATTTTTTTTTTAAATAAGAAATTAAAGGGTAATTTTTTCTTTAACTTCAGTACAGAACTATACTCCAAAACCTAGATACCTAGGGACCTGGGCTTGACATTATATTTTGCTCTAATCTACTCAGTTTCTGGAAAGTAACTGAGTATTTTCTCATTATTTCATTTAATGTCAAATGAAGCGAAGTAAATTTGGAAATTTGTTGAAATTACTAATTGCAGGGTGATTATGAATTTTTAGACGATACTATTTAGATTCCTTCTAGATACAATCAGAATGAATGTAAGAAAACATTAGCAAGCATCATAGGTTAGCATTAGCTAAGCTAAGCTTAAATAGCTAGCCTGTGCTAACTGAGGTAAGGCGGTTATGTTCTAAACGACTACCAGAATTGTTTGTTTCACTCATTTCACTCACTTCGTTTAACCAGTTTAGGATTAACTGGGTTTGGGTGGAGTCAGCTTCTGCCAGAGTCTTCATTGGTCAGAAGAATGGACTTCAAAACCGCTCTTCAGAAACTTCCGAGTGACGTCACAGTGGGTTTGTTCAGTTATCTTTATACAGTTCATAGCTTTCACTCAAGGTAACTCTGCAAAGGTTCTTTGATGCAAAGCTAAGATCACCTTATCCTGGATTCAAGATAAGATCAATCATGGACAGATCTGAAAGTGGACATCATCCTCTTGCATGTGAAAAAGATGTAAAATACTTCCCGGAAATATTCAAACGTAAACTATTATACCATAACCTCCTAGCCCATATAAAATTACACCTAACAATTTCACAAGTGATTTCAAGGACGCAGACAAAATTTCCACAGTCAGATGAAAAGCATGACTCATGGCTTGTTTCTGTAATCTTATTTTCCAGATGGAAGGTTGCAGTCTTTACTCCTGCTTGGCATTATGTAAAATTAAACATGTTTAATATCATCAGAAGTTTTATTTTTCGTCTTGTCCCATACAAATTGTAACATTACACAATTCAATCACTGTCAACATCTAATATGCACAAAGGAATCTAGTGTAAGTAGACGTAAATCTTTGTGAGATGTTTAGTCTATGACTTTGGCTTATAGACTTTAGATGTGAGCCTGTGTCTTTTGTTATCTGGATCTGTGGCATTACATTTTAATCTCTCTAAAGTTCTTTTCCAAAGTTGTCTAGGGTATCGCAGGCATTCGCCAAATACAGTTTTAATTCTAAACTCCAAACCCAGTTGCTATTAAAGAATTCCTTGTAAAATATTGTCAACACGCCTTAATCAGGAAGATCCTTCCTCACATTTTTCTTGCATTAGAAGATATTACGTTATCAGAACAAGAGGTTACACAGACAAAACTGGCTCCTTATTGTGGCACATCAGCTCTTTATTAAGAAAAACAGTCATTAACAATTTCAGTTTGCTGTCCTTCTTCTGCCCTCACTGAGGTTTGGCATTTTTCTCTGTTGTTATAAAAGAGAAATGGGTGAGAAGGGACACGAGAGGGAAAAAAAAGTCAAATTTTCCATCGAAATATGAGGTACTGAGGCAGAATGTGCTGACTGTGAATGTGGCTCAACCACACACTGCAGCCCTGCTTTAGACGTACACGTCCTATTATTACCCAGAGGGGGAGAAGTGGTTTTCTGATAACACACTGGCAGCTTGTCCATGTAATATAATCACACTAATAATTTGTTCTTCAAATGAAATGCATGGAGAAATTTCAGTTCATGGAAAAAATGTTTTCTGAGAAATTTAAAGTCTGAGGTGAACCCCTAACTTTTTGTACAGTTACCATTTTTGGTTTTGTAATTCACTGTATAAAAAAAGGAGTATTAGAAATGAGATATAATGGTAATTTAAAATTATAATTTATAACCATCAAAATCTTATTTGATCCACTTCTTTTCCACTGGAAAATTAATTGAAAATTATTGCTAAAACACCAATAACCACAGCAAGATTATGTCACATGTCTTGCGCTTTGTGATAATAACTTGTTGCGCAAATGCTAATATGCTAAAGTGAGATACTGATTCATGTCCTTTCAGTAAATGCTGGACAATATAATCTCACTTCATTTCAGCTTGATTTCTGGAAACCAATATTGCTGTTCAAGGAGGCCAAACTCAGTCATTAAAGTTAAGACTGGACTGCAAACCTCCACCACACTGTGTAGCAGTTAATAACCAGCCTTTCATGTCCGGCATAGACGAGACGCTTTTGCAAAAGGTCATAAATAAAACTGAATCTCACTCCTCAACCACCACACAACAATTTAGCACCCAGAGCCCGTCTCTGCTACTTTGTTATTAGGAGATATTACAGCATGTGTGTGTGTCTTTTTTTCCCCTCCTGCTGTGTAATTTCCTCTGTTGTAATGATACAGGACAATAAACAAACACTGAGGTGAGCAAAGCTATAATTTCTGAACTTCTCAAGTGACGGGCCAAAATTTGAAATGCTTCATCTTAGAGGTCATATCCCACAGTCAGTGCATGCAATGTACAGTGTCCCTTTAAAGTGTAGACTCAGCAACTTATTTAAAATAAGCTGGTGAATCTATCCAGACCTTGGAACCGCACTACAAAAGATTTCAACGTGTAACTTTTGAATGTTACAGGGGTCATGTTGGACATCCTAACCTGTTTTTTGTTTTTTTTTTTTTTTTAAAAATATGACTGTTTGGATTTCTTTGTTCGGAGCTCTTTTATGTGCCATGAGGAGACTAGATAGCTAACAAACGGGCAAAATTATGAGCTACAAGAGAGGCACGAAGGCAGCCTTTAAACATAAAGTGTTGGGTTAAAGTTTGTCTAAACAGCAACATTTGCAGATTTCTGTACAGAATACTACAAGTGGAACGGAAACATGCTTAATATGTATGCAGGTGCATCTGTGTGCCTGTGCAGCGGGGAGCATCTAAGAGTTTTCTTCCATTTGTAACTTCACATACTGGATTCCCTCTGCTACGTTGTCATGAATTGCTTTTATCAGAACTGTTTTCACTGATGGTGCTTTTCCCACTCCCCAGTCGTTAATTACAGCTCAATCACCATTTCTTGCCTTTAACCGTAGCCTTTCAGTGAAGGTCTTTTAGTGGCCTCTGCCTTCCTTTCTGTGAAACATTAGTGTGCTGTTCAGTCTGTCAGGAAGTGAATTCTGAGCGGTGTTCGTTTTTCTTGTTTTGCTTACACATTGCCACTGATATATATATATTTTTTTAACAGTAAAACAGTTAGGTGAGACTTGAATGCATCTGCATCTGACGGCCCACCTCTGTTGTTTCCCCCGCACCAGGGTTAGGAGATGGTAGTTGGCTTTTTAATCACGAATACAGGGGTTAATAAATTCAGTGACCTGGTTCATATTGTAGTCAGAAGTTGGAATATAATGAGTTTCTCATGAACAGAATAAACAATAAGCTAAACTTACTCTTTATAGCAGCTGCCATATTATATTCAGATGTACACATCTTTTTGTAAATCAGTGAACATAGTACTATCTCTGTATGCTAAATGCCACGTACAATGTTATGAATCAGTGTTGCTAACTTTGCACTTTATCACCGTTAGCTCCGGTGTGGCATCATTTCAAGTTGAATTTTTCCTTTTATAACAGTTCTCTGTGATTTTACTGACATTTAATCAGACACACACATAGCAGTGTTCGGTTTTTTATGAGTGGATGTGTTTCTGTTCTGTTCGCATGTGCTGAATGACACATACATCATTGTTGTGAATGGTTTGGCACAAAATTGTGAGTAATGACCACAGCTGGTGGGTTCCTGAATAACTCGGTTTAATAATTTGAATCTCTGTACTGAATCAGGAATTGCAAGTCAAAGGTCTCCATTAACCCGGATGCTACGAGTCCTCTCGCTGACCGCGAATTAAGTACAAAAGGTGAATTAGTGGACTCATGGAAAGACAGCGGATGAAGCGGAAACATTGCAGACTCAGAAGATTTTAGTTGAATCGGATGACTCAGGCGAGTTAGCGGACTCAGTGGAAACACCGTGGACCCAGATGATTCGGTTCAGTGACTGCTCCTCTAGTCAGTGACGCTAAGTAATTAGCTAAGTAATTAAAGCTAAATACTGCAGTAAACAAGTGGCTAATCATTTTTTGTTTCTATTTGGTTGTTGTTTTGCATTTAAAAATGTATATGTGGATCCAGTTAATCAAGAGACTCAAGTGAACTGGATCACTTTAGTGGGTGAGCCAAAGTCCACATGGTCAGTTTGGGTGTCAGGTTATTCCAAGTTTCGACCTTCCAAAAACTTCAACCCCAACTTTAAGAATCCAACATGGCTGCTCCTCTCATCAACAAAGTAAACCAGCTAAATTGAATGTTTGTATCAGGTTCTGTATCATTTTATGGACATTAACTCAGACACATTATACAGTTAGCTTTTAATGAGTGGATGTGTTGCTATGGTGTTTGTATGAGCTAAATACTGCATCCAACCTTGAATTAGTTTTGCGAACAATGGCGAGCAGCGGCAGAGGCTAGTCCAATGGAGCCTGGCCAGATGTCCTAATTCTTCTCTATCTTTGATCCAGAGAATTAGCCTGGTTACTATGGATTAACACCAGGGGACAGTAGCAACAAATGCATTAGAAACTGCCTGTTTCTACCATTAGATGAACATACAACCAATCAGATGTTGTGTGCAGTGGGGTCTGAACTCCCATTAATGATTGTTGTCCTTTTTGCAGGTAAAATTTGACAATCCAAGGTGTAATTTGTATATTTGCAGCCATATTGGTTATTGTATTCTTGGACGCTCCAGTATGAGCCATTACACTAACCCTAGCCCTGCCCTGCTCCAATGTGATTGGCTCGGTACGTTCTGTACCGTAATGGCTTTTTTTTTTTTCATTTCATGAGTTTGATAAAGTGAATGGTTTTGACTGGCCAGGCTACGTCCAGTATTTGGAATAGTTCGTTTTCCAACTTTGCAACTGGGACGTGATCAGCTCAGGTGTGATTTAATCGCAAATTCTGACTTCAGAGGTAAATGTAACTCACCAAAAGGCCCTCTGTCCCTGGACAAGAGTGTCTGTATAAAAATTCTCATTGTTGATTAAATAAAACAAGAACAAAAAGACATAAAAACATTTGTTCTCTAAAAAAAACATGGGGATGGAAGATTATGGTATGCAAAAGAAAAAGGACTGCAAGTATTTTATTACAGAGGAGATCCAGATGAAACCCAGTCAAAAGTCGTTTGAGGACTGCATGAAAGTTCTTACAAAGCATATCATTTTAAGCTTAAGCCTTCTGGTTTTAATGAGAGATGCAGCTGTGGAATCACATCCAAGCTCACAAATAACTAGTCCACAAAAATTGAAGATTGAAAAAAGACGGAGGGGGCGGCATGAAAAGAGCTGTTTTGTTTGCGATTATAAATATTCCAACATGGACAGCGTTGTCTGTGCAGCGCTTTGCATTCCTTGCATAATTACAGCCTGTTGTCAAGGAGGGAGGAAGGAAGGAGGAAGGAATTGAGAGGGGAGGAAACTGTGCTGATCCAGACAGAGGGAAGTTAAATTGTCTGAACAACAATTCACTTTTGAGGCTCTGCGTCTGATCTTTTTTTTTTCTCCCTTTTAAGCTTGATTTTTAGTTTTTAACGATTTTTTTTTTTTTTTTTTTTTTTTTTGCTATTGCATGACAAAATAACCAGCTGTTGGATCGATGTTGCCAAATCAATTTTGAAGGGGTGTCTAAAGTCTTTTTTTTTTCTCCAAGTCATGCCACGTTTGAGATTGCGCCTGTGATGGGCTGAGCGGGCGGTCACCCTCCTCTTCCTCCTCCTCCTCCTCCTGCTGCTGTTATACCCGGCTGCAGCTGTCCGCCGCCGCTCACTGTGGCTGACTGAAAAAGTTGCTGAAGTTGTCCCCCCCCCTTCCCCGTTTGCTTGATTTCTGCTCTCCGGTTCCCTCGGTCTGCGTCCTCCGCCGGGCCGCCCCAGCATGCGGGACTGACGCACCGGGAATGGCATCGGCTGTGTTTGAAGGGACGTCGCTGGTCAACATGTTTGTCCGGGACTGCTGGGTGAACGGGATCCGGAGACTCATCATCAGCCAGCGCGGAGAGGAAGAGGAGTTCTTCGAGATCAGGACTGAGTGGTCCGATCGGAATATTTTGTACCTGCATCGGAGTTATTCCGACCTGGGGCGGCTGTTTAAGAGACTGCTGGAGTCCTTCCCCGAGGACAGGAGAGACCTGTCCAAGTCCCCGCTGATTGAAGGTTGGTGGGTCTGATGGGACAGAGCTGTTATTATTAACTCAGCTGATAACGCGTTTATTTGGGACAGGGGCGTAGCTGCGCGCGTCAAGGGCCCAGATGAGCCCCAGGAGGTTTGGGGCTCCCTTTTACTTGCGCCTCACGTGCACAGGTGTGTCCAGTGGTTGTATAAAAATACCTGAAATACCTTTTACATTCTTAAGAAAAGGAAAACAAACTCATTTGAGAAGACATGCCAAGGAAGTTTTGTTTGTTTTATTTTTTAAATAAGTAATTTTTTAAAGAATGAATTGGTGATCATGTCAAGAATTTATTTATTTGTTTAGGTATACAATAATTCTGATAAATAACTGAGATTAAAATTAAAAACGTGGCTTGCGGGGCTCTCAGCCTGATTCCCTGGTAGTTTATGTGCGCTTGTCTCCTGCACACTCAGTGCATGTGGCCAGTAAAATATGGACTATTTTATATCACGATAACGATATATATCACGATATACCATAATAAAGTATGTTTTCAGTTATTCTCTGAAAAGTTTGACAAAAATTTCATTGTTTACTTTTCAACTTTATTTTGAAAGGACATTTAGCTGAACTGTCACAAACATACATTTTAGTGCAGCAAAAACAGGTAGGTACAGAGGTACAGTAGCTTTCACATTTTTTTTTAAAGTGCACAACAGTTTCTGAGAGGAAAACACATTTTTGCACTAAAGTTCAACTATAAAAAATAAACAAAATTATTTTTCAACTTTCTGAAATCTGTAACCTTGTAGTGCAAAGTTTGCAAACCAATATAAAGTGTTTAAAGTAAACATCAGGGTTGAAGAGAACTCTGTTTAAGGCATTAGCCATGAATAAAAGTGCAAACATAAAAGGTTACTTTGTAGAAGTAGATATGATTCTATCAAATTTATCGTTGCAGGTTATTTAATTACATATTTGCTGTAATAATTGATAAAATTAGGTTAGAAACGATAGAAACGATAGAAGAGAAATGGCACGATACACACTTTTCTATCGTCCCCACAATATATATCGTCATATTTCCCAGCACTAGTGGCCAGTGTTTTTGGCATGTTTGAATTTGCCAGCCAACAGCTAATAAAGCCAGTAATTGTAAGCTGTAGCCGAGGTTTGACACCATCCAGGAAGAGAAGAAAATTGCAGTTCTTCAGCTAGAAAGATCTTGACATCTGCGGCTGTGAGCCAAACATCTGAACTCAAGGAGCGTCGTTTGCTTCTTCACCTCGCAGCAATAAACTTCAGTCGAGCCTTCGGATTTCAAAATTATTCAAAGTTGACCAGCCGGGCTGGGTAACCGATCGCGCTTCGTCATGCTGTCATCCAGTTGCCTGGACCGCCAGCTTTGTTTGGCGGAAAGGCACCATGACTGACCACCCCGCAGGTTGACCAGCGGAGCCCCTACCGGTTCTCATTTCAGCTCTGGAAATATTTTTTTTGTTTGCTGTTCAGTAGCAATATCTGAAATTAGGATGTTTGCACAGATTTGACCAGAAAGAATGTAACTTAACTTTTGCTTAGCATCGTAGGAACATTGGCAACTTGTGTTAGCGGAGATAAGGTGGCCTTTCAGCCTGCTCGTTCCATCCATTTGCCTGTTTTTTATTTTTTTATTTGGTTTGACGGTGTCAGCTTCTACTGTGATGGTGCCAGAGAGAGGAGAAAAAGAGGCTTCAAAAGCACTCTTTAGAAAACCCATGGATGATGTCACAATGGGTTCGTCCGGTTCTTTTCATGTCGTCTGTGGTGGTAATGCCAACTAGCTGGATTGGCTAAGGCAACCAGCTCGGTGGCCAAGAATGACCCAGAAACCAGTGTGGGTTGAAAAGGAAAGTCTGTATTGGAGATAACTACTGCCAAAAAAAAAAAAAAAAAACAAAAAAAAAGACAGGATGTTGCAAGAAGTAAATTGCGAGTCAACATTGGTGTGGTGTTTCCCCAATGGTGGGCACCCAGGGAACAGGAGGGACTGAAGAGTGGTGCCATGGTCGCTGCAACACGAGACAAAAAAACCCTGGTCTTCCCTGGTATCTGCCTACTTTTGACGCTAATGTAGGACTAGATCGTATCAGGCCCGTTTGCCTACGTTAGTTAGATGGTAACTTGCTAACGTTCATGTGCTCTGTGCTCCAGCTGTAACTCAGTTTGTTTTGCTGAAACTCAAATGCCTGCGTTTCAGCACCGGTGACTTCCTGGAATCACTGGAACGTTCAGGTTGTATTTTTCTCCCCCCCCCCCCCCTCCACATCTGCATAACACATCCAGTTGTGGAGCCAGTGGAGGGAAGCTCTGCGCTCGTAATCCCCTGGAAATTCATGTTCCCGTTTGCCCGGATAGCGCAACAGCTGCCGATTTGTGCATTTTTTTTTTCTTTGTGGATTACCGGTGTGCAAGAACAGCTGTGAGGAAGATGTTTACAACATCCAACACGCTTGTCATAAAGATTTAATTTCAGATTTCGTTCGTCGGTTTTGGATCTTATGTAGATGAGGAGGAGCTTTGTTCACAGCGGAGGCTTGTGCCAGTAAGCTGAATAGAAGACAGTAGAGTCAACACAATCAATAAACTGAATCTGAACTGTTCTGCCTCACAGCTAACATTCACGTGTGTTTGCTTGGACACGTTAATGAGTAACAAAACCCTCTTCAGGATGTCACGTTAGCAGACTTACCACATACCCCGTAGACCACAAAGTGCCGACATTACATTTGTACTTTTTTGTCAGGACCTGAAAATGTAATCCGCAAGGTTAGCTCTCGTCTTTGCAGAGAGCTAACCTTTAATGGAGCCTGAAGCTAAAATTCCCATCAAGCACCACGACACTGTGGAAATCTCAGCTCCTTGGTTTTCCCACTGGTTCTTCACCACCAGCACAGCTCAGGATGACATGCCAGGCACGCTTTTGAAGATTCAGTTGCACGACAGTACCGGCATACTTGCTATGAACTTGATCTGTTCCTTCACCTGAGGAGCCACGGCCACCGCAAAACTCTCCCTAGTCGCTCTAAAATTAGTTTGTTCATATCAACATGTACTCCACCCCAAAAAGGAAAAAAAAAATCTTAAACCAATTTAATGAGCGTCCTGCATTGTGTCAAACAAAATGGTGACGGTTGGAAGGAGCGAGTTTCAGCTAAAGCTCAAATACTCTTAAAGGCTTTTTCTGGTTTCACTCAAGACACTGAGGGGGGAAAAGGAGAACAATAAAATTGGTGCTGAAGCCAAACATTGTAGGAAAAACAACCGAGAAGGAAAGTTTAGATCGTGCTACTGTTTATTGGACTCCTCTGAATAGCCGTTTGGCTGCAGACAGACATACTCCGCTCAAAATTAAAAACTGCTTTGATTCACGTTATTCTGGTCCCGAATGTAAGTCTACACTCCTTACTCCGACCAATAATAAACCTGGGGTCGTTTTACCTCCAGAACGCTCCTTTAAGCCACTGCTGCTGCCCGTATGTCCATTTCTGTGGCGTACAGCAGTTCAGGTTTACAAGCGAAATGTCTTCGTTACTCGATTTAAAAACTGATCAGATTACCACCACAACATGCTACAGAAAAGCGCTGCGAGGTCATTCAGACACAGCGTTCAAATATTCAGCTACCACCAGATTAATGGAGAGTTGGAAAAGGCTGTAATTTTAAAGTGAAACAGTTGAGATATGTGGTCCCTTCCTCCTACATGCCCCAGGCAATTGGCATTCAGTCTCTTCTACACAGATCTCCTGAGTGGTGACGCCAACAAAAACTGATGAAAAAGTAATTATTTGTGTCAGAATATGTGTAAAAAACATATCAGTTGATTAGGTAACATATAATCACTTGTGTTTGGAAGTGAAGCGAAACCAACCTCTTTGATAGCTGTCAAACTGGACCTGGTGCGAACATGAAAACGGATAATCCATGCTGCTGTTGGGAGTTTGTACTACAGAGATTAATATATAAACAGCAAGCATAAAACCTACATATATGCATACAAAAGAAATTAAAATGATAAGCAGTCCTGTTAATTATATATGAAAAATCTCTTCTCCTGTGCAGTTTTGTTTGTCAAGTGACAGATATTTTTAAATGGAAATGTTCAAGTTAACCATCAACTTAAATGTAATCAAGGCGACAGGATGTTGTCACATTCTTTGCTTGTGACGTCATGTAGGATAATCGGCAACGTAGCTCGTGTGTGCAGGCTGCACATTTAACCGCTGGTTTTGCGTCTGGTCATGTTGGTACGCGGGCACCGCCAGAGATTTGGTAGAGCTCCCAGTTTGTTCCGCTTTTCTGGTCTACCGACGCGTCCTTGGCACTTCCCTTTTGTCTCAAGCCGCTGAGCCTTGTACGAGTGTTTTGGAAACATCGTTTTGGTGGCGGCTGGAAAGCTTTTGCTTCCTGCTCAGACACTGAAATAGCTGACTGGGTTGTTGACGGCTCGCCGCACTGCCTCTGCTAGTGCAGGGCGCTGTGCACTCTGGGAAGAGACGTTTCAGATCTCATGACTGACTTTTCACTTCTTTATTCCGCCTGTCACGTGTTTTTATCCGGATCACAGCGAAGTGTTAAATGGAGCTGTGGCACCGGAGCCAGATGAGGCAGACATCGGTTATTTCAGACACTCGGGCTGGCTCAGGCATTTTATTGCTGGATCATGCACCGCAGTGTTACTAAGCTTTGGTTAATTCTGAAATACTCCACATGCATCCTGTCTAGCTGCCTCTCAGATAGTTTGATTCCAGTCTACTTTTCTGAAGTTTCTAGCTCTGTTCATGTTTTCCTGTTTCTGTGCTGCACCCAGGCAACAACAAAGGCGTGCAGAGCTTTTCAGACTGATGTCATGATGAGAAAAGAGTCTCAGGGTGACTAGGAGAGGAGTGGACTTTCCATATTTAGTCCCACTGGTCTGCGAAGGCCTCGTAATACTTACCTTGCATGTGACTCCAGGGTGAAGACGGGCGGGACGTGCTTGCTCACATTCCCTGTGAGCAGATATCATCAAGTAATGTTCACTGCTTCCTACAATTGAAATAATCTTGATTTTTAGGAGAGCAAAGCAGTTTGGACAAGCATCCAGATTTCTTTCTACTACTTTACTCTCCATATATTATCATATGTATAGTTACGTCTGCCAAGGAGGTAATGTTTTTGCCCGCGTTCATCTGTCTGTCTGTCTGTTTGTCTGTCTGTGTACAAGATAACTCAAAAAGTTATGGATGGATTTTGATGAAATTTTCAGGAGTTGTCAGAAATGTGAAAAGGAAGAACTGATTTCATTTTGGGTCTGATCTGGAAGAAATCCTGGATTCTGGATCACTTTCAAATTTTCGATAACATTGCGGTCAATGGTGCCGATAATTTTGTTTCTCAATATCTCCGTTAATTATTGCCCAAAACTCATGAAATTTGACTCAGGGATTGCCAATGGGAACCTCTATCAAATTTCAATGGCTGATCTGGATCTGTTCCAGAAGGCGGATTTTATCTCAATCTGTAAATCGCTATATGGAGGAATTGATATGCTTGGCGGAGGTCTGCGCTCTCCGAGTTCTCTTCTAGTTGTCTCTGTCCTGAAAGGTAAATTTGCTTTTTAGAAGTTCAGAAATCAACAATTTCTCCATCTATATGTGATACATTATAGGTTGTAACTGTAATAAAGTTTGTCTTAGACTGAATTTGAACGGACAAATAAACTGGCAGTGAGTAGATGTTTGTTCGCTGCATAGTGAGCATGGAAAACCTTTCAAGTAATGGATGACATGATAAATTTACAAATATAATGCCAATTTGAATCTGATTGGCAGATGTCCATGAATTTCAAGTAACCTGAGGTCCTTATTCCTGTATTAGTTTGTTCTGACGTCTTGGTGGAGAGTCTGATGAGATGGTTGATGCCACTCACCTGTCAGCTTAGGGTTGCGCAGCAGAATACTGCAGATGTAAATATGAACCCTACTGGAAGCTCTTAGCCTGGTCCAGCCATGCATACACATTTACTTAGTGAAAATTCTTTTTTGTCAAATGGGTCTGGAATTCCCCTCCCATTCGCAGCCATTTCCACCGGTACAAAATGTACCGAACCAATAACAGTGCAGCGGGCCAGAGTTTATTTGATGACTCATATGGAAGCGAACAAGAACCGCCACTCAAATCAACCAAGATCTCTACAGGATTGACTGAAAACACCTTCAACAGCAGGTTTTTACTGCTAAACCGACAACAGTCATGAACCAGTGTTCCTACTTTTGATGGTGCTTGTCTGGTTGTCACTCTGCCAGTGTCACTTGTTTTCTTTCTCTGGTTGGTTGCATATCTTTCCAATGGCGTTCACTGGTTCGGTCCACAGGAAATGGTGGACCAGATGATGATGGCCAGCAAGCTCTGTCACTAATTAAGGACTGTTTTTAATGAAAATGAAAAATGGGTTATTTATTGTTAATGTATTGTTTTCTCATGGAAGCACCCTGCCCATCAAGTCCGACAAACAATACTTTAAAGAGCCAGGACTTTACACATAATAATCCTAATGGGCCAAACCTGTCAACTTGTTGGGGCAACATGTCAGAGTCAGTAATCTGGAGCAAAATTTGTCCAGCACTAGAAATATGCTGTTGGCTGTCTCAAAGTACAATCAAGTGGAAGAATCAAAGGGGTTTGGTTATTTAAAGATCTTTTTGTGCCAGACATAAGCGGATAACTCTTATCTGCTGCTGCATATTCAGAGATCTCTACATGTTAAATGATACTCGGGTGCAGAATTACATCACTATTAAGACATGAATGGTAAAAGAAAAAGTCTAGCTTTGTAGTTTCATTTGATGGAGATTAGTTTAAGGGGTAAAAGAGAAGTTCAACATTAATTTGTTACATACAAAACTCTATACTTAAAGTTGACTTCTGGCTACTCTGAAGGTACAGCAGTTATACAGAAGTACTGGTAAGTTTGGAAAAAAAAGTGCTATTCACAACTTCCTCTCCATGATTGGGCTGTTTTGTAGAGTTGTGAAAGGAACTGGGGTTATTCTTATTTGTCTATGTTTATTTTTACTCTTAAGGTTGTTCTTATTCTTGCACATAACATCTCTAAGATTATTAGAGTGGTGATGCAGTAATTTTGCCAGAGAAGGGCTGATAAAGTGGGTAACTTCTCAAGCAGAACAATCGGGGCCAGTCACAAGGCTTTCTCAGAGGTGAGATGGAGGACATTTCCCAACATTTGAATTCTAATACAAGACAGTTACGAATAGTTGCATGTACATCTACTGTATCAAATATTTCATTGGCCTACAGAAATAGAAACTGTGTATAGAGTTAAAAAAAAAAAAACAACTTTGCTTGAGCACCTCTTGTTACCTTCTGCCAAATAAACTTATTAGCAAAAAAAATGCCATATAAAAAGATTTGTCTTTTGACAAATTGCCCTTATGATTCTCTTCTGTTTCCTTTTTAGCCACACAGTGCAAAGACTGTGACTGTCTTGTTGGAGAGACACAAAAAATGTCAGTTGTGGTCTTGCCCATATTTAGACACATTCATTCTCTTCAGCTCCTTAGAACATAGCCTTATCCCGTCTTTGCCAAAGGACAAAAGTCTGCTGAAATTCTTAATTTGGGAAGCTTTTATAAGAGCCATGCAGATTTTGCAATGCAAGCTCAGATACAAGAGTATGTCTTGTATTTTAGCAGATCACCATGTGACTGTGACACAGCAGTGTAGACATTACTCCTGTGAGGAACAAACTCAAAATGAAATATGAAATGAATAGATTTAAAAAAAACATAGAGAATCCAGGAAACATTATGGGACAATAAACACAACTTTGCATCGCAGCAACCCTGTTGCATACGGACAAAGACGATTTCTGGTCTTCTGTTATTGATCTTGTGGTCTGTTTTTTGACTGAGGCGTCCAAAAATGTCACACTGTTTTAACTGCGGCAAGTTAGTGGTTGAATGACGCAGCGTTATGCTGTTGACTCGAACTTATCAGATCACGGACGGTGGCTGTGAAATGTGGCTCTTACAACATCTAACGCCTGTTTTAGATAAGATAATTTTTGAGGAAGCTGCAGACGCTGTCCATCTTCCGTTTTGGACCCGCATCATGCCATCTGATTCTGTAGAGCAGATCGTATCAGCGTCACGTGCCGTTACAGTCCAGCGTTACGTGGCGTCTTGGTAGCTATCATATCTTGTAACCATCAGAAGATGGATGCAGTCATTTTCTCAGAAAATGTAGATAATCAATAGAAAAAAACGAAGAGGGACATAACCAAAAGTATTTCATGGCCCATAGTTTCACTGCTGTCTAAATTGTTTCAAACCAAACTGAGAGAATAATCTTCAGGAGCTTTGTATAATTAGTTTTAACATGAGTCCAGGAAGTTAGAGTCCAGGCAGGAAATATACACTTCAATAGGAAATAGAGGAAATACAACAGGGATTGTTGTTGGAAAAAAATATCTGAAAACCTTTTTTCCCCAGAGGGACAACCCTGCAATTGTGGCAAACATAGAAAGTCAGAATTGGATAGAAAGAAATATATTTTTGATCAACTTTATTTTGGCTTTATTGCCATTTGCATCACTGTGCATTACTTTAGGAGGGAGTGGAGGTGCTGCAGACACTTTGTCATTTGGTATCAGCATCACTATTTCTATAAGAAATCATGAGTTCAAATAATTTCTATTTCTGTCAGATACAATCGTATTGCATTAGTGTCCTGGTTAAATCCGAATGTAGGACTTACAAGAGTGTATTTAAATGAAGTTGATCAACATACTTATTGCTATTTAATGTGCTGAGTTACACTCTAACACAGAGAAATACAAGACCCGGACAAACCCTCTGTGATGTCGACCGCAGGTGTCTTGTAAAGTCAGTTTAACCTATAATGCTAATCTATGGTACCTTACATTCATTCAGACTGCATATGTCAAGTCATCCCCTTTTCAGTTGTCTTGACCGAAGCGACATCTGCTGGAGCTGAAACGAGGACTGGGAGAGTTCGACCAGGACACGCAGTCGTCTGGCAGCCTGCTGGCTGGCCAGCTGGAAGGGTCGTGGAATTGTCCAGTGTGAAGGTTGCTTGACTGAGCAGCTCCAGCAGCTCCAGCTGCTGCAAGATGTAGCAGCCAAAGAACTAGAGCCTGTCGGTTAGCCTTCAGTTAGCCCTCGCCAGAATTCTTTGACCAGGGACAAAGATACCCGCTTCCAGTAGGGTTGCCAACCGTCCCTTGAAAAACGGAATAGTCCCATATTTATAAACTACTTTAGTTTATAAATACGGGCTGATTCCGTTTTTCAAGGGATGGTTGGCAACCCTAGCTTCCAGCTACTGAACTAAACTGTCCTTCACTCTTTGAAACCAAGCCAGTGCTGACCCCAGTAGTCTCAGTACAGTTAACAGCACAGGCAGCAGTATTATCTTTACATTAAGAGCATTTATGCTTTCTTCGTCTTACTTCACAGTTCAGATGTGCAGTTCGCACACCGAAAATGCTAAGAGCTAAGTAGCTGAAAGTACAGTCGTCATCGATGTGTAATCTAGCTTTGGAGACCAACGTTTTAAATATGTTAATTACTGCTGTAAAGTTGGGCAAATTAACATTAGGGTCAATGTCCTTATTGAGTTATCTGGGATAGCCCCTGGGATAGCCATATGTAGCCCCTTGGCTCTAAGGGACTACATATAACATACCTACATATACATATACCACATTTTAGAATCTTAATGCTTAGACTGTTGTTTGATTCCCAGTTTGAAAAAAAAAAAGTAAAAGAAAAGAAAAAAGCAGTTTATATACTATTTAATTCAATTTAAGATGAGAACACACACTGGGAAAAAATTGAAATATTACATCTTTACAGTAATACAGTCATTTCTTATCTTTAATTAAAAAGGTAGATAATTTTGCAAAAAGTCTGTTTTATGTACACTCTTTCAGTGTGTGGCCTGAGCATACTGTGCGCCCACACCCAAGAAATAAAGGGCACTTGTTTGGATTTGATTCCTGACATGATGCTTTGGGTGGCGGGATATAAACTTTGCTGTCTGCAAGGATAACAACTGAAAATACTGGGTGTGGTTTCAAGTTTCTTCAGAGTAAATCCGGACTTTCCCCCTTGTTGAAGGTTTCAACTGACACTGTCCCACTGCTCTTCGAGGCTTCATTATTGGCTCCGAGGCTTCATTTTTGGCACCGAATCTTCAGAGAAAGCCTTTAACAACAACTGAATGTAATTAATAATTCACCGTATTTTGAACTCGCGCTTTGTTTCAAGTTGCTGCCAGCCTCTCGTATCCCGAAGGCGCTTTTCTTGCCACATGAAGGCAGTCATTTATCAGCTCCCAGTTTGTCTGTTCAGCTAGTTTTCATTTAATGGCTCTCAGACATTCCCGACTTTCTCACACCATGGGGTAAAATGGATAGTTGCGTGAGCAGCTGTGGAAACACATCTGTATTGTTGCTTTTGACAGAAATGATTACTTCAGCCGACAAAAAATATAGACAGAATATAAGCGGTTGAGATATGATAAACCTGCATCTTTGGGCACATTAACAGAGAATATTGGCAAACAAGGTCTTAAAGGGACTTTGCTGAACAGTAGATGATGATATGAGTTTCTGACTGAGTCAACTGATGATTTAACTGCCTCCATCACTCCTCATGTCCATGAGTATAATGTCATAACTGTGGGCGATATATAAATGGATGAGGCTATGAGTGCACAGTTTCGCTTCAGGCTCTCTTACTCAGAACTTCTATGTAACAGTAACTGCTGTGACTGCTTTGTCCGTGAGGCGCAGCCTTGTCGGTGAGGCTGCAGTCTTCATCATTATTCATCTCACCACATCCCTTTGTCAGCTTGGCAGTGATGGTTTACTGACTGCTTGCTCACAAGGGCGGTAGCCCTGTATTGCTAAACATGATGATTTTACACCCCCACCCCCTCTTGATTGCATTCTCTGTGTTGTGAAGGGTTGATATGATCACAGACATTGTAATGCAGCCTGTCCTCTTTTATTACTTAGTGTTGAATAAATGCTAGCAATTACATGGTCTTTTTTCAGCAACACTTTATAGTCAACTGGCTTTTAATCTAAAGACAATGAATAATGTCTGTTTCTTTTCTTTTTCAACATGACGTAGGTGTTATAAGGCATTGTTCATAAAAAGGTTACCATACTAAAGGGTTTATCAACCTTTCTCTACCATTTGCAGTGACCTTTCTGAAAAAGTTTCTGACCTGTATGGTTTTTGTGTCCTGAGTTTATGGACGGATAATCTTCAAATGGGACTAAAGGTCATTGTAACTGCCCTTAATTATTGTAAAGGCACAGAAATAGGTGGACGTGGCATTTAGACTGTGGGCTACTTTCTCTGTACATTAAAGCCTGTTGTGGAGCTGGGGGGGGTGGTTTTCTGTGGATTGCAATATTATGAGGCATTGGTGGTGAGTGAAGCAAAAAATACCACTTGAAATATGATGCACTTAAAATCAGAAAAATCAATCATCAGTTATTAGCAAAGCTGGAAGCACAAAGATGATTTTTATCATACATTTATTACATACACATGTAGACAGAGCAGCATTTTACATAAAGTGCAACAGGGAGCAGCTTTGGACTGTTGAGCAAAATCATGTCTAATCATGGTCCGAAAAGCCAAATAAAGGAACTTTTGCAGTTTTTACCTCAGCGGGTCAACAGGTCCCCCCAATAGTAGTGGAGGTTAAATCAGTTTTACAACCGTCTAACCCGTGGGTCCCAACGGTCTCAGAAGTGCCCCAGGTGTTGAATGCAAAGAGGCAGTTTTTTTTATGCATGCATTGTCTTGATGCTAATGCTAACTCTGCTAATGCTACCTTCTTGTAAGCATGGGAGAGAAACTTATTCTCAAGTTTTTAAATAACAGCCTATAGTTGTAGTCTGTACAGTTTCACTACATAGTAAACAACTGACAAGTTTTTTGTTTTTTTTTTAAGTACACTCTACTAGTTAGCACCGGATGGTAGGACAGTATGTAACTTTTTTCCGAAACCCACAGCATGAGTTAAAAAATTTCAGTGCGTACAAGGGAAATAACACTGGGAAAGAGATCGAAAAGATTGCAACTACGTCAGAGATTACGGAGGTTACAGTAGGAATGAATGGACTCAAGGACACATCACTCAAAATGCAGAAAGTAGAAACCAGTTGTGAGGTCAAGCTGAGGACAAAGCAATGCTGCCATAACGCTGGAGCGCAGTGTTTCTGTTCCTGGTGGGACCCGGGCCTGAGTCACTCATTTGGTATCTTGCTCAGAGTTGTCCCCATGAGTTACCTTAGATTTTCCAAGCTTTTACTGCGTGTGCTGTTTTATTTATTAATTTATTAAAATCAAAAGAAACTGCTATGTGTAAAACTGTCTATAATCTTGATAAGGACACCCAGGATGAAGAGATCTCGCATCTTAATGGGATGTTCTGGATAAAGGTAAATAGAACGGAGAGGACTTGCTTACCAGGACACTTAAATTTCCTTTCTTTACAACCCTTTGCATAATTGATGGGCAATTGAAATAAAATATTTCTGACACTTTACTGGAACCTCTTTGTTTTATTTTTAATCAACTGGAGAGCTGCTGGTTCTTTATTACACACATAAACCAAATAAGTAGCTTAACTTGACATGGATTCTTCCCAAAATTACTCATCCTACAGTCAACATGTGTCAAAACTATTTATTTATGTTGTCTACCTACTTTATTTGTAGGGCTGGTGAAAATCAAGGAGGCACATGACATTGAGGAGAAGCTGAATGAGGTGGAGAGACTACTGAAGAATGCCATCAACATGCCATGCAAGGTGAGTCCTTTAACTAAAACTCTACCAAAGTCTTGAAACGCAGGGAACATAAAAAACAAATGTCATAGAAATGTGAAATACTCACCTCTAAAATACACAGAACTGTACAGAAAATTAAAATAAAACGATATGAGGTGAGTCTCACCTTTTTATTTTATTTTATTGCTTACAGTATGAAGCCATATTTCTTGCTTTGCCTTCACTTTTTTTTTTAAACAATTTAATTTAACATCCAAAAAGTGATATTGGAATATTTTAGTGCCAAGATTAAGTAAACATTACAAGCAATCTAAAAGAAATTCAGTTTATAAAAGGTAGGGATGGAAGCAGTGCATCAAGAACCATGAGTCATCAGTAAATCATCTAACTTTGAGGGATTACTTTGGGCAGCATTATTCAAGTTATAAAATACACAATTGCTTTAATGAAAGTTACCTAAATGATTACGGTGCAAAAGAGAAGCCTCATTCTAACCTTGTTCAGGGGCAGCACTGACATATCTGGGCTCAGAGGCATATGGGATGGACCATCACACACTGGAAACAAGCTTAGATCATTTTCACGGACAAAGGAGATGCCTTGTTCTCCAGCGACTTATGATAAAAGCAAAATCTCAAAACATTTGGACAAGCGAATTATTTGCACTAAAAATATCTCCAACATGCCATGATAGACGTTTTTACAAAACTGTGAACAGCTAGTTGATGATGTGAAAATTGCCAGCTTGTGTAATCTTTGCGCTCAAAAACCTCTCTCTGCAGTATTCCAGGTCAGAGGTGATGTTGACGTTCTTTGAACGCTCACCGCTGGACCAGGTGTTAAGGAACGACAAAGTCCACAGAATCCAGCCGTGCTTTGACAGTCCAATCAAGATATCAGGTACTTGTTCTTGTGTAACGCAAAGATGGACCTAGCGCTGTCATCCCTGAGGTCACGATAGCTAAACAGGTCATGCCACCTTTCACTGTGTACCTTCTAGAAATCATGCGGTCAAATGGATTTTGTCTGGCCAATACAGAGACCATAGTATTTGATCACAGTATCCCCGAAGAGAAAGACAGACCATCGTCCACAGACTCTGTAGAACACACGTGAGTATTGACATATCCCCAATATTTATTATCTGTTTCCCGATTAGTCATGATTACATTTACCTTTAAATAGGTTGCTCAGTGACATCATTTAAAAATAAAGACAATAACTCTTTGATGTTAGTTCTTGAATCAAATGTTTGAATCACAGTGAGTAAATTTTTCAAGTAATTGGTTGCAACTTAAAGACAAATTTGGAGCCTGTTTGCCTCAAATGTTAGGATTTCCTTGTTTGTTTTAGAGTTGTTGAGTGAAGAAGTCCTGAAATGTGACCCTCCACCCCTTTGTGGAGCACAGGAAGTGTGTCTCTACACGTCTTCCTTCCCTGGGTGTGAGTGGGAAGCAAAAGAGGAACACGTCTCTCTTGATACTTAATGCAAAATGTTTTGCATACCTCTTGAACAGCTGGAGCTTTTGCTGCTTCACTGCCCTGATTTTGCCTCAACGGGTCAATGTATCACTTCGCAGACCCATCCTGCACCATCTTTGGAGTAACATCGTTTCCATTTTTTTTTTCCCCCAGGTATGAAGATGGAACAGAGTTTTTGCCAATGGAAGCAGATGTATGTGATGAGGAAACAGAGGCATATGTCACCAATCTGTCCTACTACCATCTGGTCCCGTTTGAGACCGACATCCTGGAATGAAGACTTACGGATGGAAATCTCTTTAATGGAACAAAACTATGCAATGCTTCGCATATCTTCTCAGTTTGAACGGTGCTTCTTTGAGTAGCAAATACGGTTGCTAAAGTTTCTCAAGAACACAACAGCTGCATCACTTCATCTACTTTATGCCACCTCACCACTGTGCCTCAACCAGAACCTCACTTTTTGTCAAAATTATTGGATTAAAATGCTTTAAGGTGATGTAGCAGCAAACAAAGGTCTTCATAAACACCTTAAAGATACCACTTGGCCACTTTGACTGGACTTTGATCCAACTAATCAGTGTTTGTGGTTTGCACAGTGACAGAGACTGGTGGGGCGAAGACTACACATCAATAGAATTCTGGAAGCAAATCTAATTTATTGGACCATCCATCATTTTTGTGTGTACTGGACCAAGTTCTTTTACGTGTGTGTTTCATTCTCTTATTAACTGCTCCTTGATGCTGTTTGCTGGGGTTACTAAAAGACCTGTGATGCATCTGCAGGCCTTTGTCCTCTTGTTTGAGCTACTCACTGAAGTGTTGCCGCCAGTGTTACCCCTCTGGTGTGGAAAAAGGGGAAAAAATACCGTCATGAAGCTTTGTGTGTGTCCATTCTCTATGGTGCACTTTCCACCAGCATCCAGTCCCTGATTGTACACCAGCTGAAATTTCATATTTTCTTGTTGTGATGCACGGCAAGTTTCCACGGGGAACAAAACTCCCAAGAGCTGGACTGCATTTATTCTGATGACAGGCATGAGGAATTTAGCTGCCACATATTAAAGAAAATAAATTCTCATCTGAAACAAACTGCTCCCATAAGCTGGCTGTGCACTGAGCAAGAATGATGAAGTTTTTATCCTAGCAGACTCTTGTTTGCATGAACAGGAGACTGACTTTGAAAGGGTGCTTCTGTTTCATTTGGTTCTTGGACTCCTTTCAAGATAAAAAAATATAAAAAGTATTTTCCATTTTGTTTTTAAGATGAGAAATTGCTGCCTTGAACATTTTTTTAAATACTGTTTTGTCCAAACAACAATAATAATATAGATTGTAACTGTATTAAACATGTAGCTGGTAAAGTTTGTCTGTTATAAATCATTTACTAAACAAATGATTTCATGTATTATGGCAGACTAAATGGGCTTTTATGTGGAAAACTGAATCATCTCTCTGCTGTTGTTGCAGTCTGATCAGTAATGAAATGGAGCAAAGAAAGCTTTGTTTGACTGCTCTGCTGAGGTCATTGCCTGTCCCGTCCTGTAAGATGACATGAGTGGGTTCGTTGAGTCTCAGTGAGTGTGGGAGTCCACAGCTCGGCCTGCGATGGCGAAACAAGTCCTTTCTGTATCTGATGAAGACAAGTAACTTCGCTAGATGAAAATATTTTATTGGAAAGGACGTGTGAAAAAGCAACCTCTTGATTGAAATGCATGCCTCTGTAGGTTTTATGGGCGCTCCCATCACAAGGACGGCACTTTCATTTCTGAGACATTCACCATGTGGAGCTCAGTGGAGCGTTGCATATGTGTTGACTGAAAGTGAAAGGCTATTAATGTATATTTGCATAGGATTAACTGTTTTTGTTTTTTTTAGTGTTTTGTCACCAAAAGAGCCACTGGGGTCTTGCAGTATAGTCTAACAGCTTGTGTCCAGGTTTCTGTGTTTCTTAATACAAAGGCATTCAACCCTTACAAACTTGGCACATGAACCTTCTGCATGCCCTCCGCATGAGTCTATTTAGTACCACAGTCATGATCTCTATTCACCCCGTGAGAAAGTAGAGCTCTTTCACAAGGTACACATCTATTTCATGCTGTTCTTTTTTATTTTGGGTATAGAAGTTACTGTTAGAATGAATATCCATTTGGAAGCAGCACAAAGGATTGCAACATACAGATTACTATCATTTAATGTGAAGAAACAACATTTCTTGCAAAGGGTTTTGTAGTGGTGTCAGACTTTGTCCTGCAAAGAATATATATTAAAATAGTTGAAAGACTGAATGAAATTGTATTTAAAGCTCCATTCCAACAGGTTTTTTCTCATATAAACCCAACTGCTTTCCTTACTTTACAATTATACATTTTTGTTGTTTTTGCCATTCCTTTGGCCTTAAAGTTGTTTAAAGTTGGAAATATGACTCTACGCTCTTTTCCTCATTTAGTGGGAAAGATATCTGCTAAATGAGATCTTCGCTGATAGGGAGATAAGTTAATTTAGATCTGTAGCTCAAGAGATAATAATATTGTCTTTCAAAGGGAAGGTTGCATGATTTGATCCAAATTCCAAGTTATCTTTGCTCAAATACAATGTGACATATGTCCCAATCTTACACCCATTAGCAGACTGCAATTGCCATTCCAGTCTTTGTGCAATTCTGCTGTAAATGTTTGCTCGGAGTAATTCTTAAGAAGAGGAAGCTGAATCATACAAGGTTATGTGGAAGCATCGGAATCATATTAGCTGCTTTCAAAATTATTAGGAATGTATAACTAATAGATAATATGATCTATGAGCTGGTAAGCTGTTAGCCAAACCTTGCTGCCAGCTTTAAGACTTGCGAAACAGCACCTGACTACACTCAACTCAACTCAAGGGGCAGCACTTCTACTGGTGCCCATATGTACACCGGTGTGGCAGTGCTAGCGAATACGTGCAGCGTCTGATTTGTTACTGCACAGGAAATTCTCAGTCCATAACTAGTCAGGAGTGTTTTTTTCTCTCTCTCTCTTGGTCTTACTTGGAACTAGAGGTCTTCGGAACAACCCGACAACCCGAAAACCCTAGGTTCCGACCCGACCCAAATCGGGTCTCGGGTCCATTCAAAAGACGTAACTCCGGGTTCGGGTCGGAATCGGTACAGTTAGTCTCGGGTCCGGTCGGTGCTCTCTGACAGGCTGGGTCCGCGTTTACTCGAGAGGTAAAGATATTGGCCGGTGGCAGCCAATGTCAGGACTCGGGGTTGTTAAATGATTATTCATTAACGTGACATGTTTGTCATGAAACAATCGTGTTGCCATAGCGTGTTATTAGCGGTATGCCCAGCAGCAGTAAACCACAACGGATCACCAACATGACTACGCTGGATGAGAGAATATATTCACGACACGTCCTGACCGGTGTAGGCTATTAGTGTTAGCAGTTGCTACCAATAGCATGTGTATCAACAAAGAAGATAACGACGTGGATTTATTGTTGTTTACATCACGTAGCCTATGTAGCAACTGAACTGGGTAGAAGATAACTTTAGGTAAAAATATTAAGTTTTATTTATCGCTAGACAACTTTTGAGATGAGCAACTATGAGGCTCAGGTAACTCGGTTCGGTTCGTGATTGGAAACTAAAGACTCGGGTCGGGTCGATTCCAGGTCCAAATATTGCGGATTGGGTTCGGACCCCCGGACTTATGATAATAGCTCGGGTCGGGTCGGTTTCGGGTCGAATTTTCACAGGTCCATTCGGGTTCGAAGAAGACCTCTACTTGGAACACATGGGCTGTCTGACCTTACCCTGAGACTAGGTTGTGCTCTGTAGATTCAAGACAACGGATAAGGGTCATCTTACAAAAAAAAAGGGGGGGGGGGACAGGTGGTAAAATCTCAAGTCTTGAAATTGAAAAATCAAATATATAGTAAGACTTTTACATTCTTTGAAGCTACTCTAGCAATACTACTTTTGACTACCCATATAGATCGGCTGTATTTACAAAAGAGCCACTGAGGATACTGTGCAAATGGGTCGGGACAGTCAGGCATGCCTTGTTATACCACTTTAACTCTCTAGAAGTGTGCTTTACTCGAGGGGCTGACACATGAACTTACTTGTGATAAGGTGCCCTCCTGTGGTCAGAAGTGGAATTGCTACATAGAGTGGCTTTAAGGACCTTTTCCAAGCTGATGGCTCTAGTTTGAATACTTTACTTTAGTTACTGTGAAATTCTGACTGCAATGATACTAAACTAGCTTAGTGCAGGAACGGGAATGAGTAACCAAATACTATTGCTCCAATTTCAGTTATATTTTGTAACATATCAGTACATGCCCACTTTGCCAGCTGCAAGTGTTTCAGAATCCTAAAAGTGACTTTAAAAGACATTTTCATTGGAGACTTCAACAACTCTCTTTGATGCTAACTGTCAGCAATGTTATGTCTTGTGTTGTATGTGAGATGATCCTTTGCTGTGTAAATATGTAAAAAGAAAAAAAAGAAAAAAACGTAATCTTGGCTATGAATTTTGAAAGTGAAGCGTATATGTTAACATATTTGATGACTTTAAATCAGTTCAGTATCAGAGAGAAATTAATCTGAAAGCCTCTCAAAACAAATAAATATGTTTTAAATGAAAGGTCTTCATGTAATGTTTTATTTTATTTTTTTTCATGAAGTAAATAATGCAGACCCAAGGGGGTCACAAGCCAGTGTCGTCTTTGAGCCGGTCCTGGATAAATGCAGAGATTTGTAGCAGAAAGGGCAACCAACGAAAACCTATGCCAAACTAAATATGCAAATCATAAGACCCCTATGTTAGAACTGTCGTTGTATTATTTATTCTTGTGTATATTGTGTGTTTTAGATTTTATGTCACATGTGTATTTGTAGCTAACATGTTAAGGACATCCATCTCATCTCTGCAAAACCAGTTTACCTACGGGTACCAATAAAGTAAACTGAACTGAACCATTAACCCCAGATCGGTCAAGGCCAGGGTTAACAACAATCGCCATCGGTGGTGTTGACCTGCATGGTGCCGGTAGAAAGGCTACTATTGTTGAAAGAAGAAGAAGAGAAGGTATGTCTATAGACCAACAGAAAAGAGGAAAAGTAATAGACTAGGGCTAAAAGTAGGGACTATGAATGTTGGTACTATGACAGGAAAAGTTAGAGAGTTATACAGGTTGGTGAGGCAGAGAGACAGAAATGGGAAGGACATGCAGCAGGCTAGGGTGATTAAGGATAGAAATGGAAATCCATTGACAGATGCCAGAAGTTTGATGAGAAAAGTTAAAGAGAATGAAGAGTAGAAGGGGTGACCATTGTGGACCAGAAGGTACCAAAGATCAGTGAAGCTAAAGTGAAGAGGATGAAGAGTGAAAAGATAGCTGGCCCTGATAATATCTGTGTGGAGGTATGGAAGTGTCAAGGAGAGTTGGCAGTAGAGTTTTTGACTTAAGACATTCAACAAGATCGTAGAGAGTGAGAGGATGCCTGAGGAATGACTGAGAAATCCTCTCACGCCAAATTCGCAGAGTTGTTGAAGATACGGAGGAATAAAGTTGATGAGCGACACAATGAAATTATGGGAAAGAGCAGTGAATGCTAGACACTAATGGAAGAAGTGAGCTTTTGTGAAAAACAGTATGGCTTCATTCCAAAAAATAGTTCTTGCCCCAAGAATGTTGATAGAGAAGTACAGAGAAGGTCAGAGGGAGCTGCATTGTGTCTTTGTAGACCTGTAGAATCTTATCACAAGGTGCTGAGAGAGGAGCTTTGGTATTGTATGAGGACGTCTGGAGTAGAAGAGAAGTTGTAGTGGTGGAGGACATGTATGAGAGCTGTAAGACAGTGGCGAGGTGACCTGTAGGTGGGTGACTGAGAAGTTCAAGGTGGAGGTGGGACTGCATCAAGGATCAGCTCTGACCTCCTTCTTATTTGCTAAGGTGATGGACAGACTGAGATGAGGTTAGACAGGAATCTGCATCGACTATGATGTTTTTAGATGACATTGTGATCTTTGGTGAGAGCATGGGGGCAGGTAGAGGAAAAGATAGAGGTGGAGATATGCTCTGGGAAGAAGAGGAATGAAGATTAGCTGCAGCAAGACAAGGATACATGTGTGTGAATGAAAGGAACCCAAGTATAACAGTGAGGCTGCAGGGAGCAGAGATAAAGAAGGAGGAGGATTTTAAGTACTTGGGGTCAAAAGTCCAGAGAAAGCAGAGAGTGGAAAAAAGGCAAAGACGTGTGTGCAAGCAAGTTGTAACAGGTGGAGAAGTGTTGTGTGATAAGAGTATCAGCAAAGATGAAATTAAAGGTGTACAAGATGGTGGTGAGACCTGTGATGTTGAGTGGTTTAGAGACTTTGGCACTGAGGAAAAGAGAGGAGGCAGAGTTGGAGGTAGCAGAGGTTAAAATGTTGAGGTTCTCTTTGGGAGTAATGAGGATGGATAGGATCATATGATTCGCTGTGGAGACCCCTGAAGGAAACAGGCGAAAGGAAAAGAAGAAAGAAGAAATAAAAATGAGAGCGAGACGGGGATTAGTTAGCAGCTGCAATCTAAACAAGTTCTGTAAATCAGTAGAACTGTAACTTCACTTGAGCTTCAAAGTACAATACTGCATAATAATTTACCTTGGAAATGAAAAAAAATATTTGATTCAATTTGATAATACTTTAGTAATTTCCAAAGGGAAATTAATTGTTACAGTAACTGTCATTATTTAGGTTTGTTTAAAAAGACATGGTATCATAATCATTACAGTATACAGTAAACTCATCTCATCTTGTTAACTCACTCTTGCAACCTGGACTTGATCCACAGTCTGTTGTCCTGGAGTGACACCTTGTGGCCACTAATGGCACTACAGCGGCTGGTGGGACTCGACATTTACATGCACTGTAAGAATACTTAAGAACTTAAAAGACCTCTTTAAAAAAGCTTTAACAAACCTTTAAAAGACCTTTAAAAAAGAATTTTAAAGACCTCAAAAGTACGCTCTGCCCATCAAAGAAAATCTTCTGCATACCTCCTCTACCAACGAGACCATGTAACTGTGTTTATTCTGTTTAGACCGTGTGTGACATGGATATTAAGATGTATAAGTATAATCACAAATCCGTGAAATGCAAGAAAATTAAACTTGTTTTAGGAAAATGCAGAAAAAACATCCGTTGAGAAGTATGCAGATATCCTTGGCGCTCTCCACGGTCGTCACCAGGGTCGTCACCATGGTGGTCAGCACATCGCTTCCTCCAGGAGGCTGCGTAACGCCGCGCATGCGCCGAGAGGCCAGTTTTAGCAGCTGTATTTCCTGCTTGCTGTTTCCAGTCGAAGCGATGGCAGAAGCGAAGGCTTCCCTGATTTGTGGAGGTACGTTCACTTTTTGTTTCCTGCACAAATTAGCGCCTGGCCGCATAAAACAAACAAACATGTGTTTTAATCGACCCTTAAAGCCGCCTTCATTGACGCTGTGGCGCAAATTGGGGCAGAGTTAGCTGGAACGACAGCTTTAGCTGGGGATGCTTGAGTCATGAGGGCTCAGGCTGGAGGAGAATAAAAGCAGGAAGGCTCTGTTTTGACTCTGAAAAAAACCCCTGAACTCTTCCCTTTTTTATTGCAGTTGTAGCGGCTTTCTTAAGTTCAGCGGCTCTTGCTTTTGTCGAAGATCTAGATGACACGTAAGTGATTGTCTCCTGTGTGATTTGCTTGTACTCTTCAGTTTCCTGCTCCTGGTTCAGTAAAACGTGATCATGAAAAAAAAATAATGCAAACAACAACAACAAAATAGTGCAAACATCCATTCCGTGGACGCAGAAGTGCTACAAGAGTCTGTGTTTCTTTTGTTACTTGTGCACTGTGGTTGTTCACTATCCTGTGCAAGTATTACATGATCCAGCCCACTTTGATGTTAAAATTTACATTGTATTTTCAGAGCCACAGGTTGTTAAAACAAGCTGAAAGGGATGGTTTCGTCCATATTTCTTCTCAGACTTTCATTTGAAAATATAACTTATTTCATTATTTTTTTTCCTACAGGTTCCAGCAGTTAAACTGTGAAAATATGACAATTGTCTGTTTCCTAAACTACTCATGTTTCCCTGAATAAGAAAACCCTATATAGACAGTCCTCAGTATTCCCTGATATTTTGTTTTAAGTTGTCCTAATTTAAAATATAATAAAGTATTAGCATCTTTACTGATAATCTGAGTTTATATCCATGTAGCTACTTGTGTAATTCCTCAATCAACAATAACAGTGAATATTTTGCAGAGTGATTAATTGAGTGTTCTTTCTAAATGGCATGTCATTAACATCCTAATCAACTCGACTGTAATATAATCGCTGTCTTTCTGACAGATTTAAAGACTCCAGAGTGAATGACATCTGGCTGGTTGACGTGAGTCTGACACTACACATCCACACACAAACTAATCTGGGTCCGCTGAGGAATGGTTTACTTCCTGTCATCCCTTGCGGAAGCGGCGACAGTCGGGGTGGGATGGTGATGGGGGGGGGGGGGGGGGGTTTCAGACTGGCCTCTGTGTTGGTGATTAGTGAATGAGAAGTCATGCATGCCCGCTAAAGCCAGAGGGCTTGAAGGGGTTTATAGCAGATTTTGTGTCCCGTCCCATCAGAAGAAAAGTTGCTTTTGCTGCTAGTTTGGGTTGAAAGAGGTGACTTCTGCATCCAGGGAGCTTTTATATGTGAAACAAAATTTTAAATATAACACGTTTATTTCAGTCAATGAGCGTTTAGCATATTTAAGCTCCAGACTCTTTTTTTTTTATATGTCAGAGTGTTGATTGAATGGACTTGATGTGCTGATAAACGCTCATGGAAGAGACTCAAGGGACTATGCAGGGACTTGCTGTATCCTACACAACATGGTCCATGAAACAAGGTGTACCAGTCCCAAAGCTCCGTATTGAATAGTTGTACAGTGACACATTTCTGTCAGTCTGACTCTGGTAGGGTCTCCCAAGGCAGGTTGGTCCTGGGGGATGGACGAGACTAAGGGTGATTCAAAACGGACTCGTATGAAGAAGAAAGTCCAGGAGAACACTGTCTGGCCTGGGTGTGAGATACCCGGGCCGTTGGAGCCGGGCCTGGTGGAGGGGCCCACTGGAGAGCTCCTGGTGGCTGGACAGTCACCTATGGGAGGTCGTGACTGAGGGCGTGGCCCTTGACATTCTGACCCTCAGTCACAGAAACTAGTTCTTGGGAAATGGGTCTCTGTCCAGTGTTCTCATTTTTAAGCTTTTCTTTCTGAGCATTTCCCAATTTAAAACATGGTTGGAAGCAGAGACGTAGAGGATTATTCACTAACGAGCCGAACTGTCCTGTTCTGTTTGCTGTTAGATCGTGGAGATGTGACTGCAGTTACAGAGTATGTTTTTGTCAAAGACCTTCGGCTTTCTTATTCATTCTTATCCATATCTATTCTTTTCTGTTCCAGACTGGCATCTCATTTATCTGCCAAGGAGTACATTCAGAGTAACTCTGCTATAATTACATAATTTGGTTTTATGCATCTGAGTGCACATTGAGGATAGTAAGGACCTACTGATGTCTACTAATAAGTAGTTCTGCAGCAATACTCTTAAGTGTAGAAAGTACATTCATTTGAATAAATGTTATTCGATCCACTGCGAAATATTTAGTTTACTTGCAGTCTCTTTCAAATATCCACACGGGGTGAGACAAGTTAATATGGTGCAATTAGTTGTATTATTAATAGGGCTGTAGCGATACACTAATCTCACAATACTACTGCTGGGCGATATGGAAAAAATCATATATCACGATATGGACTATTTTATATCACGATAACTATATATATCGCGATATACCATAATAAAGTATGTTTTCAGTTATTCTCTGAAAAGTTTGACAAAAATTTCATTGCTTACTTTTCAACTTTATTTTGAAAGGACATTTAGCTGAACTGTCACAAACATACATTTTAGTGCAGCAAAAACAGGTAGGTACAGAGGTACAGTAGCTTTCACATTTTTTTAAAAGTGCACAACAGTTTCTGAGAGGAAAAACACATTTTTGCACTAAAGTTCAGCTATAAAAAATAAACACAAATTATTTTTCAACTTTCTGAAATCTGTAACCTTGTAGTGCAAAGTTTGCAAACCAATATAAAGTGTCTAAAGTAAACATCAGGGTTGAAGAGAACTCTGTTTAAGGCATTAACCATGAATAAAAGTGCAAACATAAAAGGCTACTTTGTAGAAGTACATATGATTCTATTAAATTTATTGTTGCTGGTTATTTAATTACATATTTGCTGTAATAATTGATAAAATTAGGTTAGAAACGATAGAAGAGAAATGGCACGATACACACTTTTATATCGTCCCCACGATATATATCGTCATATTGCCCAGCACTACGATACACGATATTCAGCTCACGATACGATATATATCGATATTCATCTTACAATACATTACACATTATATGGCTGACAGGCAGCTTGCAAATGGAAAAATGAATAAAAGATTTGTTGAGAAAAATAGTTTCATTTATTTAACAGTGCAAATTGTTGCTTGCAAGCTTTTAAAGATGGGACACGGGGGTTTTGAAAGAAGCTTAGAATATCGATACTCGTGGCTAAAAAATCGATACTCTCTGGGGAAATAAACTATCGATATATATCGCAGAATCGATAAAATCGCTCAGCTCTAATTATTAATATGTTTTCCAATTAAAGACTGACAGTATGTTATATTTATTCTCAAGGTTTCTTTCGTCTCGTGGTCTTTTTCAGTTCTACGCCCCCTGGTGTGGCTACTGTAAAAAACTGGAGCCAGTATGGTATGAAGTAGGAATGGAGCTGAAGAGCTCCGGGTCGCCGGTGCGCGTAGGAAAGATGGATGCCACTGCTTACTCAGGTGAGTAAATCACGAGGCAGTAGAGTATCTTCCTGTTTTAGTTTTGTCTGCTCAGGACAAACCCTCTTCTTTACTGACTGTGCTGCCTGCAGGGTATACTTTACTGTTTAAAATGTTGGTTATGGAAACACTGCTTCAACACTGGAAAACCTTTGAATTCAAAAAAAAAAAATTTGCTACGATAACTTTGCGGCAAATTAAGAGAATTTGCAACAGTCAGTTTGTTCTGAACATTGTGTGGTTATATTTCTGTGTACATATATTCTTGACGTTGACTGATGAGGGTTACGATACTATCACTATATTTTCAGCTTTTATTTTAACATGTAGATCTCAAATGGCCATATTTATTTTTCATCCTGACTTAATGACAAGACCAGGGGTGCCTAAGACTTTTGCACATTTCTGTCTTTGAATCCTGTGAGGATAGTTATGCCTTCTTCTTTCTTGTCTAATATTTGTTTTCTGTGTTGCAGGAATGGCATCAGAGTTTGGTGTCCGTGGTTACCCGACAATAAAACTGTGAGTTTCAATCATAGGTTTCATATGCCTGCAGGATGGCTGGTTTGTCAGTTGTCCTCCTATGGTCATGTGCAAAAATTAAGATGCATTCGTCAAACAAAAAATATAAAAAAATAAAAATAGAATCAATCTCATTGTAGTGGATCTCAGCATAAGGCAGATAACTCAGACATTATGATAGCTAGTAACACAAAGCCAAGAGGGAAAGGCATAAGGTGTAGTCTTAGAGAAGCATTTTTTGCTGCGCATTGATCTGCAAAGGGTTATTAGACTACATCCAAACAATTCTGAGTTCAGTTTTCTAAACTGAGAAAGATTATTTACAAGTGGAAAGCAAATTAAGGTTTACAAAACTCAATCTGACAAACGATAAGACTGGAAGAATTTCCTATGGACGGATGAGACCAAAGTGGAGTTGTATGGCCTTAATGCCCAGTATTAATGTCCCTTTGGTAAAAAAAACAAAACAACAACAACATGACATTTCAGCAGAAATATGTGATACCAATGGTCTAACATGGTGGTGTAGGAGTGATGATTTGGGATTGTTTTGCAGATGAAGCACCTGGTCACAACTACGGACACAATTAAAAATGGTCACGTGACTGCTACGGCAGGCTGACAGTATAGGCTGACACTTATGATTGGTGCATTGCATAATGCAACGTGCTCATGGCATGTTGCATCATGGGATATAGTATGTTAAGGTGGACTGGTCAGTTGCACATCGGAAATTTTCCCAGAAGTAGCAGACCATCCAGGTACTTCCCTCATACAGCTGATTGCATCGTTGGCAGTGTACATACATACATAATGTGTACTACATTTTAGCTAAATCCGTAAGTTTTATTATCGTAGTATACAATCTGAAAATGGACAAGACTTGGGACTGGCCTAGTCCAACTCCAGATCTCAGCACAGTTTTAATCCAGAGGTGGGACCTTAGCTGAGCTGTGTGTACGTAAATACCCAAAAACCTCACTGATCTGAGACAAAGTTGAAAAGAAGATTAGGACACAATTAAAGTCCACATTAATGTGAGACGCTGATCAAGACATCAAGGAAGTGACAACTTTAAGTCATTGCTGCTAAAGTTGGATCTGCATAAGTATTAAATTATGATGGTGTTTCACATTACCTATATTTTCTTCTCTTTCTAGTTTTTGTTCTTTAGACGTTGTCTTAATTTTTGTTAAATAATATTTAATGTTTAAAGTCGTTTTGCCCAATACTGAGGCCCACTTTGATGACATGGTTTTTCCTATAATTTTACCCAAAAAAAGAACAAACATATTTAATAGTTGATTTAAGACTTATTTTTGCAATACATACTCAACAATCCAAGGCGTCTTTAAAAAGCTTTGTTGTCCTGGACATGAACTGGCTCTTCACGTCTCAGATCAATTCTATTTTGTGATTCAGGTTCTGTGCTGTCTTACACACTATAGCGATGACCCCCTCCCCCCCCGTCTTGTGTCTAACACACAGTTGAGTTGTCATTAATACCGTCCTTTGATGGTACTGTTGTGTTTTCTCCTTCGAGGTTTGGTCCGTGGAGATGCCCTCAGAAGGGGATCAGGTGTTGTTGTGTTCTCCTTAAGGCATAGCTAAATGATAGCTAAAACAAACTAAATTAGATTTTTTTTTCACACCTTATGAACTTCAATTTGATTACATTTGATTCCCCTGAATGCTTTTAATCACCAACTTCTTGGGGAACGAATTCTGTCAAATTTAGCCAGTAAGTTTAGCATTTGCACCTTGCTTTTATTTACCCACAACCCCACCCCCGCATGGTTAATGTGATTTCTTTTTTTTTTTTTTTTAGCTAATATTCTTTGTGAAACTTTCCTCAAATTATTTCTCCAACTTTCGGTGACACTGTTGTCCATAAAATTTATGGCTTCAGGGGAAAAAAAAACAACCAGCTGCTTAATAGTAGAGCTTCTGCTGACATGAGATAAATGAACATGGTTTTCTCCGTGTGTCTGAAACTGAACCATTTGTCAGCGCGCTGCTATAATGGGCCCCCATTTAGTTTCATCAGGCTCATTTGGGAAACTGCCACAGGATCACGGCAGGGCTCATAACATTAAACCAAGCAAGTGATGAAACCTCCATTGAAGAACATGAGCTACCTCCCTTGATGACAGAAGGAGACTTGATTTAGAGTTCGTTTCCCCCCCGAGTTCATTAAACCCCGTGGGCTGATGCAACCTTAGCAATCCTTAATGCATTCTTCTTCTTGGAGAAACCCTTACACCACCAGCCTTCGTGGCTAAATGTCACGTAGAAAAAGTCTTTTCTTGTATTTTCTTTCCCCCTGTTGAAGGTGTAATGATTTAGATTAAGTTGACCTTTATAATAAATGAGCGTTTTCTGTTAGTTTTGGAGTTTTATCAGAACGCATTTTAGGAGTCAGGTTAAGACTTGAAATGTGTGATACACCTAGAGCAGCTGCCACTTGAACTTCAGCTAATGTTGCTTTTATTATTGATAATAAGAATTATCCATCACATCAGACATTGATGTGGGCTCTTTTGAGTATCAACAGTTTTTTTTTCTTACCTACAGCAATGCTAGTAAATTAATAAAACCAGTACAGCATCGGTTTAAATAATAATAAAATGAAATGCACAGCACTGGCCTGTTATTTAATTTGCAAAAATGGAACCAAAAAGGAAAAAAAAACCAATACATGGACATTACTGTGCATATCTCTTTATGCTTCCATAGGATTTAAGAGTGTAAGGCTGGTTTAGTTGTTGTTTGGGTCAGAGGAGAATTACTGGGCTGGTTTCAAGCTGACAAAAAAATCAAACGTAACTCAGATAATCTTGGATGCTTCAAAGGAAAAAGTCTTGTCATGCATGTTAAGAGATTGAAATGGGTTGGTCACACTCAGCTTTGTAGCTCCATGTAAGATTTACACTTAAAAACATTTGAAAATCAAAGAAATGAAAACACACATACACACACACAATAGAGAATGTGTTGTGATGCCATATTGACAAGAGTCAAAAAAAAGAAAAAACTAAACTTAAAAAAGGTACTTTTTATTTAAGGGAGAGAAAGAATTGAATAAAATCAAAAATGTGATCTGGTGTTAAAGTAAAGGAAAAAAAAAACAACAAAACCCTGGAATTTTCATTTCGGTCCATGTTTCCAAAGCACCAAAGCACCATGAAAAAAGCCTACAATGAATAAGTAGGTAACAGCTTATTCCAGACTGTGACATGCTGCCCCCCCTTGATCTGGAGTGGTACTCCTACATAGCGTGCCTTTAAGAACAGAACCCCAACTCTGCAAACAACATGAGCTGATGGAGCCGTCCTGCCTCGTGCCGGTGCGTTGGAACGGTGGTGACAACATGGTGCCAGCATTGTTTTCCTGGCGAACGTTTGGGCTCGAAATGCCAACCGAGTATCATTCAAACGCCTCAGCCAGGAAGAGTCCCGACGCTGACCGCGTTTATGCCTTAATGGCGACTACCAGCAGGAGAAAGCGCAGTTTCTTAAAACACAATTTACCACAAGCTGGTTCCGCCGACATGCCCACCAGCTCAGTGCACTCCACTTGCCGTTACAGTCGTTCAGTCCCACAGAGCACCTTCGGCGTGTTGAAGCCCACAGCATGAACGTGTCGTCTGTGAATCTGCAGCAGTAGTTTGGTATCATGATATTAAATTGACCCCAAAGGTGGAGGGAATGTATCGGCTATTTTAATGGTTTGAAGACACAAACAACTGGGGTTTTAACAGAAAAGGTTAAAAAAAAACACACGCAATCCTCTTTCTTTTTTTCTTTTTTTTTTATCAGGGGCTTTTGAGTGATTTCAGGAATTAGCATTTCTAAATAGAAGTATTCAATTTTAATGCTTTGGAGAGAATCCTTTGATCAACGACTGCTTGAAGTCTGGAAGTCATGGGCGTCAGCAAAGAGACTTTTCTGTTGATCAGGTTCATGTCAGACGGCTTCTGCGTCGTTGCAGAATATTCCACTTCCTTCCCCGTCTGAAATCCCCGGGTTTCTTTCCCAGTATGCTTTGCACCGTCGGCCATCTGTGCTTTTAAGCGCCAAACCAAACAGCAGGATTTGACAGAGTCTTGACGAGAGAGTGTACATTTCTGTACACTTCGGAATTGACGCGGCTGCATCAGCCTGCTGTCACGTCTTGACAGGCCAAGGCTGCTGGGAAGGCGCTTGTGTTCGTGTCATCACACCGTCCTCCCCGTGTTGCAGACGAGGACGTGTGCCTCAGACTGCGAGCAGCTCTGAGCCCAGACGGTTTCACCTCGGTCGGCGTGACCAAAACCAGGTACACGACTTTAAAGCGGACGAAATACTCTGACGCACAGGAGTGATGGGAGGATCTGTGATTTCCATATATCCTCACAGCTGATTAACTCACCACCAGTCAGTCTGAATTGACAAATCCTTCTGGGTGGAAGTGAATCATCTTCGAGAACAAAGAGAAGGAAGTGCACCTGCTCTGATTCGAGCCTTGAGAGTTACCGACCTGTACTCTTCTGCCGTCGCTCTGATGGATCCTCTTTGTTCTTGCCGTCTAAAGATCTTACAGCCTGTTTCACTTGCACCGACGCGCTTGTGACCATGTAAAGAACGTTCACTGCAACAGATTACAAATGCAAATGCCACTCTTGGGGTCGATTCCAGATCTCTTAGGCGATTGATCGATGGGAGAAAGTAATGGAGTAACTTGTCCATGACGAGATCGAAGCAGCTGATCTCCTAAACAAGATGATGAAGCTGCAATATACAAATTATTCCTCCTCAAATTAAAGGGAAAGTCATTCCTAAATTGGGATTTTAAAGGAATGGATGGTAGAAATGTCACCAACTAACTGCTTTAAGTGTATCATATAACAGGCTGATGACAATTTGCAGTTCATAACAAAGCAAAAAGTAAGAGCAAGAGTTTTAGTTTCCCACTTCAGAGGTACAGGAATGCACCAAGAGTTGAAGCTGGGGCACAGATAAAGATGAAGAGGCTGTATAATTCTTCTCTGGTCTGGGTGCGCGACATAGCAATCCCCTGAAAATCTCAAAGGTTCACTGAGTGACAGATTTTCAAATCTCGGTAACCACAAAGTGACAGGGTCATGTTTCCTTTTTTCAGCAGGCTTTTATGTTGAGACACCCAAAAACACACTCAAGCGCATAAAACTGATCAGTTGTTTTCTCAAGATATTGCCTTTAATCAGACTTGTTTCTTCCTTTTCAGGTTAAAGGGTGATCTTGCCTACAATTATAAAGGGCCAAGGACAAAAGATGATATTGTGGAGTTTGCCAACAGGGTGGCAGGGTAAGTCACAGAGATGCAGATCTCCCTTTATTTAAAAGGAAGATGCGCTGCACTAATGAAAAGGCGTCTAAGCCAGCTTATCAGTGCTGGCCATATTTGTTTCATAGCTCAATGGATTCCTGCCTCTGATGCTCCCCTTTAAGCCACTGTATCATCTGAGCCTGACAGATTTTCCTCTTCCTTGAGGCGAAATCAAGCTTGATCCGTGACAGAAGGATTGATCAAAAGCTTGGCCCTGAGACGGGTCCAGGCCTGCAAGTTTTTCAGCCTCCACTGGGTGGTGCTGTCGTCGCAGAAATGAAGAACTATCCTTAAAAACATAATTTCATTCGGCTTTTCCCTCTGTAGGCTTTCACTTGACCACGCATCAAAATGAACTAATCTCTGTGGGTCTTATTTCCTTCAGACCGGCCGTGCGGGCACTTCCAAGCAAGCAGATGTTTGAACACATGATGAAGCGACATGATGTTCTATTTGTGTATCTCGGTGGAGAGTCTCCCCTTAAAGTAAGCATCTTCTTCCTTTTTTTTTTTTTTTGCTGCAAAAACATGAATCAAGAACCACAGCTCCGAGGCTAAAATTCAGAACATTTATAATAAATTAATAAGCTTGGTTTAACACCTTCTGGTGGCTCTGCGTGTTTGCTGATTTACTGGAAGCTCTTTTGTAAGTGCTGAGAGAACTCTTCACTTTGCAGGAGAAGTACAACGATGTGGCGTCTGAGCTCATTGTCTACACTTATTTCTTCTCGGCTCCTGAGGAAGCTTTGCCAGAGGTAAATCTATCAAAAAGATGTTTTTTTTTTTTTATTTATTATTATTATTATTTTTTTTACTGTTATGTTAGCACAACTTTCATACCGGCAACCTGCTTGACTGAAAGTGCGTGAAGATGTGACGAGAACTGGACTTTGACAGTTTACGTGTATAAATGCATTTTTGTCAGCAGCGACATGAGGGAATGCATCCAAGCTATGATGAGTTCAATAATAAGAAAAAAAAGGACTTTTGATGCTCAGGAGCTTCAAAATATCAGTGCATACACACAGAATAAAAAACCACAGCCATAATAGACATCAGAGAGAATATGAAAGGGAAAGAATTTGGAGAAATAATGGCCATAAGACAGAAATTAATTAGTGGTGTGAGGAGAGCCAGTAGAGAACTGAGACGGCGCGCTGCTGAGTTGCTGATGTTAACCAACGATTGCCGACATTATTTTCACGGTGTTGTAATGTTTGCCATCACACACTGAAGTATAACAGAACTAGATGTGAAGCTGTAAAACTGAAGCATTAAACAGGACATGCGAGAACAAACCCAGTTGCCAAACTGTCAGCTAGTTGGCTGTTGGTTATATCACACACTGTACATCAAAGTGACACAAAATATGCAACATTACTGGCGCAGTAGTCAAGAGGGAAATGAAAACAAACCGTTGGATGAAAGAAAAGACTGAAAAATGCACAGTCTCTCACCGCTCGACGGTCCTTCAGCCCTGTTCACTGGCGTCAATGTGGACGGCCATCTGCTATCAGACTCACGATTTTGGCTGCGACATCACATCTGGGACTCCAAAAAAAACGTCTGGGTACATAATCCCTCCCCCTCTCGTCTGGAATGAGTGACAGTTTGTGACATCTGTTGTTACAGAAGCGTCAGTCAAGTCCCGTCTCATTTGGTGGGTTTCCATGAGTCCAAAGCTAAACCGAGGAAGCTGGAAGAGTAACAGGACAGGTTGACCTCCTCCTTGGTCCTTTCAGGCGGTCCATCTCCTTTACAGCGTCAGCCTTCTGTAGCAAATAACCCTCAGTACTACTTGGTGGCCAGTGTTGGGCAAGTTCACTTTCTACACGAACTAATTCAGTTCATAGTTCACAGAAATTAAAATGAACTAGATCAGTTCACCATTTCAAAAAATGAACTAAATAGTTCATTTTTTGTTCTTTTTTTCTTATTTTTTTTTAATGTTGCTGCGAGCAATTATTCATCAAAATGATTGCCACTGCCCACCTACTACACCACCAAAAAACAGTAATTATTTTATCCATTTTATCTGTCGAAAACTGTGTCCAATTCTGAGTCCTGATCCAACCAGGGTTCATTAGCGTTGAAGGGACAGCCCATGTAAAACTGTCATTTCCCTTTCAGCTTCTCTCTACAGTATATTAAAAATATGAGGAAAAACTTGCTGCCAAATGGTCTTTATTATAAGACAAAAACAGGTCCTTAATGTGCAAATCTTTTTCTTTTCCCCCATTTCAAAATTTCAACTCCTCCGGCTCTGTGCAACTGCAGCTTTCATCTTCCTGCTTGTTTTAAACATTTGATGACACAACTGTTAGCATGACAGAAGCGTCAGTCCGTGTTGCCATGTTTGATTGCTTTCATCAGATACATATCAGGCTCGTTTGTGGTGTGTTTTAAATGGGGTTCGCTGGAAACCTGGCATGGTTTTGACCGTGCATGAACTTTGAAAGAGCGTCGTTCACAACTGCCCAAATGAACTCGCTTCACACCCGACGCTCGTGAAGGGGAAAGAGAGCGCTTTCAGTTCACGTTCGCACAAAATACGAGCTAGTTCGTGAACTTTCGTTGAATGAACACGTTCAGGTACAACACTGTCGGTGGCAATGAAACACCACTTTGTCCGTGTGTAAGCGATCAGCCAAAGAAAGGAAGACAACTATGGAAAAAGAAGGAGAAATCCCAGCTAGAATGACCAGATAAAAACAGGAGCTGAGACAGTTGCTGAATTTGTGGTTTCTTTGTTTGCACAAACACTAATTTATTTATTTATTTTTTAGTGTAGAGGGACATTGTATATTAATGAACATTTAAAATGTAAATATACCCAATTATAGCTAGGAGGCTAATTTGCTGTAGGACTCAATAAAAAGCTACACACAACATTACGCGACACACAGTATAAATAATATAAAACATAGACATAGTTTAGATAACACATTTGTAACAACAGAAGAAAGTCGGAATGGAAGGAATAAAAAAAAAAAAAAGGCAGCCCTGTTGATTGCAGACCGGAGGAGGGACCAGATGTTTATAAGAAGGTAAAGTGCAAGTGCAAAAGTGCTTTTAGCAATATGATGTAAAATGCTCACATTATTGCACTTTGCCCATTTGCACGGATTTGTAAAATGCATAGTACGTTGTACGGAGTTTTACAGTGCATTAGCAGGTATGCATACATGGTTACACCCAAGTAAGCGAGATTGTATATAGAGTACATAAATATATATGTACACACACAGGTCACAGGTGGATATGGATAACCCATGGAGACTGTGGAAACAATTCAGACAGTTTTAGAAGATATGAACCATCCTTTTAACTGCAAGATATACGTCTTTAAAATAGTGCAACTGTCATGTGGTCTCAAAGCCCTCGAGTAAACTCTTGGTCTCTCCCGAATCCAGCCGAGCAGGCGGCGCTCGCCGGCGCTCCTCTCTGAACCGCTGCCTGTGGGCCTTGAGGTCGCGGCGAAGACGGAGCAACACTTTCCACCTTCTCTGGGACTTGGGGCTCAACGCTCCCCCGGACCCCCCGCTGACTGGAAACTATCACTAAATGCAGTTTATAGGCTAGCTCTTTCTGGGTTCCTGCATTTATATCTAATAAAGTACATGAAACTGCACCGTAGGGTTTTTTTCATAAGTGTCTCTCAGCTCTCTGCAGTGCCCTGCAGCAAGTGGCACTGCAGCATATTCTCCAAGTGTTCATACAGTCATCAGGATTTATGGTAGTGACTTTCTGAAAACCTTTCTCATGTGTTTTGTGTTTTTTAACAGTCGGTGACTTTGTCAGAGCTTCCCACGATTGTAGTCTTCAAAGATGGAGCCTATTTCGCCTACGACGGTGAGCATTCCTCCCTTCAGTCGCTGTCGTCTGGCATGTGTGTGACTGTTCATTCCATCTGCTCTCTCCTCCTCCTCCTCCTCGCTGTGTAACTGGAACCGTGTTCCTGTAGTTTTCCCCCATTCGTGCTGCTGTTCTTTCATCTTCCTCACCACACCGACTCCATGGTGTGCCTGGCCCATCGTAAAAGCACCCGGGGCTCGACTATTATACGTGTGTGGTTTTTGCCAGCGATGTTGCGGCGGCTTGTTTCTGGGCGCACACACACGCACAGCGTTCCCCGGCGCGCGGACGAGCCCGAGTGGGCGTGAGAGACCGCAGTGTTCAAAAAGAGAAGCCAGCGCAGAGCCTGTTTTATATACACACACATGAAACCAGAAACGGCATTACAGACACGCCGACGTCTGAGCAAACAATCACATCTGACGTAAAAGGTCCGGATGGGTTTGCTTTCTCTCCGCCGCCCGAGTCGCAGCGCCTCAGCGCAGCAGCGCGAGCTCACCGCGTTCCTCCATGATGCCTTGCATGTCGGTGCCACACTGGGCGTGAGCTGGGAGGCGGAAGCCGAAGGGACGGGCGTCCAGACACAGCTCCAGAACAAACGGGCCCCAGTAGTGGCTCCTGGGAAGGTTCGGCGCGCGGCGCGTTGCCCTCAGAACAAAGTCCACCTCTGCCGGCGTGCGCAGCCTCGTGTCCGTCTGCTCCACCTGACCGTTGCAGAAGACGGGCTTCGTGCTCCAGAAGCGCAGCAGCAGAGGCTCACCGCAGCGGACCCTGATGAGGAAAACACATTTCGCAGAGTCCTCCAGGACCCTGATGCGGAGGATGTGGCGTTCGTCTGGCATCGCCATTCTTCCGGTGATGGTCAAGGATTTCCCCGCGTCCTTTCTTTCCTCCTCTCTTTGCAACTCTACACAAACTGCAGAAGAGAAGCGTTCTTGTTATCGAGCGCCGAGCTCAAAAACAGACTGCAGCTCATTAAGCAGTAATTACATCCTACTTACAGCAGCAGCAGAACAGAAATGTCTCCACTCCTCATCAAGAAAATGGTTTGGCTGGTCCCGTTTTTTTGTTTTTAATTATTTTTGTCTTCTTTTTTCTCCACCTGTGGTCCGGAGCATCTGTTTTTCCATCGGCCGCTGTGTGTTTCACTTACGACTGAGTGCGTGCTGTATAAGCAATTACATGAGTCTTTGCCGCATTATGTGGATACCTGTTGGCCTCACTTTGCATGATGTTCTAAAAAAAAAAAAAGAAAAAGAAAAAACTTATCAAATGCTATTTGGCTAAACACTTCATATTTGCATAGCGATGCAGCGAAAGAGTTTCATGTAAAGTTCCGTCGACGTTAAACTGCTCGACTTCCAGATTCTGCTTTTCATGAGCTACATTGTTTTATCTGCTGACTTTAAAGGCCGGAACCTCCCGGAATATGCAAACAACTTTCATCACGTTCTTCCCCTGGCATTTTTTTTTTTTTTTTTCTTTAATGTAGCTTCTGAAGAAGATGATTCAAAATACTTATTAGAAATTCACTGCACACTTTCTACTCTCACTGTGCAGGTCTTTGTTTTGCAGCAACGGCTCCCACAAAGCAGAGACACACTGTCCAAACACAGCCCCTCTCTTGGTGTACGGCGATATTTGACGTGTTATTAAGCTTTTGATTGTTGTAGCGCACATCACAAACAGCGGCGCGCCTTTTGAAGAACGGCATTAAAGTGTAGTCCGGCTCTGAGGCTCATACATATTTAATTACTCCAATCCTCAGATTCACAGTGCAGCACAGGTCTGCGCTGCTATTGTGCTTCAAGCGCTGAGTGGTTTTGATCATCGCGCGTTTGCAGATAGCTTGGCGTGTCATGTTGGTGTTGAGTAAAAAAAAAGAAACAGGAAATTATAATTGAGGTGCTTGTTGGGGGGGGGGTATGTTTTTTTTTTTTTTTTTTTTTTTTTTTGTCACTGCATCATTCCCTGAGAGGGCGGTCCGCAAACATATTCAAGCTTTAATTCACAATTCCTAATGCTCAGAGCTCCACTTAAGACTTGCAGTTAATCTGCTTCAGCGGTTAATGGTTTTCGCTGTGTCACTCCCTTTATGGAAATGTCTATAAAGCTGCACGCTGTGGGGCAGAACTTCTTTTGCATGCATCTACTGGAAGCATTTTAAATTAAGGGGTGATTTACAGGCACAGACTGTGATAACAAGTTGAGATCACACTCAAACAGGTGATGACATACTGACGTTGTTTGCATATGGCCTCATTTTATTATTTGAACCTGCATCAGTGGCAAGTCCAGTCTGAACAGCAAGTCCGGATAAAAAAAAAAAGGCATCTGCTGCTGGAATATTTTAATTACAACATGCAGGGCTGAAATAGCTGTGTTCATCTTTCGTCACTTTTAGCTCCGAGAGTCCGCCTAGAGTTGTGGAGGTTAAGTCACTTTTACCATTTACTCTAGTTGGGTCACTTTATTGTTTTCTGTTCCGCAGTTATGTTCTCGAGTCTCTGCCATGATACCCACCAGCTCGCCTCCCTGTTATTGATGTTTTGCATCGTGCAATAAAGCAAATAAAACAAAGACCCTTGGCATTGCTTTAAGCAACTGTGGAAGTGGAACCCCTGGGTCCAACCAGGCACAGAAGCACCGCCGAACGGCTGCCGTCATTGGTCCCACCAGAAGCACCGCAGCGTGGTTCAGAAGCATCCTCATTTCACGTGTCGCTACGGTTTGCTGCCAGATCTGAAACGAGGACCAGCAGAGCTCAGCTGGGACGTTCTGGTCGCCGGTCATCTATCCGCCACATGTGTGATTGCAGTCAGTCAAGCCTACAGTCATCAGCCTGCAAGTCGTGGGATGATTGACAGCTGCAGGACCTCTGTTTGGAAGGGTCCAGACATGATGGCCTGTGGCTCCCGGCTCCTTCAGCCAACCCGCGCTGGAGGACCTGCAGAGCTGCTGGCAGACATCCACAGTGGGACCAAGCGTTACAAATTTTGTCATCAATAAATGACTGCTGCGTTTAGCTGACACTCTGTGGCTCGACTGCTGATCTAGGCTTCACCATCGGACCCTTCCAGGCCAACCCACAACCGGTCATGGTGGTCTGTTTGCACACTTAGCACAACACACAACCACAGCAAAATTGCCAGTCGATTGAATGGTCGCCATACAATTTTGCTGCTTTTTATAATTTTACCTACCGGCGTACAAAAAAATTAATCCCCTGTTCGGTTGTGATGTAAAACCTATCTTAAGAGACTTACACCGATTTCTGCTGCAACGTTGGGCATTTTAATATGGGAGCCAGTGGGGATTTACCCTGTTTTGGAGCCAGCACCTAGTGGCCAGTTGCGGAACTGCAACAAAACGTGTTTCCTGTCAGGTAGTGGGTGCTTGGCTAAAGCCTGATTTATACTTGGACGTTAGGTCCCACCCACGCAGACACTATGTAGACACTCCGGTGCACCTCCCAAAATTGTAGGTGACCGCAGACAGTGCCGCAGAGTGTTGCAGAGAGGAGAGGAAGGAGGCCTCTGATTGGTCAATTCTACACCCACATAGAAAAGAGCGCGTCATCGAAGAAATGAGAAAGCACCCACATCTGTACGATTCTGGTTCTCCTCACTACAAAGACAGAACATATTCTAGTAATTCATGGAGGGAGATTGTGATGAATGTGGGTCTGGATACGGCTGAGACGGTGAGGAAGTGGCAAAATACAAGAGATAAGTTTAATAAGTTTAGCTAGTTCGTGATTGTCCCTCTTGCGTTGTGGCGTGGAATAACATAGTGGAGACTGTGCGAGTATAAATCAAAAGTGACGGCGACACATTGCTGTGAGAGTATACACGGCCCTTCAGGTGTGAACACTTTAGATGCAGCAGATCCAGCTGGCCACAAGAAGAGGATCGGGTCAGTTTTCAAAATAAAACGCCACATCTGCTCCGACTTGAACGTGGACATTACATCACCCGGTGGGGGCTGTGGGTAAACATTTCAAAGGGTTTTAAGAGGTTTGACAGCTGCTTATCATCGCTCACGCACGCAACTCACTACGAGTGAACAAACCGTGAAAGATGCAGCGGAGAGGAGGCTGACGTAGCCGGGTACCACAAGCCCTCAGCAGCATCATCAGCGCCATACGGGCCCCCTGCAAGGCTGCAAAGACATCTGCCGTCTGGCAACAACTTCTTGTTTGCTCCTTCCCTCATCTCTTGCTTTACAATAATAACTGAACGTTCCCCTCTGAGCAGTAAAGACTTGCTTGTCCGTGAAATTTATGTCATCTGATGTGCTGATGCAAAAAAAAAAAACCATGTCAACAAATGAATTCATTGCATCAATTATTTTAATGAGCCATTAAAGTCCGACTTTACATCCAGGCACATGAATCTTTTTCGCCTCCATAGCGTCATTCTTTGTTACTGGCAACTCTGCTGGTTTAAAAATTTTATCACATAAGCGATAATAAAGATAAATTTATGCATAAATGCGTGGAATCCCAGCGTGACCTCCACTGTTCCTGATGACTGCAATTTCTTAACGGCATTAAAGTCTTATGAAGAAGCTGCATAAAAAGAGCACTTTGCTTTGCACTTACATTTCTTCCTCTGCTTTTTAGCCAGTAAGTGCTTTAATTTTCAGAGCTTTAGGCAGCTGTGCATGGTTGCCAGATGGACGAGGTTAGAGGACACTTCTGATTTGATGATTTTAAATCTATCTCGCTGAAAAGTGTTTTCCCACACTGCTTCTATGAGACAAGAGCAGCACACGTTGGTTGTCTTATAAGTGGTTTACTTTCTAAATGTATGCGCACTAAAGTCCTGGAATACAGAGAGAAACGGGTGGAGTTTTTTAAACTCCTAGCTTCTTATTTTGTTGCCAGCATTCAAATGATTCATTTTGGGAATGTCTACCGATCCGAGACAAGTCCACACGGTGTGTTGGGTACTTCAGTGTGACCCCAAAACCTTTGCTGGGCGGGGCATGCCGTTCACTGTACTGGGCGGGATTTACGTGGGAGATGATGTCCGGCCCTCTCGATGTCCCCTGGGAGTTTGAGTCTTAATTTTTCATGCATGGCCACCATCGCAAACGCCGGCAAACAGAAATGCAGCAACCATCTCAGCTCCTGATGGAAACCCACCTTATAGGATGTGACCTTTGGGCGAAAAAGCACTTGTATTCAGTTGCCCTTTGTCAGATAAATGCTTATGGCAGGGCTTAAAGTATTCCGGCACCCTGCTGGATCTCTGGCATTTGACTCTGATTCAGGAAAAAACACACAAGCACGTTATCTCTGAGTGGTCTTGAACGCAACATACGAGGTGAGCCGGTGGTTGTTTGAATGGAGGCAACAAGTGTCCCTGGACATGGATAGAGGACAAGGGTGGAGACGGTTAGCTGTTTGGGTGCCAGAAGCTAAGGGAGCCTGGTACATGTTTTTGTGTGTTGTGCTCCAAGAAGCTAGTCTATGCAGCTAGCGGCAAAAAAGCTCATCACCCTCATGAAGGAGACGCCGGGCATAAAGCAGCTGTCAGCACACTCCAACACACAAGCCGTTAACCGGAGCAACAGCTACAGCGGACGTAGCCGCCTCGATGACTCATCTATTTGTGACTTGAAAATACATTTGTGCTCGTTTATTGCTGAACATTATTTATCATTTCCGAACGCTCAACTGCTCATACATCTGTGTAAAAAAAAAAAAAAGTAGCGGTTGATAAAAACACTTTAAAAAAAACTGCCCGTTTCCAATAAGCATGTCAGTTATATGAACATACATGACACAGCACCAGAGTTCAAGAAACGTCCGTGTTTTGTGCAAAGAACCTTGAATTGTCTTGTACACGAAATGTGCTACTCAGATAAACTCTGTCTGATCAGCTCAAAGGATGAAGGTTTTCTGAATGTTGATGAAGCAACCACCCAAAACATGGAAAAAATACTGAATGTAATGGTTCACCTTTTTGATGATGATGCATCCAGAGTTATAACATCTAATAACTGCCTCTGCGAATATGTTGGAGAGGAGTCAGGACCCAATGGAATGTATTTCCTATAACTTAATTTACCGATGTTTTGAACAAAAACGATGGAAAAGTTGCAATTTATGGGTTTTTTTTGTACAAATTTCCCTTTACTGAATTAAATAGTTGTTAAATGAATCAGATGAATTGGCTTGACTCAGTTTCACATGTTTTTACTTATAACTTACTAACCTTTACTTTCTAAAATTCACATTTAAATTGTCGGTCATCTTGTATATTACCAATCACAATGCCAAAAAGTTGCCAATAATGTATATGCGTTAGATCCACTGCACCCCCGTGAAAAAATTCAGGCTCAGGATTTTTTCTTACTTTAAGCCCTGTTATTGCAAAGCAACAAAAACATCTGATTTTACACTATTGGAATAATAGTTGTGAATATTACATTAAATTTATACCAGTTTAGTCCTCCCAAAATGCATCAGAGTCAAACTTAAACTGGTAACAGAAACTGAACGGTGCCCAAACTATATAATTGAAGACATCCCTCTGAATTAGGGCTCCACAGCATATCAGTAAATTATTATTATTGCATATCAACATGCACAACAGCAACATGGCAAAACAAGAAGAATGTCACAGTAAATGGTAGTGCATTATTTTCCATCTGCCGTGCATCCAGACTCTAAAGGTCAGTGATAGATTTGGCCGATCAGGTGGAATCTCACTGAGACACCAGTTTGGATGTGAACTTACATGAGAGGTGTTGTTGCAGGGCACAGTTTTTTGTTTTAAAATTTGTTTTTTTTAATGAAAAAAAAACCCATGTTGTTGGAAGAGAAATAATGCTTTTTTGTGTGTCTACATGGCCTACTTATTGTCAACAGACAATTTTAGCTGCACTGCAGAAAGACATTAGCGTCACACTGAAGTATTGGTTTATATATTGGAAATCATATCATCATCGCAGTTTTCAACTGCAATGTCTTATATTACTTCACTAATATTATTGTTTTATATCGTGCAGCGCCGCTGTCAGTTCAGCGTAGCTGTGGAGTTTGTAGTTACAACCTCTCCTAAATATTAGAAGATGCTAGAACACTTCATTCTTTTAAGAACATGCCAGTTTGCTTCCCGAATTACTTATGTTCACCTCATCCCCCATAAGATCTCATTAGCAACGTCTCAACTCTGCTAAAGTTGCACGTTATAGCTCCTATATTTCTGTAGTTGGAAAGGAACAGTCCAGTCCCAGCAGGTGCGTTTCCACCACCTTAGAAACTTACAGGATTTTACGGCTGCATAAGGTGTAGGGCTGTAGCGATACACTAATCTCGTGATACGATACAATACACCATATTCAGCTCACGCTACGATATATATCGATATTCATTGTACTAGTGCTGGGCGATATGGAAAAAATCATATATCACGATATGGACTATTTTATATCACGATAACGATATATATCACGATATACCATAATAAAGTATGTTTTCAGTTATTCTCTGAAAAGTTTGACAAAAATTTCATTGCTTACTTTTCAACTTTATTTTGAAAAGACATTTAGCTGAACTGTCACAAACATACATTTTAGTGCAGCAAAAACAGGTAGGTACAGAGGTACAGTAGCTTTCACATTTTTTTAAAAGTGCACAACACAACAGTTTCTGAGAGGAAAAACACATTTTTGCACTGAAGTTCAGCTATAAAAAATAAACACAAATTATTTTTCAACTTTCTGAAATCTGTAACCTTGTAGTGCAAAGTTTGCAAACCAATATAAAGTGTCTAAAGTAAACATCAGGGTTGAAGAGAACTCTGTTTAAGGCATTAACCATGAATAAAAGTGCAAACATAAAAGGCTACTTTGTAGAAGTAGATATGTTTCTATCTAATTTATCGTTGCAGGTTATTTAATTACATATTTGCTGTAATAATTGATAAAATTAGGTTAGAAATGATAGAAGCGATAGAAGAGAAATGGCACGATACACACTTTTATATTGTCCCCATGATATGTATCATCATATTGCCCAGCACTACATTGTACAATTCATTTACATCATTTTCTGAAAGATTTTAAAGGGACAAAGTGATTTTGGTGACATCTTGTGAGTGTTCCAATGACTTTGTTTGAATTAATTGAACTGAAAGCATCAATTACACATTATATGGCTGACAGGCAGCTTGCAAATGCTGGACAACATGAATAAAAGATTTGTTGAGAAAAATAGTTTCATTTATTTAATCAATAAAACCGCTCAGCTCTAATAAGGTGGTATCAGAGATTTAAAAAAAGAAACAAAAAACAAAAAAAATTGCAAAACTGCTTTTTTCACATTTGTGGGCCACATTACTTGCCAAAAAGAGTGACATTTGCTTTTGGGTAGAAAGTGGCCTCCTTGAGCCTGATGTAGCAGTTCCAGCAGCAGCAGTTACTGCCTCAAATAACTTACGAAGGAAGAAAGACACGCTGCCTCATTATTATGCTGCTTTCTAATACGATTATGTTCACGGAACTTTTCACCCTCTGCCACCTTATTTGTCTCACCCTGTTTGCGTTATCTTTGACGGCTCTGCCCTCCTCCTCCTCCTCCCTCTCCCTCCAGTCCTCTCTCTTTCCGCGCTATTTGCATAGCCTTGGTGGTCTTCTGTGCCATTAACCTTCATCCTTGAAATATGTCAAGACTCTCTCCTCCCTCCGCGCCAAACTCCGACGCTCTCACTCCACCCACTGCCTGCCTCGATCCCCCCTCCTGCCCCTCATCCCTCGTCTTGCCTCCGACTGTGTGAACCCTCGGCTGACAGGCTCCTGCAGGGCACCGTCAGGTTTGTGAGGCTCGCGCCCGGGAAGAGAGCAGCTCTAATTTGTTTCAAGGTGAAGCGGGTTCAGTCGGCGCGGCAGAGCTTCATCAGAGTGTACGATCACAAAACAAACCCCTCCCGCCTCCCTCTGTTTCACTCTTGTCTCGCTTCTGGGGAGGAAAAGTTGGGCAACTGCATGCGGTCTATAAAGCCAGAACATCTGTGGAAAAATATTCTTTGGAATGTGACTGACTCAGCAGGCTCCACTACGAGGTTCCTCCGCCTTCGCGCAGCAGCAGCAGCAGCAGCAGCAGCAGCGCTGAGAAGTGGCTCCTAATACAACTGCGAGCGACTACCTCAGGGCTTTAAAAGCACGCTCCACGTTCCCGGTTGTCACGTTCAGTATCGTGCTCGCGGCTCCTCCGAGGCCCCGCGGCACCGGAATCGTGTTAAAAGTCATCGGCGCTCTTGTAATTACTTCAGCGGTAGCGGGAAAGGTCATATTAACTTATTAACATGTCATAATAAGGTCCCGGCTACATTTGACATCAATTATGAGCATCCCGTGGCCTCTCTCGCCTGCATTTTTCAAGCGGCGTCACTGCAGCCTTTTTCTAACCTCTGGAGACAGTTTGCATGTTGACTCCAGATGTGAGAGTAGCAACAACATGTGGATCACATTCAGGAAGGAATCCTCTACTTTTTCCTTCCCTTTTTTTTTTTTTTTTGTTTTGTTCTCCGACTAATTTAGATGTTGAACTGTGCCTTCATTGTGTAAAAAGCCGCTACTGAAAAGAAATGTTTTTTGTTTTTTTTTTCTTCTCTTTCGTCATGATCGATGCGCTAAATGCCTGTGTAATTCAGATCAGGATAGACATCAGTCCTGAATGAACATTTAATGCTTGTTTTTGTTTTTCTCTTCTTACATCTTGTTATTTCATAAATAGGAAATCATTACGGCGTGGTTGTAGACAGACCGGCCTGGACAAAATATTCTTGAAGCTGCTTCTTTTGCTATTTTTTTTTTTAACCTGCATTGATTCCCGATCTGCTCCGTCTGAGTCAGACCATTGTGCTGTTTCAGGCCCCAAACAGCCTCCCTGACTGCTTCATTCAGGAGCAGCCTTCTGTCTAAATGATGTCTGATCACTGTTTATCTGACCTGTGTCTACCAACGCCCTGCACTTTACCACATGAAGACCCTACATGCGGTAAACGCTGATCTTTTGACAACCCCCCTGCCATCGGCGCACTATTTTTATTTTTTTTTATAGAGACAAGGTTGTGCGCTGAATGTCGATAAGATGTTCCACCCTCCTGCTTCTGAAAGATTTTGTCCTCTGTCTTGCAGAGTATGAGGATGGCAGCCTGGCGACGTGGGTGAACAAGGAGCGCTTCCAAGGATACCTTCAGATCGACGGTTTTACGTTGTACGAGCTTGGAGAGACAGGTGACGTGTGCATTTTCATCATTGTTTGTATTGTTCTAAATTGCATTTTCAGGCTTGTTAGTGCCTCATTTCGCTAAAGATTGTAATTCTACTACAGAATGCATGTAAATGACGACCTGATTACATTTGAATTCACTAATCAGGAATTTTTTTTTTTTTTTTTTTGGTTCTTAAATGGCCACAGCATCCTTATGCAAAGTGATGCAACAATGAAATCTCACCAGAACCAGTTAAGTTATAAGATGGAGTTTGCCTTGATCGATTTGCCGTGCAGCAAGACATGAGCGATCTGCTTCTGCTGCGTATGAACCGTTTCGCTTTCGTTTCCATAATGTCATGGAAGAAACATGTATCTGGCTGCGGAGAGGCGACAAACAGTTTCCAGCTGAAGGTAAAACATGACGGCTTGACCTGGAGCTGGATTCCTGGAGTCAGAGATGGATTTCTTCCAAACAGATGTTGTTTGGAAGAGCAGATGTTGGGCGTGTAATCTTTGCAGCTGCAGTTCCTTTGGCTCGACACACGGGTGACGTGGATTTCTGGACTAGTCATCGTCGGAAAACGTAAATCACCTCTCAAAGTTTTGTTTGGAGCTCTGTGCTTCCTTCTTGTCCAGCAACAGGACTTATGTACGTTTTAAAAGACGCAGAAGAAAAACCTCCAAACATTTCAGCAGTCAGAACACCATCTTGTTTTTAATGAGGTTTGATCACCATCATATTTATCCTTTTATCATTCTAAAGTGTTTGGAAGCACATCAGATAAGACGGATTTTTACCATTCTGGGAGTTCCAGTACCAGTGGGGTCAACTGGTAAAGTCCAGACAAGGTCGCTGCTGTGAACAAAGCTGTAAAGGCGTGGATTTAAAGGGAGCCTTTTGTACTTTTTTTTTTTTTTCTTTTCTCGTGGCATTTTCAGCAGCCATTTTTCATATATCCGTGATATTTCACGAAGACCTCAGAAGGTCGAGTAAACTTATCGCAAAAAAAGTGCATCGCACGTGTCCTTTAAAACACTGAAAAATGTCCCGTAAGGCTTTTCCAGAGTAAAGACTTGCTGACACAGAGAGCCAAACCTCATCCCATTCACTTTACTATCACATAAAACAAAGAAATGTAGTAAACTCACATTTGAAGAGACAGATTTAGGAGGGTTTTTTTTCGTCTTATACTTCATTAGCAGAATAATGCAGCTCCATTTTTCTGCAGATTGTCTGACTTAAATGGTTGTATAATATTAACTGAGCGTAAGCTATGCGCTTTTTATTGCACCTTTTTTTTTTTTTTTTCCCGCGCGTGTGTTTGTGTGCGTTTCACTCTTTACAGCCGGGGAACCAAAGTCACTTGTAAGCATTTTTTTTCAAGCTGCATATTAAACACAGCCATACATCATTTGAAGTACGTCAGCACAATTTTATGAAGATATAAAGTCCCTAATGCTCCGCGGAGCCACCCTCAAATATCAAGTCTACGGCGAGGCACCTGTAAAATTAAAATTCAGATGTAGAGTTGTTTTTGTCGTCGTCCTGGAGTCCTCAAACAAATGTCAGTCCTATATGAGCGTCGGGGCTCAGCCGTGTCTCGCTGCCCTCTAAAAATAGACCCAAGCTTGCTCCCCTTGTTCAAATACTCTTTTCCTTGAAAAGGTAATTTAAGCACGAGAGTGAAATACAAACCGGCTCTTAAACAGCAGCAAACCTGATGTTTTGTGCAAGCTGTGAAAGCGGCGCCTTTCTAATATTAGATGCAGTATTTTCTGATTCTCCGAGAAAAGCGACGCTTCTCAGACGGCCATCGCTCACAGTTGTGGTTGACTGCAGCTGATCCAAACAAGACTGGCTGCCTCCCGTTAGCATCTCCTCTCCATACCATCATAAACGCCGCGTGACTGATTAAAGACTTTGCAATTTGGACTGACGGGCATGTGTGAAAGCAGTATGAAATCTGGCAGCTGTGCGGCTGCCAAAGTCTCTTCCACCAAGTATCAGTTTTCACGCTCTCGGGCTCAGATATACTGCCGGAATGACATTTATACGCTTAGAAATCTCCCCGTCGCGCACATCATAAGTCACGCGGACGCAAAAACTCGGCACGCGCATCTAAATAGCGGCGCGACCATAATCAATGAAACTGTAATTTGGATCTATTTCTGGGCTGTGATTTAAAGGGGAGAAATGCAGACGGAGACGTGGATTTGCTCCACGATGAAGGGGAAGACCACACATCAGGTAGCTTGGTTTTCAAGGGCTCTCCAAAAACAAAAAAAACATTACTTAGTCCTGTAAAGGCAGGACAAAATGTCTGTGCTGTCTGTAAGGTCTGTCAGTTTTTTTATTTTTTTGTTTATTTGACACAGACGGATCAAAGCTTGCTGCATATTAATACTATCTGGGTAAACAATCCACTCCCTAGACCAGTCCATTAGATGCTAAGCGGCTCCGGCCCGTGAAAACGCTTCGGCGGGTTTCGAGAAATGCGATGCAGGTTCTCAGATGGATGCATCAAATTAGATTACATGAAAGCGCAAGAGCGGATAGATCTTTATCTAAGCTTTCACCAGAAAGTCTTTAAACTTGAAGGACTCGAGCCTTTTATGAACCGAGATGCTTTCTGATGCGCCAAGCGAGATCTCCGCTCTGATCCCGAGCCTCTCGGGTGACGAGTGGTCGTAACGCGGACATCAGGAACCCGAGACACGTTGACCTGCACGACGGAGCCCTCGTGACCGACGGGCCTTGAACAGTCCTGTCGGTTCTGGGGGGTGAAGCTGCAGAAAACAGCAGGCTGGTGGTGCAGCGCCGCACCAGTTCATCTGCGGGTCACAAACAACGCAGAGCCTCGCAGAGGGAGACTTAATGCCAGAGAGGCTGAGAAGCTGGGGAGAGATCTCCTAATGAGATTTTTGCTGGGATGCACTCGAGGAAACGTATCCAGGCGAAGCCAAGACGCGCTCGAAACAAAGGCTTTTAATTAATAACAAATGTGCAAAGGCTGCGAGGATTAAGTTCAGCAGTCGTACAGATGGCACGGTTGTGCTACAAGACGGCGCTGGAGCCTCTTTGGTTTTTTTTAAATGAAACATGTATATTTTAGTGAATACTCACACATCAGTTACCAGGAAACTAGTGGTGGCTTTTTCACTATTTATAGTCACACACACACATCTGGTTAATATTATCTATTTGATATCTGATCTTCAGCATTGCGTCCAACCAAAATCCATTTAAGAACTACTCGCTTTCTTTTACACCTCCAGCTCTTTTAATTGTGTCAAGAATCCATCATTAATGACTGGAACGATCACACTCGGATTCATAATTGCACTTACATTACTTTTTCGCTGTCACTATTGTAGAAACTGCAAACCCTCCGACGCTTTCTCAATGACTTTAGTCAAACTGTAATTCGTAATGAGAACGATGAAGAGCGATTAATTGGCTGTAAACAGCTCTAACTGGCCACACAGAGGCGATTATAAAGCCAGGTGAAGGGATTTGGCAACTCTGGTGTTGCTCCTAGCAACGGCTTTTAAGTGAAAAATGCAAGAAAATGATTGAAGTCAATTGTTATAAGCTGAAAACCCTTCATAAAGGTTGACGTCTAAGATGGCAGTGTCCTTGTTCTACTTTTAATCCTCAAATAGCAGAATATCCTTGACTTGAAGACCTGCACTCCAACGTAGCGCGCTGATGGAGGATATTTTTGTGTCGGTTATTCCAGAACAGTAGAAAATTCTCCAGCGGTAAATCCTGGTAACCTTGTTGGGTTGATTCCCGTGGATGAATCCGTAAATTAACATTTCACACAGAGAAGTTCCTAGTTTTTGGGTTAGTAGTTGAGGTGGACATGACACGCGTGTCCAGCTGATGCGAGGCTGTCCAGTCTCTTTACATAACCTTTAAGCCCTCAGTCACCAGCAGGGGGCAGGCTGGGACTCTCATCCAGACTTAAAGGGGCTTCTAGCCTCAAACCATACCAGTTCAAATAATAGACCTTTTAAGTTGTATAACAGTCTTTTTTTTTTTTTTTTTTTTTTTAAGTAGACCTCTTTGTCATGTTATGGGGTTTGAGATCTGAATGGCACTGAAATAGCTCTGCTACCAGAAAGTGGCCACTTGTTTCCTGTCCAACCAAGCTGAAAGCCGAAGTTGGCTGAACGTGTGAGGGATGAATGAGTAAAGCGCCCGCAGTACCCTCTTCACTTCTTTCCCCCCCATTCAGAGGCGATATATCTCCCACAGAGCCTCTAACCTGCCCGCTACTGTCTTCACGCCCTCCTTTTGTGCATCTGATTGTGATCTGTAATCCTCATGTGCCACTTTCAGGAAAACTGGTGGCGATCGCAGTCATCGACGACAAGGACTCCACAGAGGAGAGTGGCAGGTACAAAAGAATCCTGAAATTAAAAAAAGCACGGCTCTTCATAAATTGCTTCCACGCCTGCCGCGATAGCTGTGCATAAATGTGTGGCTTTCAAATAAAGATAAAGCTCGCTGCTATTGTTTGGAGCTTCCCATAAATTGCACCCACCAGCTTTAAAGGAGGAAAAAAAAATAAGGGACCGATTTCGACTCATGTGGTATTTCACTCTCTACTCATTTGCTTTTAGATTAAAGACCTTGATGCAGAGGGTGGCGAAGGAATACAGAGAACATTTTAACAGGTAAGGCACGGATTGCATGATGAGGCCACAGATGAAAATCCAATTTCGACATTTATTCTAGGATATTGCGCTCACAAGGGAACGCTGCCTGTCTATTCACAAGCAACTTTCTACCTTTGTCGGGGCACGTCTGTTTTTTTTTTTTTTCCTTCTTCTAGCGGTTCAGTAGAAAGGTAATTATGCAAAATGTCAGCTTCCAAATATAGGTGTTCTTTTCAGCTGTCAGTCAGAAAGTCAACTCGGCTTGTATTAATGCACGATTTTCTGTTTTCCGCAGCTCCAATTGAGCAATAACAACTGGGTTGAGGTGTTTATGTTACACTCTGTGTTGTTCGACCTGTTTCTGGGTGGGAGAGGAGGTGCCGTAGCAGGGAAAATGGAAAAGTGGAAAAGAACAAAAGCACTTTGACGGTTATTTTGGCTCCAGAAGTAGAGCGAAAGGTGCTTGAAGGACCAAAATGAGGCGCAGACACTCAGATGTTTAACGCAGGCCTTAGATCAACTGTTGATCCGTATGCGTGCAGCAGGATCCAGGTCCTTCAACAGCAGGACTGTGCTTTGCTTTTGAAGGAAGAATTGGATCTTGAACCCCCACAATCAAAGGGTTTCGGCGTTTCCAGGCATCCACATTAGGACTGATTGAATCATACAGATCTCCGTCATCAGATTAGATCAGTCTGTGCCACAGAACCCAGCGTTTATTCAGGGCTTCAGAGATTGAGATGCCTGCTGAAGATCAGAGATGCCTGCAGTGTTCTGACACACCTAAACAGCACTTGTAATTACAAGTCACCAGCTGTAGTGTCGCCCCCGCCGGTGGGCGGAGGCAGCACACGGAGTCAAGAGATCACAGCAGAGAGACTTGACATTTGAATGAGCCGATGGCGTTTGATGCGGTAATCAATGCTGTGGTATTCAGCCTGCTCACTATTTGTAGCGTTTCTGTGTGGAGGTAGGAGGGGAGGGAGGGAGGGAGGGGGGCATGGCTGCTTTTGCGCAAATTGCACTTATGGGAAAGTCTGATTTCATCAGTTGGCGGGCGTGTTGAAATTCTGCACCAGTCATTATTGTCTGGGCTTTTATCTGCCAGTTTTCTGCTTGTAAGACCAGACAAGAAGCCTTATCACTGTCATACAAACTGAGACTTCTAACCCATCATTTCTGTTCAGGAATTATTTTTGGACTCCTTGACTGATCTGTTTAATATCTCTTGCACTCTGCATTCTCGGCACCAATACGCGCTTTTACACAGATATGAAGTCTAATATAAAACGGCCAACTCTGCCAAGAGCAATATGCGCTCCTTTAGAGACTTTTAGAGACAATCGGCTAAAATCAACACACATGCTTCACTGGTTTCTCCTGCAATTTTTATGCCATCGGTGATTTCCAAACTTAAAACCGGAGAGGTGGTTTTTAAGAAACTAGCTGCTGAAAAAAGGGATTTCTTCTATGTGCACTGATTCACAGCTTGGATATTAGCGACACTATCATTAACACCGGAAAAACGGAAGTGGTTTACTGCTATCCTTGTATTTCCTTACAAACACCTTCCAGGCATAGCAGATTCACAGGTGTGACATCTAATATGGCAAAATCCTTGTCTTATTTGGCATGTACCGCCGTACTCGCTCTTCAATTAACACAGTTGTCAGCTTAAGTCTGGCTGAGGGGGAGCAATAGAATCTTTTACACAAGCATCAATGGAATAAACGGTATGAAAAGTGCTTGATTCAATCCTAAATGTTATTTATGCTGCCTGTCCAAAAAAAAGTGACCACCTGGGTTTAAATAGGGAAACGGGTAACAGCCCCCCATTGGATAAATACAGCATGGATGATTACGTTTCAGCTGGCAACAAGTTATGTAACTCTGACTGATGCAGGGAGTAGCTTCTCATTTTTTAAACCACCATGTCAGGAGACGCATCCTGTGGTCGTGGAAAATATGTTAATCTGTTTCAGAAGAGTCAAATTATTGGCGTGCATCAAGCGAAGAAAACATCTGAGGAGATTGCTGACACTACTGAAATTGGGTTAAGAACTGTCCAACGCGTTATTAAAATCTGGAAGGATAGCGGGGAATGATCATTCTCAGGGAAAAAATGTGGCCGGAAAAGGATCTTAAATGATTGTGAACGATGATCTCTTAAACGTTTGGTGAAATCAGATTGGAAAATGAAAACATGGAAGAACTCGGGTTTAATAGTGAATACACAATGTGAAGGGAACTCAGTGTTCTGATCTGAGGTTGCTGCAGTTGGTCAGGTCCAGGTTCAACTGTCAAATTTGTGTCAACTGTCAGTCGATACCCAAACCTTAGTTGTCTTAACTTAATGTTAGGACTGACAGTCATTAGTTGGTGCATTTATTTATACTCAGAAAATACATGTGAAGCATTGCGATGTTTAGCTTAGACTCTGTCCGAGATGAAGTCTCGTTGGGTCTCTTGCTTGGTCATTCTCGTTTTCCCTTCCGTCGTTTACTGTCGGAGGTCTCTGCCATGATGCAGCCTGGCCATCCATGCCCACGCCAATTTCCTCAGCCATTTCAGCCCATGCAGAACACACCTAAACCAGTTGCAACAAGATGGGGCAGGGCTTTACGCAATGACTTATGGACGAGCATCCAAGAGCAACTAAAACAACCAAGATAGCTGCACAATTGCTAGTAACACTTCATTTACTGGTGTTCCTATGCCACATCACACTATTCTGGTTTTCTTTTGTTGGTACCAATCTGGTTGTCGCCCTGTCTACATTGTCATGCTTCATTCCTCTTATTGAGTATTTGCCTGTCCAATGACTTCCAGCGCCTCCTGTGTCCGTTGGTACTGCCCCTTGGAAATCCAAGTCGAATCAAGTGGAAGCAGGCTCATTCTTTGCATCAAAAAGGAAAGGATTCAAGATGGCTGACCAGGCTAGCCACGATGTGCGTTTTGGTTCTTCGAGCTAGCTCCATCTTAACGTTAACGTCATTGTTGATGTGTGGCATAGTGCCATTAAGCAATACACAGTTGCCGAACGAGACGATGGAGATCGGAGTCCCTCCTGCTCGTTTATTGCGGCACAGTTGTGTTTCCCTCCATGGTACTATGTCACACATCAGCACAGGTGAAGCTGGCTCATAGAGCTGCAGTGACAGAGAATCACGAAAGTAATGACGGAAGAGAAAACAAGGCTGTGACCAAAAGAAGAGGAAATCTTGGTCAGTATTGTAAAAGTAACGTAACCTAACCCGGAGGAACCTGCCCAGCTAAAAGTTTCTCTGTGATGTTTGAAATCATTGCCCGAATGAATCTGGATGAAGCTCAAGCATCACCCTTGTCCTGGATACGTCTTCCAGGATAGATTGTGACCATTGGTTGGTCCAATATCTAAATCCTTAGTACAAAAATATCAGTGCGTGTTCAATGTTTGTCTATGAACTGAGAGCTTTTTAAATGACCTTTGAGGCTGCAGGTTGAAGGGGTGATTAGCACCGTCACCTCACAGCACGAAGGCTCCCAGTCCGAATATCACCTGGGGCCTTTGTACGTTGAGTTGGTCTGTTCTCACAGATTTTTCGTGGGTTTTTCTCTAAAGCAGCCTTTCCCATACTTCAGAATACCATGGTCCAATTTGAAATATCCATGGCCCACCGAAACCTTTAATCACAACTGTGATCAACATACAGAACTAGAAGCTATGTTCTGATATTAATGTAAGGGGTCAATAAGTAAGGTGACACTTGTCATATTAAGTTAAAATGACGGTAGAATAATACTTAAACTGGTTTGGTTTTGTTACTTCTTAATGTTTTTAAATCATGTCGTTAATATTTTACAGAAATTAAAAACATATTTAAAAAAGATCGAGGTTTTAAAACATATTTGTTTAATTTTAATGATCTCTCACGGCCCACCTGCAGTACCGCAACAGCCCACCAGGGAGCCGCGGCCCACACTTTTGGAATCACTGCTCTAAAGACTTCCTCCCATTGTCCACATGTTAGATTGATTGGTTATTCCAATTGTTCACTCACAGTGATTGTGAGCATCTGTGATTGTCTCCCGCACCACTATAATCCTTAACAGGATCAAGCCGGTACAGAAAAATGGCTGGATTAAAAAGACTTCCCGCAAGTCTGCTGAATTTGTTTTGCTGCTGAGAATGATGTCTATCTAGAGTTAAAGGCTGAGTTCCTTTGGAATATTAATATTGTCAGACTGTAGTTTCAGGAAATAAACATCACAGACAGAGAAAGCCAGTAAAGTTTTCCACATAAAACCACAACTAGTCCTCCAGATGGAGTACTTACTTAAACACCCGAATTCTGTGTCTTTCATTGCAAAATTCAACAGAACTCCCAGAACACTTAGCTGCACTTTCTTGCCTTCAGCTTTTGGCGTGCCTCCTCCTCCTCCTCCTCCTCCTCCTCACATAGACTCATAGATGACAGTTCCTTTGCAAGTTACTCCCTCTCTTTTGGCCAGCCCGCTCAATGGTCCTGCCAAGAAGTGTCAGAGTGAAGATGGACGTTCACGGCGAGCAGATCCGTACACACTTCAGTTACCACGTGGCAAAGTATTAATAACAAAATCTAAAACAGAATGTAATTTAATTTCCACATCAGATTTGGTGCGCCTCAGTCTCATATTCCCGCGCTCCCCCCCCTGTCAGTCGTGGAGATGTGGATGATTTTCCGGCTCTTTCTGATCCATATCTCATTGTGCGGCAGTTTCCAGAACAGGAGTTACAGGCTTCCTCTTTTATGAGCCGTATTCCCAGTCTGGCGAGTTACTGTCAGCAAGATTATCTCAAGCCTTGACTGATTTTTAATATATTGCATCCACTGCATCTATTATGTAGTTCAGTCTCTTCGTAATCATGTCACACACATCGACACAGAGAGTATTGTTTAGCACCCAGGGGACCGACGCCCCAGATTTGGCCAAGACCCAGTATGAATTTAATCTGCATGCAGAAGCCGTCATCAGTCATTCAGAGGAAGTCGTGGACTCCTCTGGACTCGTGCAACCACCTTCCCTCATTTACCCTCAACACACTCTGCTCAGACACAGTCCAGCACAATGAGAAACAAATTGAATTCCTCCTCCCGCCTTATCGTTTAGATAAATCACCTGAGCCTTTTTCTGAGGCAGAAGAGACGAGGACAGACGGGAGACGGCGCAGGATGGGCTTTTTTTTTTCTTTTCTTCTGCAGTGACAAAAGTGATTTCCAGTTTTTAACATTCAATCCCGTTCTGCGAGGTTTCATATTCGCGCATTGAAGTCTCGTGTCCCAGTTAGCACCAACGTTATACCGTCTACAGAGACGGAAGAAAGAGTTCTTTACTCGGTTGTGTTTTTTTTTTTTGTTTTGAGGACTCACCAATTTGCTTTCTCATGCCATTAATTTTTCTTCCATCCCCAGAGACTTCCAGTTTGGCCACATGGATGGGAGTGACTACATTAACAGCCTCATTATGGGGTGAGTGTCTCACAGCCGGCCTCCTCCTTTCAACTCATGTCATCCTCCTCGTTCTCACCCTCACCTCACCTTCTGTCAGCTTTCTCATCCAGGTCTGCTCTGAGTTGTAATGTCAGCCTTCGCCATTAAGGATGCTCTCTCATGGAGAAGTCAATTACACAGACGGTCTGTCATTTTCCTTCCTCGGCGCTCTCGGCTACTTTTAACCCCCCAGACACCCGACAGACGGGAAAAACACAAAGATGCACGTGCCCCCTCGCGAGTCCGCGTGTTGAGAGGGCAGCCTGGCGAGATGAGTATTCGAGGAGTTTACAGATGAGGCCGTGCGTGGATTAAATCTATAGTGATCCGGGGTTTTTAATAGCTCGCCACAGAGCAGCACTAATGATGTAGTAAAACCCTGCCGCAGCAGCTTTGCGCCCGGTCTGAGGGCCGACTGTTACGGTGTCGTGCTCGGAGAGACCTTCCAACTGACACGCCACGCTTTTAATTAGACACCAGCCCACTGGAGTAACGGGGCCAGGCGGGCCGCTGCAGTCGCCCGCCCAGCGCATACCAACCTGCAGCGTCTCATTACACGTGTCTGTGTAATTTTGCACGAGAATCTGCAAGCCTAATGGGTCTGCTGCAGGATGTTGTTTTCATTTGAGCATGTCGCTGTTTGTATGAGGGAGATTACGGCAGACATGGTCTCCTAAGTCCTGTGTAATTAAGTCACTGTGTCAGACAGAACGGTGGAAGTCGGATTTGAAATATGATTACAGCCGAACCAAGAGAGTCCTGTTACGCGGCTGAAATTAGGCAGGTAATGTATATATAAAACGGTAAAGAGGCGACTCGCTCTCCTAATCTTTTACGGGCACTCGCGAAATGCATTTTGCCTCGCGGAACTGAATTTGGCCGCTGAAACGCAGGATTAATTGCCCTCCTTTGAGGAATGAAATCCTGTCCTGTCAATGTCCGCTAATCCCCTCCCTTAGGAGGAGCATGAAAATAAATCTGATGGCTTTTTATCCCTCTCTCTGTCATCACCGTGATTACTGTGTTTTGGCAGCAGTCTGTCTGGCTTAAAGGCTGGCCCTGCTTTTCATCAGGGGCACGTAAACACGCCCGTGAACGCACGCATCCCTACGACGCGCAGCGGTCTAAATATTACTGTGGACAAGATTAATGCTAACTTGTTAAATGAGTGCTGAAAAGGCTGCATGAGAAAATGACTTCTTATCAGAGATGTACATGATACGACAGATTGGAGAGATATGAAAGTAGTGTTTTTCTCTTCTTGGATGGATGGGTTTTTTTTGGTTTGTTTTTTTGCTGGCAGGTGCTCGTACGTGGAATCAAGTTAACTTCTGCACACACAAATGAAGCCATATTGATTGAAATTTAATTTTGAATTCAGTTTGTGCTAATGGATTTTGGGTTTGAGCTCTAGGCTTTGAAGGAAAGAGGAAAAAAAACTCTTTTTCTCCAACTGTTAAGAATGCGCATTTCAATTTATTTGTTTTTTTGTCTTTTTTTCCTGCAGCTCCAGCTCTCTACAAAAAGTAATTTTCAGTGCACTTTATTTTATGCTAAAAAAAGAAAAGAAAAAAAAATCCTGCGATTCTCTTTGAGCGAACGTTCGGTGGCAGCGAAGCAAAGAAACCGTGTCTTTTGAGAGAAAGAATCGCTGCAGCAACAAGCTAACCACACTCAACAGAAAAAAGGTTTTTCATTTTATACAGACAGAGAAACCTATATATTCCACATAAAAACACACCCATTTACAACCCCGACTCCAAAAAAAAAAAAAAAAAAAATTAAGATGCTGCAAAATGTAAAAAAACAAAAAAAGAAAATGCAATGATTTGCAAATATGATAAAGCCATATTTGGTTCCCGATTCAACCTAGAAGGTATTTCATATGCAAACTGAGGAAATTTACCATCTTAGGGAAAACAAAGAAAAAAAATTGAATTTTATGGTAGTAATATAGCTGCACAGCAGGGTGATGGTGTTTTTTTGTTCCTGCTGTGTAGCATCTTCTTCTCCTTCAAAGACAGAAGCTCTTGGAGTTTTTATCTCTTTGGCTTCTCCTGTAGGGGAGGTTGTTTATTCACTTTTACGATGCTAAGATCTATTTTTTTTTTTTGTCATTCTCTCATTTTCTCTTCCATAACTGCTTTCTTTAGTCAGTCGCCTCTTCCAAAATGTCCATCAGTCTGTGAGCTACTTCCATTGATGCTGACACGTGATTGCAAAGTTACTTTGGTCCTGACGGCTACGGCTGGACAACACCTCTTCCTCAAATACTGGAACCTTCTCTGAAAAAGACCTCTTCTGGATGGGAGCACATGTTGCTCTGAAACCTATATATACACCTTTCAGAATTGATTTTTCATGTCCACAAAGGCAAGCTGTCCTTCCACAGCCGCTAAAGCTGGACAGTCTCTATCGTCTTTACTGCAGCGTCCATGGGTTCCAAAAAGAATGAGATATTTTCCATTTGTCTGTGCTCTGTGATGGGCTGGACAGGGGGGTTGTACCCCTGCCCTTTTGCCCAAATAGAGCCGAGTTGTACTCCAGCAGACCCCCATGACCCTGAATAGGAATAAGTGGGTAGAGATGATGGCTGGACGGATGGACCGATGCATGATTTCTCTGGCCACAGAAAATCCCCACATCGCCTCAGTCCTTTTTAAAGCAGCTTTTGTCCAAAGAAGACTGCAGCATTTTCACAAATGGCTTTTTTTTTGTACGTCAGAGCTTTTAACTTGCATTTTTGGAAGGCGTGGTGAACTGTGTTTTAAGTTCCTGAGCTGATGCAGTAATACCATTACAGAATCAAGGCCGTTTTTAACGCAGTGCTGTCGGAGGACCCAAAGATCACCGACATCCTGTATTAATTTCTCCAGATTCTCTGAATCTTTTGCTCGTCGTATATTATATTCCAACATCAACAGTTTTAGGCTGTGAATATTAACCTGTTGTCCATTAGCCCAGTTTTTTGCAGGAAGTTCCTCCAGCTATTTCTCTTTTGTACCACTTTCTTTTCCAGTCTTTTGTTGCACGTCCCAGCTTTTTTGACTCCTTTTTTCTTCATGAAAAAGATAAAATGTGTCGCTTTCAACATTTGATGTTTTGCACATCAGCATTCACACCATTGCGATCCTGTTTCTGTTTATTTATTTTGCATTTTTTCAATGCTTTTAACAGCTGCTTTCACCCTTTTTGGAACCGAGTGTCATAATGTAAGAGATTTAACACGCAAAAATCACAAGTAGACTTCAGGTATAAATACTCATTTACAACGCTGCTGGTCATTTATAAAAATCTAAATGGATTTGATGATGAAACGCAGAATAAACATGTACCTCCCGAGCCAGAGACGGAGGCAGAAGGGTTCAGTGGGAGAAAAACAAACTGTTAACTGTTTGGAAATGATCTCCAGATTTATGAGCCACTTACCTTTTTATAGAAATGAAATTTAGATTAAATACTCAGATATTTCCTCTTATAACTATAGTGAACATACATAAAAGTTTAAAATAATAAAAAACTATTAGCTTTAATTATACTGCAGACTTAATTTTTACAGGAAAGAAAGCGTCTTTAATATCACAAAGTATGACCTTTCATTGTGGCGGCAAACCCCCAGCAGCCCCTGTCAGATGTGTAAAGGGTAATCCATATTTACTTTAAATGAGTGCCATCTGTTGGAGTAGGCTGGATGTCAGATGGAAATGCACATTCATTATGCGTGTGTGTGTGTGTGTGTACGTGTGTTCACACGACTGCAGATCTCAGCTGGACAGAGTAGTTCTGCGTTGATGACTCTGCCACACAGGCGTGAGTGTTTGCTCTCCTGATCTCAGCTGGGTGGCGGGCTGGGACAGTGATGGATACGTGCGCGCGCGCGTGCCGTGTGCTGCCAAGTTTAGCAGCGCCGCAGGGATGCGGAGAGTCGGGTGTTTGTGCACCAGGATACCTTAACTAAGCTCGGCTTCAGTGATGCGCAGGACCTCACGAAAGTGGAATTTCTTGTTTTTTTGACCTTTCTCGTGCCTTAATGAGATTTACAAATCCTCTGCCACTTTGTAGAATTAGCAAGCTGAGGAGTGTGAAGTGGGGGGTGGGTGGTGGGGGGGTATGTACCTCAGCACAGGCACAGAGCTGCTTCCTTCTGGACTCCTTGTGATTCCTTGTCAGCTGTAGTTTGTAAAGGTCTCTTCAAATGTCTCTTTAAGATTAGATTAGATGTACTTTATTCAACTTAATTTATACTTTATTTATTTTATATTTTGTTAAAGAGACTTGTAAAGCCCCCCTCCCCCCCAAGTTTTTCACTGCTTCCATAAAAGATGGAAGAAATACCACTCCGAAAAAAGACAGATTGCATCAGGTAGAGAGAGGAGATTTGTAATTAACCTCTTCCTAATGAGTGCCCCTGCTGCAGAGGTCAGATGACGCAGGTCTTTCAAGCCATTTTTAATCAAGCAAAGCGTGATACAATATACAGATATACTCCCTAACAGATGGGAAAAACATTCAGCTGTAATCCCATGAAGACCATTTCCACGTAACAAGACAATTCCAACACAAAGCTGCTAAATGAATGTACCATTCACAAAAATGTGGAGCGCCACAGAAAACCAGCAACGGCAACCACATGCTACGTTCCACAAACGAAAGCCTGCTATCACAATAAAGCTAGGACTTAACACATGTCATTTGTGTAAAGATCACCACTCACCGAGTCTGCAGTCGAAGAACGAAAAAACTTTACTTTCTTCAGCCAAGCTCCAAATTTGGTCCTACCTTTTGATTTTTAGCCATCATAAACCATATTCCAGTTGGGAAAACTCCATTTGATTTATGTAATCCCAAGTCTGAGTCAAGTCAGACTGTTTCTGTTACCAAAGACAGACTATTTGAGAAAATATCTAGAACCATCTTGAAGGACACATGCAATATTTTCATCCATCTGGCTGGTTAATGCCTAAAGTGATGCAGGATTTGCGAACATCAAGTCCGTTCTGGTGGCCGAGGAAGATTCCATAGAGATCTCAGTCACCAGCAACTGTCAAGCACTTCCTGAAGATATGGCCTTGCACACAGATTTGGCAAATCTTTCATGGGTGCGACCCACATACTCAGCTCAATAACTTGACGCAGGGATTGGGCATAAATGGCCATTTTGGAAAGTCCATCTAAGCATTCCCCTTTAAAGACTTCTCTAAAACCCTTGTTAGTTGTTTGGTTATCTTCCAATCTAAAGAGAGACGCACCATATTTGTTCAAAGGCACCTTGTAGTTGCTGTGATATACTCATTTTAAATTAGATACGTGATTTTCAAGCTGGAAAAATAATAAGCCTCAATGGGAAGTTTTTAAAGGATGGCAGTCCTTAGAGTGCTCTTAGCACGAAGGTTTGTTCAGCCCACTGTTCCGCCCCCTGTGTCGCAATTTGTTTTCAAGACGCTAGAATTTGTTCAGTTTAACGACGAGCGTTGATAATGGCACTCCATGTCACTGACGTTAAGAAGATTAACTGCTGTGTTTTCTGTTTTTCCTCAGCGAGGTGACAGTGCCCTCCGTTATCATCCTGAACACATCCAACGAGCAGTACTTCCTGCCCAGTGAACCGATTGAGACCATTGAGCAGCTGGTCCAATTCATCAACAGTGTTCTGAATGGGTCTGCGCAGGTCAGAATCCTCTTCTCCTCTCTCTCTTTCTTCCTCTCTCTCCCTCCTTTGCCATCTCTTGTCTTTTCTGTTTATGCATTCAGCTCAGTAAAGCCCTTTCAGCCCCCATCCCCTTGCGTTTTACCATTGTAATCACACCAGCAGTCTCCATTAATCAGGCGTGTTGTCTTGCATCGTAAGGCCTCCTGGGAAAATATCCATGCCAAAAGAGGCATTCTTCTTCTTCTTCTTCTTCTTCTTGCATGTTTAGATTTTGTACTTCTGTCCTATTTGGACAAGATTATCTGAAAGGAATTCTGATGTATTGGAGACATTCATGTGGGGAGGTCAAAAGCTGCACCACTAAGTCCCTAGATGGGATGAAACCATAAACCAAACAGCCAAAAGGTCCTCTCCTTTTTTTTTTTTTTTTTTTCCCCTGAAAAGGTCTGGGCTATTTTTTGCCCAGTAAAACAAACCACCTCCCACCAAATAAACAGCAGCAGAAACCTCCAGATTTCTGCTGTCCGGTCCTGCCAAAAGCCTGGACAATTTTAGCCTTTGTACGTCATGACAGTAATGCCTGCCACAAGGTCTCCCAGGGCCGGTTCACGCTTCATGTAGAAAGACACTGAATCATGCAGCTTAGAAAAGATCCAGAAATGTTCTTACCATATGAGATCTTTCTTTACCCCTTAATGCATAGGTGAGATGTAATAATTTCTCTCAACACCGGAACACCCATAGCGAGGTTCAAATTGTTTTAAGCAGGGACCATTTAAGAGACAGCAGCTTCTGCGGTCTCTAACATCTTCCCCCCTAAAGCTGAAAGTGTCCTTTGCGCCACAGAGGACAGTTTTCAGGTTTAAGTCCTTCCATCCTTTCTTCCTTTCCACTGATGGAAAAAACAGCTCCAACAACATGCTATAAAAATGGCAGTAAAAGCTTTTCAGGCTCCTCGCGTCGCCCTCGTGCAGTATAAACTCGGTGTGCAACAGCTGCTTTCCACAAAAGTCTCATGCCAACTTTCAGCTCGTTAACAGAAGTCCTGCTCAGATGGTCCTCGCTAATTGGACATCCTGATGAATTAGCATCAGGGCAGATCACTCTAAGGGTGCTCAGGTGCTTTGCTTTTTTTTTTTTGGCTAACAAATGAGCTCAAATGAAGCAGAGCTGCTGGACAGCAAACAAACGAAAGTTAGGTTTGTTAGGTAATTCTGCGCATGGAAGCACATGAATCATCTTTAGAGCATCTAAAATGCAATAAACGCTTAACTGGACATGTGAGACTGGGGGGTTTCAATCTGTGCACTGTGTTGTTTTTATTGACTTTTATCTTCTTTCTTAGAAAATGTCCCCAAGGGAACTGCAAATAATAGGTACCAAATGGCCTATATATGAGACGAATACGATGTTGAGATTGGCTTGTCATCGTAGCTCCTCTGTCTTCCTGCAGGCGTATGGAGGTGACGGCGTCATTCAGAGGATCAAACGTGTGGCCTTCGATGCCAGGTCCACAATTATGGTGAGTTGGTTAGAGTTCAATTAAAGTCAAAGACAGAAACACCCTCGTCTCCGTGTCCCGCCGAGCCCTGCAGCCACTGTGGTCAGCGTTTCAGCTTAACCTCAGGTCCCACCAGGGGCATTTTTGTGCTTTCACGGTGCTGCCTGTTTGGTTGGATTTGCACGATTACAAGTTGACCTGAAAGTTTCCAGATCGTAGAGACGTAATCGTAAGGTCGTAACAGAGGCTTCTAGCACAAAACCGCAGCTACTTCTCGGCTTTCCTTGTCCTTTCCGCTATTGTACCTTATAAAAAGTGTTTTGAGAAATAAAATGTGCTTTTTGACTGACCGCTTTTCATACACGGTTAAAATCTCTTCTGACTTGTTTACCCATTAGCCTGGCCAACTATACCCATTCACCTCGTGCCAAAATTCTCTATGAAATGTGTCCGGTGCACCAACCGTTCACAGCTTGTTCAACATCGGTACATAACGTACCGAACCAATCGTAATGGGGCAGGGGCGGACTTTTTTTTTTTTTTTTCAATTTTATTGAAGAGAAACACAAACATTCCTTGACAATATCATAACTTGCACATGACAGTGCTAAAGACAGGAAAATTGATAATATAAAACAAAACATAAAACATAATGGGGCCCAGAAAACTGAATAATGGCGAATAGTGAAAAATAGTAGATAAATAGGCGGACAGTTAAGATATTCCAACATACTGTAGGATTCCCCTCAGTTCGAGAGGTATCTTTCTATAGGTAGCCACCTCCTCACTAAAACCTGAGACCTCAATTGTAGTTGAGCAGTTAAAGCCTTCATTCCATACACCTCCCTAAGCTTCTGTTTCCACTGTGCCACTGTAGGTGGCTTGTGGATTCATCCAGTTTATTGTCACCATTTTCCTTGCAATCATCAGGAGTATATGTATCAAAGGGGCAAGCTTTATGCAATAACCTATTCAATAATGTCCAAGCAACCAATGTGAGTGCAGAACTGTTAGTAACAGCTTTAATCAACAAGATTTCACTGCAAAACCAGCAACAGATTTCCTTTTCTCCTCCATGTCACTTTGGTCGTCTTTCTATCCAGTGGAGTCCAGAGGCAGTTTCTTCAGTCGAGTACTGTATGACCTGTGCAAATATATGATGAACAATTACCAGAATTAGCAATAAATAGATCTCAATAAGCAATAAACCATCAACAAATAGAAGACCTAATTAAGCCAATAAATGAGGTTCAGTCCAGGCTGCTGCATGTTCACACATGATTACTCAAACACGGTGCAGCTCATGCTCCAAGAGCTTTTACCGCTTAAAATTATACAGATCACTGGTTGAACGTAAACCCTTTTGTTAGTAAATGGCTGGAAGATGACTGAAAACAAGACGGTCCTGATATTGGCATTAACTCGCTGCTAAAAAGGCAGCATATACTTTTATCAGAATCAAGATAATGTCTTGCGCAATCAGCCATCCAGCTGAGAATCCCCTCTGTTTAAGCCCACTTTAACTAAATGCGTCTCTTGACCTTGCAATTACTGCGCACCGTTATGGTCCCACTGAACACCTAATGGCCGATCTTAAAGAAGAACGCTCTTGCAGAAATACTTCACGCCATGTTTCACCTTGACTGCTGTCGTGTGCATGTACAACCTGTTAAAAGTTTGTGTAACAGAAGCAAACGAATTCCCAAGTGACCTGTACTTTCCCTGAGGAGGAAAAAAAAAGCAGCATTTAGAGGACGAAGATTGAGCAAAGAGCTGAGAATATGACATGAAGGCAGTAATCATAGTATGGGGAAAAGGAAACTAAGCTCGAGCGCAGGAAGACATGGAGTGGTGCGGGAGGTGAGGGTCAAGAGTCTGAACTTGTTTCTTCTCTCACTTTTGCTCTAAGTAGCTGGTTCTTTTGGGAGAGCTAGTGTTTATTTTACTAAGGATGTGCTTGGAATATAAATACAGCTGCGCTGCAGGGCTGCTGAGGGTGCGCTCGCGCTCGGTAATCCGCTCCATGCCCAGGCACAGTTGACCCCTAAAGTCTGGTCTGCTAAGCTAGTGTGAGCGCTCCGTTCAGTGCTCAGCCGCGTGATGTCTGGTCTCCGGTACCGCTAAAGCAGCCATTCCCAAACTTCAGAATACCAAGGTCCAATTTGAAACCCCAACCTTTAATCACAACCTTGATCAACATACAGGACTAGAAGCTATGAAGGGGTCAACAAATAAGGTGACACTTGTCATATCAAGTTAAGATGACAGTAGAATAACACTTAACTGGTTTGTTTTGTTACTTCTTAATGTTTTTAAATCATGTTTTTAATATTTTACAGTAATTAAAAACATATTTTTAAAAAGATCGATGATTTAAAACATATTTGTTTAATTTTAATGACCTCTCACGGCCCACCTGCAGTACCGCGACGGCCCACCAGGGGGCTGCGGCCCACACTTTGGGAATCACTGCGCTAAAGGGTTGCGCTCGGACGCAGGTGTGTTTGTGCATCTGCGTGGCGGAGCGCGCGTACGCAAAGTATGCGCGATGTGTAGGTGCGGGCGGAAGCTTGTGACAACCATTTATTACCAGACAGCGTAATCAAGAAATTGAAAAATATGAATTTCTGCTGAAGCCAGGAAAAAAAAAAAAAAAAAGATTCAGCAGCGTTGCCATCATATTTCCTCCTTTGTGCTCAATTTTCTGACACTGTGCACACCTGGGGTAAACAAAAGGAACATTCCAGATCCACATCAACCCGAGGTCTGTTGGTTAGGAGTGTTGACTTCGGTTTGGGACCAAAACAACATTTAAGTCAGGATGTAATATATTGTTGTGAAAAAACATGCATGTCTGTTAATTTAGGGCAGTCGACCTACATCAGAATAAATGATCTATTTTGTGCCTCTGATAAGTAAAAAAAGTCAATTTCTGCTTGAGGAATGGTGTTGATCGGGTCCCTACAGACACACTGAGGTAACTTTAACTTTGTAAGTGTGCAGAAAGTGTTTAAACCTTTTACAGGCATCTCCAAAAGACGCAGTAGGAGAGTTTCTGGCCTCTGCTTCTAACACTTGCCTATTTTGTCATTAATATCTAAATATTGTTCCAGTTCTTTGAAGGCAGAGGCCATGAACTCTGCCACCTTTATGTCTACTGACAGTAGTAGTCGTAGTCGATTTGTACGGGCTGAAGATTGCAGCAGGAGGTAGGAGATGTCAAGTGAGAATGCTCTTACTGCAGAAATGAAGCTCAGCTCTAGACTGGGAACTTTTTACCTGCACTCTACTGAGCACCTTGCTTCTGATACGTTACGTGTCCTTAACCACTCAGGAGTAGAGCTCGTGTGTTTTCGTCGTGTGTTTTCGTCTTGTGTGTTTTCTGTCTGGAGCTGCAATCCAGACAGAAAACTGGCAGTACAGGTGCTATCAGGTTAGATACTTACCTGTATAAAAAGTCCCTTTCCGTACCACTCAGAAAGTTAAAATGAACTTGGTTTGACTAAAGAGATCTGATCCAGTATCAGTTAAGTGGAACAACATTTTTTAATTTGTCAGAGGCATAGAATAATTTACTCTGATAGGCCTGTTGCCCAGAGCGCTAACATTTATTGCAGACTGCTGCAAAACATATTGTGTTCTTACTCAGAACTGATTTGATTCACATCATTTTGTTCCTTAACAAAACTTTACGCTCCTTATCTAATATTAGCCCTACGGTTGATTTAACTCTGGAATGTTCCTTCAGTCTGGCGATGCGATGACATTCAGTTTTAAATTAGAAGTTTATATACACGCTATTAAAAGACAATCTCCTTTTTTTTCCTCGCTGTCTGACATTAAATTAGACTAATCTTTTCCTGTGTTTGGTCAGTTAGGATTAACAAAACTATTTTTATTTGCTAAATGCCAGAATCACTAGAGAATTTTAAAAGTTTTTTTAAATTACTTTCTTTAAAGTCAGACTTTTACATATACTAAAACAACTTTAAACAATTTGGGAAATCCCAGATGATGATGCCGTGGCTTTGGAAGAATAATTGCCAACAATTGAGTTAATTGGAGGCAGACACACAGCCATCATACCGCTTAGGAAGGCGAGAGGCTCTGTGTCCTCGAGATGTACGAGCTTTGGTGTAAAATTTGTGCGCATCAACTCCCAGAACAAAAGCAAAGCGCCCTCTGAAGATGCTGCTGGAGCTGGTTAGAGAGCATCATCATCAACAGTGAAACCAGCCCTGCACCAACATGGGCTGAAAGGCCACTCAGCCAGGAAGAAGATATCTACTCTAAAAGCGACACAAAAATCCAGATTATAGTTTGCAAATCCACACAGGGACAAAGACCTTTTTGGAGACATGTCCTGTGGTCTGATGAAACTAAAAATGAAACCATTTGGCCATAATGACCATTGTTACATTTGGAGCTAAAAAGAGGGGGAAGCTTGCAAGCCTGAGAACACCACCCCAACTGTGAAGCACGGGGGTGGAAGCATCATGCTGTTGGGGTGTTTTACTGCAGGAGGGATCGGTGGACTTTGCAAAATAGATGGCATCGCGAGGAAAGATCCTTGTGTTAAAATATTAAGGCAGCATCTCAGGACATTAGCCGGTAAGAGCTAGTGATGCGCGCAATTAGTCGTCTAAACGAATAAACGTCCGCCCACTTACTAGTCAGCACTAGAAATATTAGTCGTTTAAACCAATTTGTGTTTTATTCATGTACAACGCCGCTTAACTGTCATACAGCCGCCCGCCACTAGTCGGGGCTATAGAGCCGTCAGACAGCAGCCCCCCCTCCGCGGCGATGCTCGAGTAGACTGGAGTTTTAAAACGGCACGGTGGGAAGATGGTCTCTCGCAAAACCAGCGCGGTTTGGTGGTACTTTAATCTAGAAAATGAAAAACAAGGTAGTATGTAGACTGTGTCAGAAACAACTGGCATACAATCACTCGACTGGAGCAATGCGCAACCACATTCGACTCAAGCATTTGGATGTTAATCTGCACAAGATGACGGCTGCTGATGCTAGCGGTGCTAGCCCCACTCAGGCCGATTTGACATTGTTTACCCGGAGACGGTGTTCTCCCGTCCGGTCTGAGAGGATAACACGGGTAATTTTTAGACTAGTCAACTAGTCTTAATTAAAAATTTCGTTTGGTCGACACGGAAATTAGTCGCCAGGAACATCCCTAGTAAGAGCTTGGGTGCAACTGCGTCTTCCAAATGGACAATGATCCTAAACATACCACCAAATCAGTTACGAAGTTGAGGACAACGTAGTTGATGTGTTGGAGTGGCCGTTACAAAGTCCTGATCTCAATCCTGGAGAAAATTAATGGGCACAGCTGAAAAAGTACGTGTGAGAAAGGCAGCCTAGAAAGCTGACAGGTTGCACCAGTTCTGTCAGGAAATTAATGTAAACTTCTGACTTTGATGAAAGTCATAAAAAAAATTCTGTCATTACTTTGGCATTCAGCAAATGGAAATAATTTCGGTAATCCTAACTGACCTAAAACAGGAAAGGCAAAAAAAAAAAAAGTTCATGTCTTTTTATACAGTGTGCATAAACTTCTAGTTATAACTGAATGTACAGGTAGCAGCGGTGCCTAAAGGACAGGTGAGGCTGGGGTAATGTGGGAGTGGGCTCGCAGGGCAGTCAGGATTGAGCCTCAGCTGTTTACGGGGTACAGCTCTGTCAGTGTGAGTGCACCCCAGATTGGTTAAGTGATGTGGAGAACACGTCAAAAATAATTGCAGATTTCATTGAGATCAATGTCAAAGTCATATTTTTACTCAGTGAAGGATTTTTTTTTTTTTGAAAGACTATTACAGCAGGTGTAATTAGCAATCTGTCACATGTGGCTTGACAGATTTTAAATGGAATCAGAAGAAGAATAAACCCTTTTGAAAAATGCTGAAAGGCTCTAATGCAAAAGCAATATCATTACATTTCTCGGGGCTGTGTGGGAGCGTAATGTGCAAGACTTCTCTTTGCCTTTTACAAGCAGCTGCACAAATGTAAAAATCCATGTGTGGAGGGTTGAATTAGGCTTGTAAAAGAAATGAAACTCAAACTGCTAATGCTTCCCACAATTAATGAGCTGCGAGCGCAACATTGACCGGGGTTGCTCTTGGTGGCGTGATTTGATAGGAAACGGGCAACAGCCATCAGTTCGGCCCTGAAGAGCTTATCTAAATGCAGGTCTGACAGGAGCATGAGGAGGCAGCGGCATTAGACCCTGGGAGTCATTGCCAAGTGTGTTAGCGTAGTCTGGCCCATCCTTACCTCATCTAGCATCAGCGAGCCCCAGCAATTACCATGGCTCTTCCAGTGGCAATGACCACAGGCACCCTGGGTATTTCTCTTCTTCTCTGCTTAGTGGCTGACAGAAGCTGTGAACGAATGCCTATCACTCTATTTTCTTCTTTATCTATTGTGTATTTTGCATTTTTAACACAAAAAGTCACCTGAAACATTGAAAGAGAGACATTGGAAAGCCTCTTTCACTGTTAGCGTATGAGATGAGGGATCGTGCATTACGAAAACGAAAGGCACCTTAATTGTGGGCGAGGAGAAGATCTTCAGAGGAACTTGATGGGTTTGATGGCAACCAAGTGCGCTACAGGTTGTTATTAAATACGGGAAAAATTAAGACAAATATGATTTACCATCTGTGGTGTCGAGACTTAAAGGGATCTAAAGGGATCCAGACGGAGTAAACCTCCATTGTGGTCACGAGTGCGCAAAACAAAATGCTCAATAGAAGATACAAACACTTAAACAAGCATACAAGCATCCTGAAACTATATGGCAGAAATGAAATTAATCGTAAGATGGAATCCTGTGGAAGTATCTGCAGTAATTTGTGACCTGCCTGTAAAACACTCAACGCTCACTGGTGCAATGCGAATGAATGAATAAATAAATAACATTTTGTATGTTCACTAAAACGTAAAAGCCTCACTGTGCCTTTTCATTTGAATTTTTTTTTTTTGATCTGCAAAAACAAGCTGTCAATAGAAGTGTAATGTTGAATAAAAAAACAGTGACTCACAACAGAAAAGCGCAGCTACACATAACAGATAAATTATTAGTGTGTTTTTCATGGCTGAGATTGAGAAATAAGGGCAGGACTGGATCGGCCCTTCAGGAGATAAAACTGAGATGTGGCGGCCCTTTGACCCCCATTTCCTCTCAGACTCTAATGACAAACATATGCATCCTGTTTCCTTTTAACTACCCTTCATGAAGAATGCACATGTCTGACTTTGCATGGCAGCTTCATTATATTTCACCACGAGGCCCACACACAAACCATTACCCCAGGTTAGTAGTTGGTTTCAGTAAATAGATAATTAAACAAAACTGACATTTTATTCTTCTTGTATTGATACAACCTGACATTGTGTTCCCATCAGCTGATTTTTTTTGTTCTCCTAAGCAGCCTCTAGAGAGTAACCACAGTTGACATGAAAACCAAACAAGACTCTTATGGTGGCTAACGTAAAGAGGATGGATCTGATTGAGACTTCTCAGTCATTGTGCATGTTTACAGAGTAATACCAAAGGCACTGATTTAACCTGATTTTATCTCAGGTTAAATTGCATAAATTAACCCTTTTTACACTCGTCATTAAATAAGATAATAAGACCATAGGCCCATTGTACTTTTCTGTAAATAAATTGATTTCTGCTGTAAAGTTCAACATTGTTGAAATGGAAGTCTGCCCCATGTCATTTCTTTTTGTGGTATTGCCACTTGAGAATTTGCTGGCTGGTTACCTGTAGGCTGGTTCAAATACCACCTCGTCTACTTTACAAGACATGTACTGTTGCAACAGGAGCTGCGTAGTATTAACACCAAACAAATTTGCAATTCTGAATAAGTGGGGCTCAACATAGATTGTATAAATAGAACTGGACACGGCATTGTGATGTCACCTGTTTCCTGTTCTACTGCATGGTCAATGTTGGTAGGAACTAACTGATAATTAGTCCAAAAATGAGCAGGCCTGAAAACTGGCTGGAACACACCCACTAAGCTTGGCTGACTTAGCATATGCTAACCTGAGATGCTATAAATGTTAACTTACATTAATTCCAAACGTCCTCTATTCAGATTGCACCACTAAAACAACATTTGATGTGATTTCTGTCAGAGCTGAAACAAGGACTAGTAGAGGTCCACTGGGACTGACGACTAATAGCAAACGTCCACCAGTCGCAAAAGACTGCATGTTGACTGTGTCCTAAGTGACTGAAAAATGCTGTGACTGGCTACCTGTTAATCGTCTGCTTAGAAGGGTCCTGGAATTATCCGAGGCAAAAGTGGCTTTTGACACTACACGTGGTTGAAGCCGATGAGCTGGCCGTAGTCCAGCGGGTGTTCTTTGGTCAGCTCTGGATAGCAGCCTACACCCGGGGATGGAGATGGTTGCCCCAGGCTGCTTTGCTAAGTTCACAAACCTTTTCAAGCCAACCCAAAACTGTTCGCTCAGTGCAGTTAACCGCACTGCCATATTATCTTTAAAATTTAAAAAATTACCATGCTCTGTTAGCTCTGAATAAAGTGATGGCAGCAGTAGCCAACTATCACTCTAAACACCACGCCCCTAATTATAAATCATTTTGTGTCTTTATAAATATATACCTGTGATGCGTAAAAATTCAGTCCCTGTACAGTTGTGAGGATTTTTACAAACCAAAAGTATCATTAAAGTGTTAAAAAGCTGAACATTTTAATGTGAGATTCAGTGAAGATTGACTCGCTTTTGGAGCCAGCCTCTAGTGGTCAGTTGAGGAACTGCTCTTTTCCTCGATCAGTTCCAGGTTTTAATCAAGTCTAGCAAACTGGATGAAGCTCCTTGGGGTGACGTAAACCAAACATGAGATGTGTGTGAGAGCGAACAAATTATTGAAATGCGTAAGACTGGGGTGCACATCACAAGTGTGGTTGATGGAAAGTAATCCAGATGCCAGTTGGGAGTTAAAAAAAAAAACAAAAAACAAAAATAAATCCCTTCCAGTAACAAATGCGATGTGAGTCACAGCACCAGTGAGTGTATTCTGTAAGTTTAATATATCACTGTTCATTCACTCAGTTCTCATTCCACTGTCAGTATTCCATTGTAAATTGATAAATTTACACTGTGATTATAAAAAACAGAGTTGCACCTTTATTTTATTAAATGCATCAAAGATAGCTGAAGTTGCTAGTCGGTAACAATAAATTCTCAGGCCTTCTCACCTTTCAAAATTTTGCTTTCTTACTGTTTCAATTTTGGTCAGTGTTACAAATTGGCATCCAATAGAAAATTATTTAATTAGCTTGTAAAGGCCAATTTAAAAACTTGAGCTCTTTAGCTTAGCTCAGTTGCTAATGAGACATAACTATCTGTGGATCATATCTCTGTAGCTGTGCAGTGTTTTAATTTATTTTTTTAATAAGAGTAAGTTAAATAAAAGTGGAAGATGCTACATGACTAATAGCTATGCTAGCCTTGCTCTGTTGTTCTCTAAAGGTCAGCATTTTCAGAGAGATGAAACAGATTACTAAATTTGAACTTTATGTCTAACTTTCATCCAGAAAATTGGTTGCTGTGGCTCCATTCCTTGAATATCAATTACCTTATTGTTCAGCAGGCTTTAGCCTCCAGGTTGTCAAGCTACAATACATTACAACCATTGTAAAACGTCAACGGCTGGGTTTTTGCAGCTTCTTTACTAAGCCCAGTAAATTTCCTGACAGATCAAAGCAGTGAAAAGAGCTTCTGAAGACAACGGCCGTACATTCAAATTAATTTAATTATTAAATACTGACAGACCCAGAGTCGATCACACCTGTGGATGAGCGTATAGAACTGGCTCAGCTTTACCGTTGTTGTAGCTGTATACCAACACAGAGCTGTTCTGAATGATAACTCCCTCAGAATCACCCAGAACAGCATTTTGAACAAAAGTTTTGATGCCTGTTGAAGTGATGAAGAATCACATCCTGTAAGCTATGGAAGTTCAAAAAAAAAAAAGGCGTATAAGTGGTTTTCTCTTAACCTCTCGAATTCAAGTTCCACAATGAAGATGTCGATAATCGGTGTGGATCACCAAGTAAAGTATTATGGAATAATTTAGGTGCTTTTTAGAAAGATAAACTCTGACAAAGCACCTTGATAATAAGTAAAGAGCAGATGAAAACCTTGTTTTTCATGAAATGTACACGTTGCACTTTTTTATCTTGATATTAAAACAAGCATATGTATAAATGATCAGCAATTTGGCTTAAAAGCAATATTAATTAAATATGCTCTGAGTTCGTCCGGGACTCCGCTGGTGTTTCCTGCTTTGCTTGGATTATCCAGACTTAATTAAAGCAAGAAAGAACAAGCATTTTTGTGAATATTTATGTATGCAGATGATTAATGGGTTTTAGCCTTCCTATTTGCACGTGTACATTTGTAAAAAGAGTACTGTGTTTTTTTTAAGATGGTGCCAAGGTTGCATAACTAAGTTCATATATTGTTCTCTCTCTTGTTCTTTCTTGCCATCTCTATCAATTACATCATTTCTGTTTTCCCTCGTTCCTTATGGATCTCCCTTCAACTTCCTCCTGCCGCATCTCCCTGTTTTTGTTGTCCTTTCATCTTTCGTTGTCTGCTTTCCTACATCAGTCTGTGTTTCGCAGCTCTCCACTGCTGGGCTGCTTCCTGTTCGGCCTACCGCTGGGCGTAATTAGCCTGATGTGCTATGGCATCTGCACGGCTGAGTCGGATGACGGTTCGGACGACATAGACGCGCTCAAGAGGGAGGGGCTCACCGACGAGGAGGAGGACGAGGAGGATGAGCGGCAACAGGCCGCCGAGCTGGAGGGCCCCGAAGAAGAAGAAGGAGAGGAAGAGGAGGAGGAAGAGGATGTTGGAGAGAAGGATCCTAAAGAGAAGAAAACCGATTAACAGAGGGGCACCAGCCGGATCGAGGATGATAGGCCTAGTCAAATGCGGTGACGCGAAACTCAGAGACGTATCTATTTAATACTGGCCGGCTTTCTTTGTTTCTCATCTCACATCCCCTCTGACACGGACCGTTTATCCACCTTTGAGTTTGTGCATCGGTGTATCAGGTTGGCTGCTTGCCGAAATCTCTGCATTAAAACTAACAGCCTTTATCGATAAGAGTGTAAACAATATTTACGAGAAGAAGGGATGGCTGAAAACCCCCCCCGATACCACCTTATTTATTATAACTCACCCCGTGTGACGTGTTGCACTCTTTCACCTGTTACATCATTGTTTTCAAACCACTTGCAGGCCTCATCATAAAGCCCCTATTATGTCTTTATGTCATATCCCAAACCGCTCTAGTTTTCATTTTCCAATTTCCACTTATATTCTACAAACATTAGAAACGGATAAATCATGCCTTTTAAAACACAATAGAAAATGACCACGGTGTGATGTTTTGTTTACCGCTACCCACAACCCAAAATGTAGGCCTCGTTACTAAAGGAAGTGCCCGAGAAGGAGGATCTGCCATAAATGAAATGTGCTTTTTTTTTTTTTTTCTATTGTATGTTGTTGCCTGAAAGCATTTCTCCTTCTTGTTCTTAAAGAGGTGCAAAGTGCCGATGCGGTTAATGCATTTTGTCGCCTTCTTCTGTCAGCAACGTGTCAATTTCTGTTGAAAGATGATGAAAAGAGCTGGGATGGTAATTTGTATCCCTCTTTGGTATATCAAAATGTCTTTTTTTTTTTCTTACCCTTTTAACTGAAACTGACCATCCTGCTAAAAATATCTTGCATAGATGGGTCCTACCTGTCAAGCAAAAGCCATAACATGCATCAGTGGCTCCTGTGCTTCTTGACAACTCGTATTTCTCGGAGAGACAGAATCTGTCTGTTTCCATATTTCATTTTTGTATTCCATCACTGCTTGTTGTATTGAATTCGCCTGACAAGTTGAAGTTTACATCCCAGTGCAGTGAGATGTACTTTAAGGATAAAGAACGATTGGGACTTCTGCTACAACCCACTACTGTCAGCTGTCTCGAGGCTTGGAAATTTGTCCATGTCCTGATTTTCTTCACTTGTGGCTAAAGTGTATGTAATTGCTGAGATCTGTTGGGGTTTGTGGCTTCTTATTTAATTCAACAGGCCAAATCTATTTCAAGCGTAATATCGTTTTATTATTATTTTCTTTTGGAGTCCAGCGAGGCAACTTCAAGGCTCTGAAAACTTGTTTTAATAACCTGAGTGTCTGTTAAATAGATTCTGGCTCCTAATTGTTGCATTCAAATAGCGTAAATGATCCTTTTCTACCACAGACTTGTTACTTTCTCTCCTGCTAAGAGGTGGACGGGAAAGCTGCTACCGCATTAATGTCTGTATTTCAAATTTGAAGTCAGGTGTCAGTGGCTCATAAACTTAAGAGTTGGAGACGGGAAACGGCTACCCTGGTTCTGTCAGACACCAACAAAATGTGACCAACGCTAGCTCTTTGATTAACACGAGCCACAAAAATCTGCTGGTCATGCCGTTTTAGCTGAAAATACTTTCCTTGGGCACCTCAACATAAGCACACCAGTTGTTTCTAAAAGACAGGGGTTATCTGTAATTAGTACTGTGAAGATGCACTGCCCTCGCCTTGCCTTCTGGTCTTTGTAGTTGCCTGCGATTCTCTGACAAACTTCCTCTTTTGGTTTGAAATGAGATTGTCATACTTTATTACAGGTTTGAACAATTGAAATAAAGTTTGTCTTTTTTTTTTTTTTTTTGGTCTTGTTGACTTGCATCTTTTGTCTTCTGATTTACAGTTGGACGTTTACATGCACACCCATGTTTGCACGGTGATTTAAGCATCAATTTGTGTACAGTATATACATCTGGTTTGATATCAGCAGAGAATGTTCAAAAACCTCAAGTAGGTGTTTTAGTTGCTGCGATATTTTGGATTATAAAAAAACTTACCAGCCACTTTATCAGGTCCACCTTGCTAGTACCGGGTTGGATCCTTCTTTTGCCTTCAGAACTGCCTTATTCCTTTGTGGCATAGAGTTCAACAAGGTACTTGGAAACATTCCTCAGAGAGTTGTGGTCATAAAGGGATGGACATGGTCAGCAACAATACTCATGTAGACTGTGACGTTGACACGATGCTCAGTTTCTACTAATGGGCCCAAAGTGTGCCAGGAAAATGTCTCCCGCACCATTACAGCATCACCAGTCTGAACCGTTGATACAAGGCAGGATGGATCCAGGCTTTCATGTTGTTGACACCAAGTTCTGACCATCTGAAAGTTGCAGCAGAAACCCAGACTCATCAGACCAGGCAACGTTTTTCAGATCCTCTATTGTCCAGTTTTGGTGAGTCTTTGTGTGAATTGTAGCCTCAGTTTCTTGTTCTTAGCTGACAGGAGTGACACCCGGTGTGGTCTTCTGCTGCTGTAGCCCATCTACCTCAAGGTTGGACGTGTTGTTCGTTCAGAGATGCTCTTCTGCAGACCTCGGTTGTGAACGGGTGGTTATTTGAGTTACAGCTGCCTTTCTATCAGCTCCAACCAGTCTGGCCTTTCTCCTCTGGCATCAACGAGGTATTTGTGCCCACAGGAACTGCTTGCTCATTGGATATTTTCTCTTTTTTGGACCATTCTCTGTAAACCCTAGAGATGGTTGTGGTGAAAATCCCAGTAGATCAGCAGTTTCTGAAATACTCAGACCAGCCCGTCTGGCACCAACAACCATGACACGTTCAAAGTCACTTAAATCACCTTTCTTCCTCATTCTGACGCTGGTTTGAACTGCAGCAGATCCTCTTGACCAGGTCTACATGAATAAAGGCATTGACGTTGCTGCCATGTGATTGGCTGATTAGAAATTTGCGTTAATGAGCAGTTGGACAGATGTAATAAAGTGTATATGTGTAAGTGTATATGTGAGTTTCTCAAAACCAGGATAGGATCTTATCCAGCTTTGGTATGTGAGTAAATAGCAATACTGAGCTTTAACTAACGCCAGAATAAATCTAAAAAAATAAATCTAAAAAAAAAAAAAAAATACAAATACAAGAAAAACAAATTGGTTTTCTTACATCAAAACAGAGTCACAATTGTTCATACAATCTCTTAGATTACTAGTTCAGTGGTGCTGAACTTCTTTTTAGTCTTTTTAGTTGCCAAGGCCTCTTCAAGTGACTAATGTGTAACATCATTAAAAGTTTTTAAAGTAGCGGGTGCTGGTTAATTAAAATGCACTTGATTAATTGATCATCTGCAGGTGTGAGCAAACTCTACAAAAGTTTTGGCAGCACTAGTGGATATTGCTCAAAGGGCTACATCCAGCCTGAAGACAATCAAATTGCAGTTCCTCCACTGGCCACTAGGGGCTGATGTCTGTATACAGTCATGGAAAAAAATTATAAGACCACCCTTGTTTTCTTCAGTTTCTTGTTCATTTTAATACCTGGTACAACTAAAGGTACATTTGTTTGGACAAACATAACAATAACCACAAAGATTGCTCATAAGAGTTTTATTTAAGAGCTGATATCTTACCAATTTCCATGGTTTTCTTGATTATCACCTAAATCACTTAAGTTTTTACATCAATAGCTATGGTGCTGTACTACCAAAAACACTGCTTTTATGCATTCAGTGTTTTCTTTTCTGTCTGTTTTAGTCACATTATGACGTTTAGTGGTACCAGGTATTAAAATGAACAAGAAAGTGAAGAAAAAATGGTGGTCTAATAATTTTTTCCATGACTGTAAATTTGGTGTGAACACGTGACCCTGTATTAACTAAATTATATGAAGTTGCTCGAAGTCATAACCGTTATTGTGAAACCAACAGCTCAGGTTTAATTGAAGCAGATTCATTAAATCTATAGTTAAGGGTTTGTTAAATCTGTTTTTTTCTGGAGCAAACGGGGTTACTTTAAGACCCAGTCCCATTTCTACCCCTTAGCCCGTCATCTGCTCATTAGTTCCCTGCTGGTGGATCAGTTTATGGCAAGTACAACTAGTTGGATGTTGTAGCATTGCTGCGGAGTCATATGGGTATTAGATGTGGAAATAAGCAAGAATTTTTTTTTGCAGAAGCGAACACAAACTTCTTTTTTTTAAGTGATATACAAAACTGGATGTAACATAAAACAGTGGTTTTCACGATTTTATAATCCTTGTTAAAGCTGAAAATTCTTATATTTTTGTGTTTCTTTTTGCTTGGTCATGCAGTCATGTTGCTCAGTTTCCACGTACTCCTCCGTCATTTCAAGTGTCCTGAAAAATCTATTTGGAGGGCTGAGTGGCGCTGCCGCCCACATAAACGTGCAAAGCATAGGGGTAGGGATAAGGGATAGAAATGGGATTGGGGCTTAAGTTTGTGGCATGACCTTCTCTGGGATTTCACCTCTGATGTTAAAAAAAAAAGTAAAAAATCACAATACTTTTTTAAATTTACCACGCCAACCATTCATGTCTGCCATTAGGTTGATCGCCACCAACCAAACATATTAAAAACAGCATGTATTCATGTATTCAGCGTCGATCTCAGAAAACCCAGTTCACCGCAGTCTCGTTCCAGAAAATACACAATTCAAAGAAGTCACTGAATCCACAAAGACAAGCGGTGACACACGTCCAGCATGAACTGAACACATCCTCTGTTATCTTCCTTCCCTTTGAATTTTGCTTCACTGTCACGCATTTAGCGCCAACGTTCTCCATCAAACTTCAATTATCACCCATTAATGTGTTTTTCAGTCACAAGTATTATCCAAGGTAGAGGTGTCGACTCAATTATGGCTGATATAATCATATTTTTTTGGAGAACTAGGTTTAACCGCGGCCGATTGCACTTCCTGATTTGAAACTCATTTATTTCTTCTCTTCGGGGAACGGCAGAAGTTACAAGTCAAACGCAGAGACGTGACCTAACGTGATCGACTACCGCACTGACACGGGCGTACTCTCCGAGGCCTTTCCCAAAAAAAGTGTTGTTTTTTTCTTTTCTATTTGTCTCTTTTTTTTTTTTTTTACGTTTGGTTGTTTTCAACTCTGTTAAGGCAGGAGTTCATTTTCCACTGGATGTCATTCTGAGGATAAATTGCCACAAAGGGGAAGATAATATATTACTACCTCAGAATCAGTGTCATTGAGTGGAGCTGGTACAAAAAGTAATTCATCGCTCAATTACCCAGCTAGATATTCTGAGAATGAGCTTCATCGCGAGGCAAATGAAGGGGGCCTGCTGTCTCTTTTCTTTCAGAATACCAACAGTCTTCGCACCAGACAAGGGCAATTACACTTTGCTTCTCGTTCTGACGTCTGTCCCCCCGTTGAATCGGGAAATTAAGGCAAGATGGTTATCATCTTAATTTCTGAATAACATGGGCGGTGTCTGATGCGTCGGGTTAGCATGCGGGGTCAAGGTAAAGACAGAGACGGTTATTTAAAAAAAAAAAATGCTTTGAGCCTCTATTTCAAGGGGATTCTGGGCTCGCTTTGCATCACTCAACGAGATGAGAAATTGCTGATTAGCTTGGCTCACCATGGAAACCATCCCACGTTTGTCCTCTGTTTCTTTGCAGATCCTGTTGGGAAGCCAGTCGTTTGCGTTCAGGCAGATAGATGGGTGCAGCTGGTGAAGTCCATCTGTTTGCTGCCACTTTAAGAAAAATACCTTGCGGCCTAATTACCCAAACAATGTTGGGAAATCTTTTTTTTTTAATAGGTGTATGTGTGTGTGTGTGCGTGTGTGTGTGTGTTAGCTTCCATCATCAGTAGTCAAATCATTTTTCTAACCCCGTCCAACTATTTTTAGTGGAGCGACTTCATTTCAATTCTTCAGCTCAGCGTAATAACTGGCTGTCAGCCTGTCAGTCGATAGATGGTGTTTGCTGTTTTCTCAGCCTGACATTTTGGTAAACTTTTTTTTTTTTTTTCTTGTCAGTGTGAAAATCACGAAGATGCAAAGATGGTTGCGGGCCATCAAAGCTATTAAAACACCTCCTGCATCAAGAAAATAATCAAATGGACACAACCCTCCAGAGGACAGTGATTAACAGGAAAAAATAAGATTTAATACAAAGCATAGGAGGGAAAAGACTACGGTCATTAAACAAGGTCAAGGGAATGCTAGAGACTTGCCACAGGTGACGTGTGGTGGGAGCTAAAGGGTAAAGGAACGGCACAGAACTGGACAAAGCCTCTATCATCCATTGATATTTGACGAGCACATTTTTTAAAAATGTTCTTAACAGTAAAAAATGTGCAAATTGACTTTGGGGATCTGGAGATCGACTTCAATTCGTGCCAGACTAGGGTTGGGAATCGAGAACCGGTTCCTGTAGAGCAGCCATTCCCAAACTTCAGAATACCAAGGCCCAATTTGAAATTTGAAAATTTTAAGGCTATGTTCTGACATTAATGTAAGGGGTCAACAAATAAGGTGACACTTGTCATATTAAGTTAAGATGACGGTAGAATAAAACTTAACTGGTTTATTTTACTTCTTAATGTTTTTAAATCATGTCATTAATATTTCACAGTAATTAAAAACATATTCAAAAAAGATCGGGGATTTAATACATATTTGTTTAATTTTAATGACCTCTCACAGCCCACCTGCAGTACCGCGACGGCCCACCAGGGGGCCGCGGCCCACACTTTGGGAATCACTGCTGTAGAGAACCGGTTCCGTGTGTTTCAATTCCATGGAATTGTTTGGCAGTTTATCCAGCGATTCTATTATCGATTCCAACCAGCACGAATCTCACGTAATTTACGCAAGTTACGCACAGTCAATTCCAGAAAGCACTTACGTGATTAAGTTACGTCGGTTTGGCACGCGCATTGGAGTTGTAAACAACAATGGCGCCCACCAGGTTCAAACGCTCCAAAGTTTGGCTTCACTTCACAAAGAAAGATGACAAAGAGGCAACTTGCAGTCATTGCAAAGTGGAGATAACAGCGTCGGGAGGGAACACGACTAACATGCAGAAACATTTGCGCACACAACATGCGATAATGTTAAACGAGTGTTGTGTTTGTGACCCGCTTCGAACTGATGGACTGATGCGGTTACTACGGAGGGCAACTGATCTGCTCTGATCTGCTGCACCAAATAACTCAGAGGATGCCACCAATTCTCAAGAGTACCCTCAATTCAGAAAGTAGCTTATGGAGTTCGAGGCCAGCCTCAACCTCTATTCAATATTGGGTTCAATATCTCCAACAATTTACATTCCAGATATTTATTTAATTCCTCTTGTTTTGGGTTTGGCCCTGCGATGGACTGGCGACCTGTCCAGGGTGTACCCCTACCTTTTGCCCGTAGACGGCTGGGATAGACTCCAGCAGATCCCTGTGACCCTTCGAAGGATTAAAAACGGGTATAGATAATGGATGGATGGATGGATGGATGGATGTTTTGGGTTTATCAGAGGTATCATCAGTACAGTTATTGTGGAAACTTGGGGATCAGTGTTATTGGGCATATCTAACTGTAACTTCAGGAAAAAAAAAAAAAGGGATTTGGAAAAAGTAGCATCCCGCCCTGCAGATCCAGTGAATATGGAGCTGAAGTGGGCAACGCTTTCTATTTCTCAAAACCTTTCATGTGTTATCAGCCTCTCACTTCAATCACTGGTGTGCAACGCTTCTCTGGTAGATAAGAGGTTTTGTCATCATGCCTTGTTTTTGATGTTCCCCTGCTCCAACACACCTGATTAAAATGCACATGCAGGTGCCGCGGTCCCCGAGAGATGGACTGGGAAGCATAAGCAGGACAGGACTCAACTTTAAAGGATCAACAACAGTAAAAACCATGCTGACAATCATTCCATAGCCAAGATTTTTTTTTTTCTTCCAGTTTCAAGAATGTCCATTGATGCAACCTTATCTGTTTTATGTTATCTATATGGGGGGCATGAAAGATGTCAGAGGGCCAAGGAGAAGGTCGGCCCCTGGCCAATCTGGGGCCCTAAGCAGAGTGACATGTAGGTTTACAACATTTATTTGGAACTTTCTGGAACAAAAGTGACCATATTTCAACATTTTCCTGTCACAACCTCTTTACTGTACGTGTAAAGAGGTTGTAGAACGAGTAAACGATGTTTTGTTTTCTTTTTTCTTTTACGAGCCATCGTGCTCATATTGTCGTTTGGACGCCATCTCTTCATCATCAACAACCGGTCCGTGCATCTGACCTCTGATTGGTCAGATGCTGTGCTGTCAATCATCATTGTGGCGATGTGTGCGTCAAATTACGCTTCAGTTTTTTCTCTCTCAGGCCTCGGGGCGCGCCTCTTGGCAGTCTTGCATGCCGTGCACTCCGCGAGCATTGTTTGGTAATTTGCAGAAGGTGCATCTCCTCATGTAGATTGGGGGCCCCTCATGGGCTGCGGGGCCCTACGCACAGCGCGTGTTCGGCGTATAGGGAGGGGCGGCGCTGCATCAGAAACGTTCAACTCTGAACTCTGCCAAGGCCAAATGTCTTTAAAATCGCCTGGACAAACATTGAAACAAACATGTGTTGCAAACTAGCCATGGGCCTACACTGTCAGAATGTGAATTTGTAACATTCCTGACTCTTCTTTTAAAGACTGTTTCAGACATTTTCCTAGAGTTTTTAACTTTTACCAACAGTTTGTTTTGTTTTTTTTCTTTAAAGACGCCTCCTAGAGTTTTTTAAACTACCAAATACATTAAGATCACCTTTTGAGCAGATCTTAATCAGTAGCACTTCTGCAGTTTTACAATCTACAAGCCATAACAAAAGTCAAGTAAGTCTTGGTTGTAAAACAGAAACAGTTGAAAGAAAGTTTGCCATTGTCAGCACTGTATGTGGTGCTGCGTTACTTTGTACTCACGAAAGTCCTTCTTTTGGAACACGACCTTCATCTGGCTTCTCTTAGTTGTTGGGTTTTTTTTTTCATCCCTTTTCATCGTTTGTTGGTCATGCTGTGTCACTGTGGCTGGTTTGTTATTCAGTTTGAATCCCTTTGTTGTCACACGTGGGTTGTTGTGGATGCTGTTCCCGCTTCTGTAGCTGTTTCACTCGAAAGACAGCGAGGACCGACTCCAACGGGCCCCTGTGGACCTGAATAGGAAGAGGCAGGTGGAGATAATGAATGGATTGATTTTGCAAGTCAGGTGGGGTCTTTGACTCTTTAGGCCCTGAGGCCTTTTTCTCAGGGGTCTATTCACTGATCTGGCCATGTATTTAAATCCCAGCGCAGGATGAGATCAGGAGGTCAACAGTTTCATACAGACGGGGATTATTGCAGACTCCTTGCGACAAAGCTGATTGCACTTTTGAGAAGTCAGGGCAGCGACAGGCAGGTGCAGGTTGACCTGGCAAGTGGTCTGAATATTTATGTCCCCTGCTACGAATCCTGACGTTCCTCTGTGAAGAAAGTTGAGAAAGAGGGCAAACAAACTTTGCTGTCATCGTGTGAAATTGGACTCCTCTCCCAGCTTTGAGCCGCAACCCTTTGAACTTGAACGATCAAATGGAATACATTGTGTTAGTGGACTCTTATCTGCCAAGACCTTTCTGCATTTTATCAAACTATGCCAAAAATGATCATTCGTTTTCAGTGTTCATATGTTGTATTTGTTGACCAGCTGGAAATGCTTTTTCTGATTGATTTTGGCCTCTTTCTTTTAATCTTCACGAGCTGGTTACCCACGGACAGAATCCCACACTAGATTTTGTGGTGTACCATCTTAGAGCTGCACGCATGAAAAAAAAAATCTGCATTGCAACCCCTTCTGGCCAGACGCCTGCTGGCTTTGAAGTTGCTCCCTGATGTAGCCGTTGCAATTTGTGCCCCTATTTGTTATATCACGTCCTATACACTGTGTGGCTTCTTCCTCTGATGTATTCAGGATGAGATAACTCAACTCTGATGGGCTGTTGCATCAGGTAATTATGACGCTTTCATCTCCCCAACGGTCTCGTTTGCACGGGATCAACTTGCGCTCATTTCTAGACATCGTTCCTTCTAGACTTTTCAAGTAGTTTTTTTTCCTTTTCACATTCTAGCTTTGACAATCTTAAGTTTTCTTGCTTGGTTTCATATCTTTAAGATTTAACCCTCATCAAACTTGGTCATGACCATGTAAATCAATTAGATTTTACACATTTAATCCATCAGCCTTGGATTTTTGTGTCCATGACGACAAAGAAGGTTGTGTTTTGTGTGCCAATGACCGGATAGTCTGTCAATAATTCCTGCATGTGTGAAGCTTGAGAATTTTGTCTCTGGTTTGAAGTTATAAACCGAATCTGCTGTTTAAATAGTTTATAAAGCTCTTCCACATGTTCCTTGATGTTTTTGATTTGGCTTTTCTCTAACAGGCCTGATTTTAGGATAATGAACCATGAGACTCACGTTGCCCATCATGAATATCACGTCTATTTGTGGCTCTGCTTGGATTATTGGATTGATTGATTTAGGTAGTTCAGCCAATCACGTTTAGCACTGTCAAACCAAGATGGAAAAACAGTGTGGGCTCAGTGTGATGCAGTCTAGATATCATGCGCTTGCTGCTTTTCAATCTTGGATTTCAAATGCTCTTTGTATGCCAGGAAAAAAAATATCCTTATTCCACTTTAATGGTTGATTCTCACACAACCCCAGATCTCCTGAAAATGGAACGTAACGTGATTGGCTGGACGTTGGCTGAATTGAGACAGGGATCGATTGCTTCTCCCTGGTGACCCAGATGTTGAGTCTGGTTCTTTTTACACTGAATTTTTTGAGGTTGAATTTTTTTTTACACTGATTTTCTTTTTAGAAATTGAATTTTTTTACACTGAATTTTTTTTAAATGTTGATTTTTTTTTTTACACTGAATTTTTTGGCGAGTTGAATTTTGAAAAACTGAATATTTTAAGACAACAATTTTTTTTAACACTGAATTTATTTTAACAAAATAAAATTCAGAGGCAAAAAAAAATTCAGTGCTAGAAATCTGATGTTTTTTCAAATTCAAAGTCTGATTTTGATGCTGAAAAATTTCAATCTTAAAAATTCGTTTTCAAACTCAGATGGCACAGAAATACTTCCATAGTTTCTTGCTTCCGTGCTGCGCAAGCAGTACATGCAATACTGAAACTCACCATTTGGGGGCAGAATGCAGAGCCAGAATCAAAAATACAACAGTATGCAGGAAGCGAGACAGAAACTAAGTTATTCTTCTGTTTAAAAAATAGTATCTTCAGATAGGCCATGTTAGACCATGAAATCAGTGTCGTTGGATAAGGGTTTGTTTGTCTCGTTTTACCGATTTGGGAAGTTCCGGCCACGAACACATGGTTTAACATTATTGTCTCATTTGCTTTTATTGCTAGAGAAAAAGACTGTGTATAATTAGTATAATTAATTATACACACTGAAGGTTGTGTATAACTTCAAATCTCTTCGTGAACGTACAGTGTAAATGAGTTTTACTGCACACATACAGATTTACAGATACAATGTTTTGTGCTAGTGCTTTCGTCAAATTATGAAGCAGCTGCTGCAATTCCAGTCTACCACCAGGTGTCACTGTTTCTCAAAGTGAAGCCGCAACGTTTTGAATAATTTTTTAGTCCAAAATGAAAGAGACCGTCAAGGCTACATTCGCCCATTGCTACATCTCACGTATACGTGCTGTATTTTTTTCGAGGATGTGCTCAACCGATGGCCACGATACGCTCACGTACGCGTTATAGGGCTGAAGGCTCAAACCAGGGACCTTCTAGCTGTGACGTGACAGCGCTAACCATCAAGCCACCATGCTGCCCTGGATTGTAGTCAGTTATATTGTTCACTGTGTTACTGATTAGATTAGAACGCACAATCTAATTAAAAAAAAAATAAATTGTAGCCTCATGTGCTCTTCTGTCATGTGTACAGATCTATAGAACATAGTTGATGATTGCTGAATAATCCCAGTCTGGAGGAATGGTCAATTAGGAAATCAGAAATCTGCAGATGAACACACTCTGATCTTGATTCCAGGCACTGATATTTGACGAATCTTTAGTTAGTTGAATTGGACCAATTTTGCACGACTCTGCGGAGAATAACAAGCGCCTGACCCTAATTATCCCTGTCACCTCCAAGTGCACGGTAAGCATTTCCCAGTGGAGTGATTCAGCTTATCATTCTGCCATGCAGCTGCTGCAGTTGCCTAATGATGTTGCCAGGGTCGTGAACATTTTCTGGAGGGGACCTGTCCCCGTAGGATGGCAACCTGACTGCTTTGCGAGAGGTGACTGTCTGAAGCGGAGTTGTCCAAATGTCGCTCCTGATGCCGTTGCTCTTATTGCATCAGGACTTCTTCCATCAAAACTGATGATCCAAAGAGATTGGAAATCAGCTTTCAGAGTAACAGAACACAACAGACTCATAAACACACAAGCGAGCGTTGGCGGTGTGTGTTAAAACCAGCGTGGCTTGTGTCTAATCTGAACTTTAACCCCTTCACGCAGATGTTCAGGGGCCATATGTGACTCACAGACTGGCTCCAGAGGCTACTTTCAAGCCCCCTCGAAGTGGCTGTGTCCAACTGGGTGTTAACAACTGTAAACAGTGCTTATACACACTCATAAGTCTTCATTAATGTGCACATACATGCATGATGCAAGTATTTTTTTTTCTTTTGCAGCTCAGACAACAAACAGCATCTGTAGGAAAAACTGGATATTTCTGGAAATACTACTGAGACCTGGGGATCTGAGTGCTGTATTCTGTAAGGAAAGTGAGATTTATATAAATTAAGTGCTTTGGCACAATAATCCTGTCACGAGCACGCCGAGAACATTTTGAATAGGTGGAATCAATACCCGGGGTGTCTGTTCGTAGTGAATACTTGACACATTGTATACAGTCTTATGCCTGTAAATCTGAAATTCCTTCAAGAAAGCAATGTCTTTTATCGGTTAAGAAGAAAGGGAGATTTCAAGTTCAGCTTGCTATGGTTGCTTTCAGTTTTAGATCTAAAAGAAATGTTTTACTTATCCATATGAAATGATACAATTTTCATTGAGAGAGTCAGTAAATATGGATGCAGCTGTCAGGATGTCTCTGATATATGTTCTAAATTTCAGTAGGCCTCAATACTTTACAGGTCGTTTAATATCTGAAGCTGCATTTCTTTTATATCAATTGCAAGCTTCATCTTCACTGTAAATTTCTTGAAGATTCTCGTGAAACAATTTAATCTTCATTTTATTTGAATCTGTGTTACGCAGGTATGAAATATTCAACCAAAAAAAAAAAAAAAATCACCTCTCTGGGCTGCAGGGTAGCTCAGTGGTTTCAGCAGGCGGCCCACGTACGGAGGCTGCATCCCTCCCTGCAGCGGTCACAGGCCCAACTCCCTTCCTCCTCTTCACTGTAAATAAAGTCCACTAGTGCCCAAAAAATAAATAAATAAATAAATAATAATAATAATAAAAAACTTAACTCTTAGTCTCCTTGAGAAAGATTATTCTCTTGTTTCCGCTTGCCCTTTGTCAGTCCGTATGAAACGCTGAATATGCCCACGGATGTTTAAAGCACAGTTCTTTTTGCATGGGTGTTAATGTAATTAATGCTAATGCTAACACAAACTTCTTGCTGCTGTGTGAGAAAAACAATTTCTCATGTTTCTAACAGCCTGCGCTTGTGTCCTATACAACTTCATTGCACAGTCAAACACATAAAAGAAGCCTGCTAGCTATTTGCGGCACACTCGCTAACACTGGATGCTAGCACAGTGTATATGTGTTCCAGAAATCTAGCAGACTAGTCAAATAATGCTTCAAAAAACACCGGAAGGTTTTTCACATCTATGTCAGATTACAAAGGTTCCCACAGGATTTAACTGACTGATGGACGGTTAGCTTGAATGCACAGAAGCGAGTAGCAATGAGGCGTCACACCTTGGATTCAAGAGGAAAACCTATAGGGTTTAACTAACCAGTCTACATGTTGTTCTGTGATTTAGGTTCTGGCCCACATCATTTTTATGGGCCCCTGAGGTTTTATAGCTTGTAATAAATATTCAGTGATTCGAAAGGTGGTCAAATTGAACAGGTGGTCAAATATGCAAGTTGCAAGTGCGCACACTACCTTAGTCATGTCATTACTTAAAGTGTTGCCACACAGCTGAGGTCTTCATGTTGTCTTCCTTTTAACAGCCAAAGTGAACTAAAGCATGACTGTGGGTGACATTCACAGTTAGCAGGGAGTACAGACATATTTCACAGATCAGCTGTTAGCAAAAGTATATATTTAAAAAAAAAAGAAACATCTGGACGTCTACCTGACAAATACATATCTGGATATCCTAATGTTAATCTCTAACTGTAGGGGTGTTTTTAGGTGGCATGGGCAGAACTTTTAGGGGCAACCAAGGGATGGAGGGTTTTGTATTTGAAAAATGACCAAAACTGGGAAAAAAATATGCTATAAAACCTCATGTTCCAAACTCACTGTAGATCAAAAGCATACCAGTATCCCTTTTCATAAGGATGTTTTCCCTATGGTTCTGAAATTTGGGAATTCTCAATCGTATAGTTTCAACCCTTGATTGGGTTGACTGTGAAATGAACCATAAGAAACAATGTAGAGGACCTAAGGTTTGAGAGTGAGCTCACATTTAATGAAAGAAGGGAAACTGTTGTGTGTTGGGTTTACCTGCCTCACGACCCCTATTTCACACTGCAATGAATATCTTAGTCCTCCAGGCATTTAGCCTTAAAATGCCAAATATCATATTTGATGCGTACATTTCTGAGGCCTGTGCACAACTCACATAATCAAAAGTTGAAATCTAAACCTGAAAAACCTCCTGTATAAAGTTCATATAACAAGAGTAAACCTTGTTTCATAAATTGCCATAAATGCCCTATGTTTGAAATATGATACAGAAAATATAGAGAAATTATCAAAAAGCCCTGATCTGGCCACAGGTTCTCCATGATGTTATAGAAGAAATATTTATATTTTAGACCAAATTCTGAATAGAACATGTATGTAAGAATTTGAGGTGTTGAGTTTATTTACAGGAAATCTTTAAAATCTTAAAAACATAGTATTAATAACATGGTGGTGATATGTTGAAACCTCATGTCTGAGGCAACATTCATTTGTCATTAGCTGTGCCCGTTGGCAAGCCTCCAGGAATTCAAGCCATTACAAAAAAAAAAAAAAAAAAAAAAAAAACTTGAGCCAAATCTGCCCATTTTCAGGAAGACCCTCTCCTTGTGATTACTTCTTTTCTTTCTTAAGCCTTTGTCATTTTAAAATAATTATAGGCTTTTGGAATTAAGCTGGGTGAAAGCTACTTTAAATAACTAAGAGATCAAAATTAGATGCCTGAAAATGAGCAAAATATGGCCACTTTAAGAAGCTTAAACGAATTAGATGGTAGGCTTCACTTCAGTCTGTTCATACGTTTAGTGTCACTCGCTTATTCAAAGCAAAACACACACACACAGACGCTCTGACAACACCAGAGAAAGATAATGCATTTAAAATTTACGGCACACCTGTTAGACCTCTTGTGAATAATGACAAGTCGTTGTTGGTATTCTTGGAAGCAGAGTGCAGATAGTGGTCATTACTGAGTACACTCCAGTGTCCGGCTCCACGAGAGGAACACAACACCTGCAGAGAGTAATAACCTCATAGTGCCCCTGTGGCCACGTTTGGCTCAGACCAGTGGTTAACTTTACAATCTCGTAGAAAATGTTTCCCTGTTCAGCTTCATCTGATAGCTTTTTAATTGCTTCCAGTGACACTGTCACCTCTCCATAGCCCGGAGACAGTCTTGTTGTTGCACCACTAGGGGAGTTCTGCAGTGTAATCATTAATCATTATTAGGAAAACATAATTGTTATCAGTTATTTCTATATAATGACCCAGGAGTGCAAAGTAATCTCTTGCCAAAATGCATTCTTATCGACCGTTAACGGAGGAGGAACACATTTAAAAACGGGCAGTAATGAAATTTGAGGATTGTTACTGTTTGCAATGACCAAAACAGACCAACAACTAACAGAACCTCCAGGGCATCGGGGTTGCAATAATTTACAGGCTATTCTGCTTGTTGCACTGACTTATTGTTACTGCATGAAGCTGTATTTGTTAGCTCTGGAAAAAAAAGAAGATATATAATCCATATCATAGTCACAGATGATTCTGAGGGATGTCATGGTCTCCAGGTTCTTCTATGTTTTTGTAAGGTTTTGTTAGGTTGGTCTTTGTTTTCTCATGTTCATTGTTTTCTTGCAAAGTTCCTGTTATGGTGTTTTGTTATTTGCATTTTTGTTATTTGCATTTTCTTAGCTTTACTTCCTGTTTTATTTTGCATTTTGATTTTTCCTAGAGCTTTTGTCTCTTGTGCATTCCGCATAATTTTGCATTTCCATTCTTGTTTCACACCTGGGTTCAGTTTCTGATTTCTCCCACCTGTGGGTCATTTGTGATTACCTCCCTCTGTACATGTACAGCCTAGTGTTGTTTGTTCCCTGCCAGATCATTGTTTCTTGCTGGTTTGTTTTCTTCATACTCAGCACAGCACAACTTCTCATTCCATTGTTTCCTCCACATCAGTTGTGTTTGTAGCCTCTCCTGCTGTATTTTTCTAATATTCGATTGGTTCTTTAGTGATTATATGACCTTTGTTTTTCATTTGTTCATGTGAATTTTTGTAAGTACTTAACCCAGGCGGCAATATGGCTAAATTAAGATGTTTCCACAGTTATTATTGTATTGTGCCTTTTCTTTTTTTGCACTGTATGGCACCATGTTGCAAAGTTCCGGAACGAGCAGGCTGGAGGATGGCTTTAACATGCTAAACTTAGTTCACTCGCCACAAGTTATCCATTTTAACTCGGCTGGCTTAGCGTATGCTAACCTATGATGCTGATTCTGATCAATCTGTCCAATTAGTATGGTTGCTGCTGGTCTGACTACTGTCATTGACTTAAATGGCAGCGATTCAAAGTACTTTGCTTGGCACTTCAGGCCAAACAATGGCTGGTCCCTGTAGAGCTCTGCTAGTCCTTGGTTCAGCACTGCAACTTGTTTCAGGTGTTGTTTTGGTAGCAACACTTAAAACGAGGTTGCGTGGACATATCTGAATGACAGAGTGAATGTAAAAAAAAAAATAATAATAATTACCATCATAGGACACCACGTGATAGCTGATGTATGGTGATGGAACTAAGGTGGGCATGAGGCCAGCTGGAGCATTTTGGGCTTTCAAAAGCACTCTTTAGGAAACATATAGGAGCGGTCACAGGAGGTTCCACACACTTGACTGTCAAATAGACATCATCCTGTTACATGAAAGCTTTTGAAGTCTGTTTTTTTCTCAAACTGCTTGGTGCCATATTGCAAAGAGGTAGGACCAGCAACACTGAGAAGTCAACTGGTAAATACCCATCAGTTAGCTGTATTTTTTTTTAGCTTGGCTGTCTTAGCCTCTGCTAACCCAGGATGATTATTTATATTACTTGATATTCCTTTCGCTCAAACATCCTCATTTCATGAATCTGGAACTTAAGACGTGCGCTGTTGGCTTCAGCACAGTAGCTCTCGGCCGAGCTCTGCACGACTGGAAATCCCACTTGAAGCCAGTTAGCAACCCACAGGCAGCCGCTGCAGAAGCTAAGTAAGAGACTGAGGCTAGTCGCGGAGCTCTGTGGAGCAAGAGGGACCTATGGTGAAGCTCCATGGGGCGGTTGCAATAATTGACTCCAGATCCCAGCATAATTCAGCTTGGATGAGTCCCAAAATGATACTCTGTGAGTGTCTTGGCTCCATCAACGAGTCCTGGCGGACCTGCTAGCGTGGTGCTGGCCTCTGCAAAGGGCCGATCTGCTCACGGAGAATGATTTCAGCAAACTTTTAAGCAGAATTATGTTGGGACCTGCTGTCATCTTCCTGGCCACTGGATTCATAGCAGGACCTCCAATGTCATATGTTTTGGGGCCAAAATGAAAAATGCTAAATGCTTTTAGTATAGCTAAGCTAAGTTAAGCTAAGCTTTGTCCTTATCTCTTGCTCCCCACAGCCAGTCACAGTGGTTTGTTTAGTACAATCTGCTCTAGCACAGGAAAAAATTCTCTTTAAAACATGACCATGATCTGTTAGCATTATATTATCTGTTAGAATTATATATCTGAGCACTGAATCAAAACCCAAGTAGCTGAAATCATAACTGCAATGTCTAGTTGTCATGAGAGCCAAGGGTAGCTATCCATCAAATGGCTTCAAATTACATCTGACATTATGATTAGCAAGCTTCATTGCCTTTTATAAATTATCTGCTATGATACCAAAAAAAAAAAAAATCCTCCCTCAGTACAGTTGCCATAGATGTCAAATCTAACAATAGAAACCAAAACCGATATTCATACCAGACTGTAATTATGTTAAATTCTGCTGCAAAGTTGGCCATTTCAACATTGGAGTCAATGGGGATTTGCTCTGTTTTGCAGCCAGCACCTAGTGGTCAGTCAAGGAACTGCAGCAAAATGTACTTCCTGCATGAGCTTCAATCTGGACGTGGGATGGCTGCCGCTTGGCTGAACAAGAAAGGAGCATTAGAAGTGAAGGCTCTACCTCCCATTCTGCTTTTGGAAACTCTAGGAACCACAAGGGAGACTGCAGTCTCTTAGCAAAGTGCTCTGCTGCGATAATATGTAATTATGACTTCCTAAAGATAAGGAGCTCGGCCCTTAGTTTAGTTGTGGTGCAAACAATATATTTATATGCATATTACCATGTAGGACAGAATTCACATCCAATTATGGCTTCAAGCATGAACGGAAGTTTCTCTTTCATGCACCCTTTTATCATTTCACAATGACTGTGATTGATAAAAGGAAAACATGAATCTTTTTTTTTTTTTTAACCTGTGTACGCACACATGGTTTCAGTCATGAAACTACAAAGAGTTTTCTTCATCTAGTTACTGGAGCAGCCTGATGCAACACGTATGTAGCATCGTTCTTAAAGCATCTATGACAAACAAACATTATTATTTATTAATAAATATGGGGATAAAGCCAATTTTAAAAAAGAACAAAAAAAGATTGGTAGTTTCTTTCGAGGCCAAAAGTTAAAGACTCCAGTGGACAGTTTTGAGCTTGTCAGAAACCCCCACGGACTGTTTGAAAGATAACAGTAGTTATCTACTGTTAGATGAAGTCGATGCAGGCATGAATTAAAAATAAAAATATCACTGACAGCTGCTAGTTTGAGCTTCACTGGACTCATTCAAAGAACACTAATTCCTCTCGTCAAATGTGAACTCAATACATTTTTTCCACGAGGCTTTACGGCATCATCAGCTGCCGAGGGCCTGCTCTGCTCTGAGCACAGGCCGTAATTTCTCAAAACAAGACACTTTTGCCCCATTAGCTTCACCTTCCTGTCAAAATATAGTCACTTTTGATTTCACGAAGACAAAGATGTTGATCTCAGAATGCATAACTGGGAGGTTTAAAGCTGCTGCTCACCAGTGGCCGACATCACGGCGGTTCAGTTCATCATTTATTTAGACTGTGGAAAACCCACAGGAGGCGTTTTCAAACACATCTCAGGTGTTGGAATGCTTTTTAAGTTTACGCCTCAGGTCTGAATTGATAAAAATTAGACATTTTTAAACTGAAGGTTTTTCTTCTTCTTTTTTTTTTTTGAAAAATGCGTGCTCTTATGGAATATGATGCCGCCAGCATTTTTCATACAACCTGGGACAAAAGCAAGAAATTCCTCTGGAAACATTTTACAGAGAAAAAGAAAATAGGGTCTAATAGACATTTTTTTTTTTTTTTTTAACCTTTATTTAACCAGGTTAGTCCCATTGAGATTAAGAATCTCTTTTTCAAGGGAGACCTGACCAAGACTGGCAGCAGCAGGGAAACACAAAGTTACAGACAAGACATACAAGGAAACAAAGTACAATTTACAAGCAGTAAAATTTGCATGAAAATAAAACTATCTATAAAACAAGATGAGAGTTTCAGGGAGTCATTTATACAAACATCAAGAAAATACAGTACGAAACAGGAAGAAAAGTGTTACCACCCTTCAAAACATCTTATTTCAAAGACCAAATTGTGGAATTGGTCTGGCTGAGCTGTTCTGGTCTTCTCTGCTACACAGTTTTCAGGTCAGGGCTCTGTTGGAGCCATACGATCTGCAGATGGTTCTGTAGGACCCAGAATCCATGTTTGTGTTCCCATCATGCCTCATATGACAGTGAATGTTGAGCCTTCTCTTGCACCGCTCTTCACATGGTTATCTTTCAGATTTAATGCTGAGGTTGTGTTGCATTGTCATGTCATCTCGACCTGCGTGCTGTCCGCTACGTTGTGGTACATTTCCAGGAGATGAGCTGCTACGATAATAGGAAAAGGTACAACTCTGAAAAGTTCAAACTGCACTTTCTCAAAACTGCTCCAGAATAAAATTAAAGGCAGATAAAACAACCCCACCGTGTCATCGTCAATAGCATTCCCTTTACAGCAATGACAGCGGCTCTCTGCGGAGACACAAGCAGGCTGGGTAAGTAGTGCAGAAGTTGTCAACCGTCCAGATAAATCGCCTCACTGATCCACACAGCTTAGACCACCTGGGAGGATCCAGCCCAGAGAGGGGGTCCTTCAAGGACAGCCAGAGGCAGATTCAGAGCTGGCCTTGAGCTCTCCCCCCCCACACCACCCAAAATGGGTTTTCTTCTGTGGCTTCAGCACATGTGGCGGAGCTGCAGGGATTGTCTGTCATGTGTCTCTGCCTTTTGTGGAGTTGATTTAAACAGAGCGGAAAGCGAAGGCGCTGCTCAGTGTGGGCCGCACAGCTCCATCCTGGCCAAGGATGACAGAGCGCGAGAAGATGGGATGGAGCACCTGAAGTTAATGAAAAAATTTAACGCTCATAGACAACATGTGCCACAGCCACTCAGAGGCTACATCTGTCAGGAGCTCAGTACAAGGACCAGGCAGCCAGCGCCGCCCGTTAGTCTTACACTTTAACAATTTAGGTTTTTTTTTTTTCTATCAATCGGCTTTTATTAAGAGAACTGTGTCATGTTCTGTGTCAACATGACACAGAACGAGAAACGGATGAGAAACGGATTTCAGCATCTTAGCGTGAACATGTAATTGGAGCAGTTTGTAACCGGCTCTGTTTTATCAGCTTAAAAAAAAAAAATATATTTTGAAACCTATAATTCATAAAAAGATATTTCAGAAAACATCAAGTGCAGTCTTTTTCTTCTCCACATGGATCCCGTTGACGTATACGCAGCAGCTCCATCATAAATAAGATAATGAAATTTAAGCCCAGTGAGTATAATTTTTAAATGGCTGCTAAATTCTATTAAAGAAAAAGTTAAAACTTGCATTTCAACAGTGCGAGGAGCATCAATTTTACATCTATAATAACTTTCATGTTCTTTGAATATTCGCTTTATTCTGATATTTTATTCATCTCTCTTAGAAGCACATAAGAGCCTGGCAAGACAGAGCTTCACATTTCTATGTGGAATAAAGCATAATGTAATCTAGCGGACAGTTTTCCAAAAATGATAAATGCTTTTCTTGTTGTTTTGCTTTGTCCATTTATCTTTCTTCGTAAACAATTCTCTATGCCTTATTTGTGTAATATTCTCTCTTCCTCAAGTAACACAACACATGAGCTGTTTAACTTCTATTTTTAGTTTCTACTTCGTATTTTGGTTCAGCGTCACATCGCCCTGCTGCTCCCGGTGAACATCAGCTGTAATATATCATAAATTAACAAACTTTTAAAGAGGTTGTGTCCAAAATCTCCCCTACTCACTTTATAGTGCACTACTCTACGGTCCCTGTGCAGGGGGCTTCTATGGAGGGAATTATGAAATAGGCTTTCAGACGCTACTAGCATCATTTTTGTCAGTGCTGTTGTCTGTTGTTCACATTAAATTTGATAGATTGCTGTCGGCTAATGTCGTCACTATTGGTCGTACTCTTTTTGTGATCCATTGTGGGATACACTGAGTGCACTTTACATCCATCCATTATCCATCCATCCATCCATCCATCCATTATCTATATCCGCTTAATCCTCTGCAGGGTCACAGGGATCTGCTGGAGTCTATCCCAGCTCTCTTTGGGTGAAAGGCAGGTACACCCTGGACAGGTTGCCAGACAAACAATAGACAAACAATAATGCACGCTCACAATCACTGCTAACATGCATGTCTTTGGACTGTGGGAGGAAGCCGGAGTACCCGGAGGAAACCCACACAAGCACGGGGAGAACATGCAAATCTCTGCTGAGGTTCGACGGAGGGACCTTCTTGCTCTGAGGCAACAGTGCTGACAATTCTTCCTCCAAAATGGCGCACACACTATGTAGTGCTCTATAGAGGGAGTAGGTGATTTCAGACGCAGCCTGAAAGTTGGTGCATGCAACTCACCTAGACCACCATGTGATTAATGTTAAGGAGGAGATATCTGTAAAAACTGGGATGCAGCCTTTGAAAAACAGGCCGTGTGGGTTTTCTTATTGTACATTAGCTAGCACTTAGCCAAAGTAGTCTATAAAATGACAACCAGTGAATCAGCAAACTAGTGACAGGATCTCTGTGCATCCCTAACCCTAACTAATGCACATGGACATGGACCCTATGATGCTAATTAACATTACTTTATATTAACTATGGTCAAATTTGACCAAACATCCACTTTACCAATGCTGAATTATGAAATGAGTCCTGCCAAAGATGAAAGGAGGAATGCGGCTAGCCGATGCTCAGCTTGCTGCTCACAGGCTTCGGATCTCTGTTTCTGCAGCAAATTTGGGCATTTTTAAAACGGGGACCAATGGAGATCGACTCATCTTAGGAGCCAGCTCCTGGTGGTCATCCATGGAAGTGCAATTTTGAATTCAACCCAGAAGATGGGCTGCAGCTCCTTGGTCATGTACTTCTTTGTAGCCTAATGTGCACCTTCACACAAATGTAACAACACATTAGGTTGATGTGAACCGCAGCTGTGATTGGTCCACTTAGTAGAATCCTCTTTGCTGGCACACATCTAGATGGATTGTTTTACTTTCAGTAAAAGGGACTGTCATTGAAGCTATATCAGCATCAGCTCATACAATTTACGCTCTGTTTCAGTCAGTCATGGCTGAGATACATGAAGGAAATAATTAAAAGGAAGCTCAACAATGCAACAATTACATTTTACCAGCTACATTAATATGCGAACACCGTTGCAGCCTGCTTGTACCACTTCATGTCGGCGGTCGCTCCCCTGATGGTAAAAATGTCCATGAAGGCTTCATCTTTTTTATTTACAGCACCAGAGTTATGTTTTGGCTTTGTGGTTACAGACCAAACCGAGAGATGGGAACAGCAGCAGAACATCTGATATCCAGTCAGATGTTCAGCCTGCATGTGGAGGACGTCTTGCTGCATCGCGCAGATGTAGCAGTCATCAAGACGTGACCTGCTGGCTTCCTCCTGCTGGTCGTGACATTTACGGTATGTGGAGACCACATCTTCCAAAAATAAAATTCCACAGCCCTTTTTTGTACAATGATACAATGATATCGTTTATTCTAATGGAAAGTGAAAATACCGTACTTCCCCTTTGGCGATGATGCTTGATAAGATTTGTTGCATAATGCTTCATGAAATATCTAAATTCGAAGCTTGAACAATATTTTGCTGTTGCACACACAAATATTTCTTCAGTTTTGTGTCATGGTTTGAGTATGTTGTTGACAGCGATGTTGCCACCGTTGATGCAAAAAGGAAACGTGCAGAGCGAACATGGAGTCAACTACCTAACCTGTTACTACAAATTTGATTTATGACTTCCTAAAATGAACGTGGCACAAAGCAAATTGTCTATTTCCATGGTCTGTACACCTTTACATCCTTATTCACACTGGTACAAACAAACTGAGCAACTGAGATTTATTTTTTGGGGGGGTTATCGGGAGTTACTCCTTATGGTGCAGAAAACCACATTCTTTAATACTCAATCAACTATGAGTGACAACTTACACGACTTAGCTTGTCAGGATTCATAAACTCACCGTCGATCCACATGATGCAAACTCACACACGTCAACCTGCTATTTATCCTCACGATTTATCCCCCCCACCCTCCTCTCTCTCCTGCTTTAGTCAATGCTGTCTCGTCCCAGAAGGAATCTGAAAAGTTGCTCTTCTTTGCATGCGGCAGAGCCGCCGTCATTTTGCATGTGAATCAGGAGTCATTAAGATTACAGCAGGAATCTCAAGAGGACCGACGATTTCTGATGCTGCTTTAAAGATGAGGAGTACACAATTGAATAATTATCTTTTAGGTCCAACGTTATGATTGGACCCCCTGCGTCTGGTGGGGTGAAACTGGAAGAAATCTGCGACTGACAACCTGTAACTAACCTCTCGTCTTTTTAAGCACCAATCTCGCTGCTGAACGGCTGAATGTTGGAGCAAACGTCCACATCTTTATATTCTTTTTCTGTTGATAGCAAGAGGACCAACTACAAAGCGAGTTTGTTGCCATAGATTTGCTTGCCAGACCAAATTAGCAACACTTCACTTCACCATGCATGTTTCATGAATTGATTCAGCGAAGTGTAAAGCGTCTATACATCATAAAACATTAATAGATATATTAATACAAATGACACCAGTATGCTGTTCTGAGGAATATGCTGGCTTTTTTTCCTGGGGGACAGTGATTACTGCTTAAAAAGCTGAAAATAAAGGAACAAGTCAAGCAGAATGAGCTGCAGCAACGGTGTTATTTCAGGTGAAATAATTGAAGAATATGGCGCGTTAGGAGTGAATAGAGATGTGGGGAGCTGTGCCTGTGAAGTGGCTTACAGAATTTAGTGTCAAGAAAACCTGCCAACCACTAATTACTTTTCACTTCCGTTAGTTAAAATGTGAAGTTTCTCATTCCTACTTTATTTCTGACTGTGCAGCACCATGCCTACTGATATATATGTTGAGATTCAGTGTTAAGAGTCTGGGACCCAAGACTCAATTAAGTTCTACCTGAAGGAAATCAAGCCCATCCTCATTCCCAGGGCATCAGATACTGTAGGTCCTTTTCTTGAATGGCACAAAAGGTGTCCTTTAGAGTCGGTGACAGCGTGCACCAGCTCCTGCAATATGCAGCAATACACCTTATTTTTCATGAGTGAGCAATCATGTCTGCATTAGGAGGCCGAGCGGTTGGTAATGAAACAAGACTTTCATCCTGGGTACACGAGTTTCTGTCCTTTTGTGTTGGCATTGTTTTTTCACTCGGACATGCTTTTCTGTTTTTCTTTGGACTTATCTACTGTTGTGACAATGATTTCTTGCCTCAGACATCATTGTAAGCTCAAAAAAACAATAACAAAATGAAGAGACGTATGAGGTGTTGTATTTCTTTGGATAATAAACATGATGTAACCCGGTCTCACAAGTGATAGGGCGTACTTTACTTCAGGACCACACCTACCTCGGTGAAGAGTTTTGCAACAGGACTTTTGTTCACGTTGAAATATTGGCTTCAGTTTTATTTTAAAGAATATTTGCTTACATTTACGAAGCACTGTTGAGCCTGGTCCCAGCAGAAACCAGAACAAATAACTTTCTGCCCCGTTCTCGGCAGGACAACTTTATGTCACTGGAAGCAGAACACTTTCAAATTTCTTCTGAAGAAATATTTGATTACTTTTACAGAGCATTGTCTTGATGGAGTGACCATCCGCGCCCACAGCTGCCAAGAGCCAGACAAAGTAGCTCCCTGATCCCGTCCTGGTTGGACAACTGCGCATTGCTAACGGTACTACATTACACATTGAAAAGTTTCTGTATTCTTGTGTCAAAAAGAGACTGAAAGCAAAGACCAATAGAAAGTTTAATACACAAAGATCAATACAAGATTTAATATGCTATGCAGAATATTTAATCGGCCGATTAAATATTCCTCCTTTTTGGTGTTTCTTCTTCAAATGGCCTGCAGCTTTCACGTCACAAGTCCAGACACAGGCTGTTGATTGTCTCAGTTCAGGAGCTGAGATGTCATTCAAATGTATTTATCTGAGATGCCTCCCACATCTCAGGAGCCAGGAGGGTCCAAAAAAAGCACCCAAAAAAAAAAAGGATTCAAATACAAAATCTGAGGTTGCAGAAATCTGAGATTTCCATCCTAGACCATCCTGGAGACAAACCAGCTAAATGTTCACTAAATCTTTAAGCTATTTTTCATACCCTAACAACATCAACAACAATAAAACTGGCTCGCAGAACGACATGGACATCATGGCAGAGACAACTACTGCTCTAGGAAGTAATGGCAGAAGACAAATTGAGGCAGTGACCAATGAAAAAACTAAACAGCAGTAATTTTTTAGACAGTGCTGTAAAAGTGACTTAACCCCCAATGCCTCTAGGGCAGTGGTTCTCAACTGGTGGGTTGCGACCCAAAAGTGGGTCGCAGACCCGTTTTCAGTGGGTCGGGGGCCTTTGCCTGGGGAAGGAAATGCTAAAAAAAAAAAAAAAAAAAAAAAGTGTCATTCATACTCCTTAACAGTAGATGGCGATAATGCCCTGTAATGCGAAAAGACCTGCAAAGTTTGTTTACATATGTTGAGCTTGGTGAAACGCAGATACAACGAAGAATATATGAGATATGGATTTTCGTATCTTGAAGAAAAGGTCAGTGAGTGGTTATTCAGCTAAAACTATATATTTTGAGTTCTTTTTGAAACTACTGCTCAGTGGTTGCACTGTTTTATTTCATGTTTGTGCATAAAAGCACTGTTGAGTCTTAAAAATGGCTGTTACTGAAATGTTCTGCTTGTTATGTCAGCTTTATGATTAATACTTAAATAAGTGACTAGATAGTTTCAAAAGGAAATTGTCATATATTCAGGAAGTGGGTACTCAGCAAATGCTACATATTTGAGTTATTTTTGAAACTACTGCTCAGTGGTTACACTTTTTTATTTCATGTTTGTGCTTGTTGAGTCTGTTAAAAAAAGGCTGAAGTTACTGAAGTGAAGTGTTTTGGATTTAATTAAAATGCAGCTAATTGAGCGTCAAGGGGAATATTTCCCACTTGAAGCCATTTTGGATTTTGCCATTTTGGTTCATCAATAAACTTATTTTTTTTGTGTTGCCATTTTGTAATATTCTATTCTACTATCTCCGATTCAAACTGCACGATCTTTTCATTCAATGAATTTGAGAAGTTGGAAATTTTCCTTGACTTTGGTCACGGTTTGTCATTAAGGGTGATGGTGGGTCCTGAAGCCAGACCAGTTGAGAACCACTGCTCTAGGGGGACGAAAGGACCAAAAACTGCAAAAGCTCATCTCCGTCGCTTTAAGAAAACTCAACAAAGGGTAAGATGCTTAGTGATTTCTAACACACTTTTGCAACATCCACTGAACATCTTCTAACAACTTGGTGCTTTTTAAAAATGACAGTGGGACAATCTTTTTAAAAAAGAAAAAAAAACAGTAACCTTGTCACATTAGAATGTAAAAAACATGGCGGCACATCAGGCCAACGTTGGACATCAAGATGACCAGGATGTCTCATCAGAACTCAACTTTTCATGTTAAGGAATATAGAGACACTGTGTCCATTTTATAAGTAAAAGTTTTCAACAGCGTACTGAAGTAAGAGAGATCAGCTTTTGAAGTTTTGCTTTTTTTTTGGCTTCTTTTCAGAAGAAATGTATATTCGGTTGTGAGGACACATCCAACATCTTCTAGCTGTAGCTGGACCACTTGGATTTTCTCACTCACCTGAGGACATGTGGACGTCTCAGTGAGTAATCTTTGTTGCTGCCTTTCCTTTGAGAACTTTCATACTCTGGGATCTGGTTCTGGTTTGAACGTGTACAACAAAATGGATGCAAATAACCTGATGTCCACTTTGAGACCTGCCTTGTTGATGGTTTGTCACGATCCCAGACTCCTTTACTTCTTTGGGACCATGAGGTGGAAAACTACTCCGGGGAATTGTATATCAAGATTACAAGATGGCCATTTCTTTCAGTTCAAGCACGTCGGCACCACTGGTTGCAATTGCTGTGCCGATGATTAAATGAACTTTGAGCCAGCCCAGAATAAATATACCTGCCTGGTTGTCAAGGTGACTCATATTTCCTCAGCCTGCCAGAGCATTCACTGGCTTTCTTTCAACAAACCAGCACACAATTTTAACATATTACATGACAACACCATGACATGCTTTTTTAAAAAAAAATGTTGTTATTTTCTAGAATCAGGTTACTAAGGGGAAGTTTTCCTCTCTATACCAGGTGCAACTGGATGATTTATAATTTGTGAATAGGTGGCTTTTATTCTGCCCTCTTCATACCTGCGTCATTTTCTCAAAAGTAAAGTTTGTAGAAAAATTCGTACGTATACATGAGAGCTCTTTTGTATTTAACTCCAATCCTGTTCATGGGTTTATTACGTGCTGGAACTTATGATGAGATGTAATGACTGTGGAGTACATGATGAGACTGAAACGATATGATTTGGCGGGTTTTCATCAGCTGGGATGCGCCTCAACCAGTGGCGCCCGAGTCTCGTTTAAGAGGAATGGTTCCTGCAACAAGAATTTTTATGAACTTCACAAGGTCCCTGACTTGAGTGAGGGATTTCAGCACGGCCCTGAAAATCTGCTGGGTTGGGGGTGGTGTTGACTTGGAGCCTGATCGGGGATGCTGTCAGCAGGAGCTGAGATGCTCAGCCATCTTGATGTCATCAAGTCACTGGCACCTTTGCAATGTATGCAAATAGAAACGCAGCAGCCCACTGAGCTTCCTTCAATATCAACTCACCATTAGCTTTTCTTCTTTTTGTTTTTTTTTTTCTTTGCTGGCTTTATTGTAGGGATGTCCAATGCCAATTATGCCAATATCGGGCCGATAATATCGGTGGGCCGATATTATCGGCCCGATATTGGCATAAAAATGTAATATCTGTAAATATCGTTATCGGTTTTTTTTGCTTATAATGAAAACTGATAAAAATAATGCCTGGATTTCACTGAATAAATGCTGTATATAGGCCTATGGGCTCCTGGGACATTTACCGGCGCGTAAATGATGACCTCATCAGGAAAATGTTTCCTTTTTTTGCACTTTACCTCAAGCCTAAAGTATTATTTATAGCTCAAAGAAATGTGCAGTTTTCAAAATTGTACAGTATAGTTTCCACATTGTGAATTAATTCAATTAAGGTGATTGAGTTTTAGTTAAAGAAACAGTTCTTGAAGCATCCTACAAATGCAGGCTAATTTAACACTGAAAAAAAAAGGAGTAGCCTATCTGTTATTTTAGTTGGCTCTACATGCTGCTATGCTGCACATAGTTGTACAGGTACAATGTTTTACAATTTGTGAAGAAGTCAAATTTGCCCTATTTGTAGGGAGCATTGTCAAGATTATCTCAGGGAGAGTGTGATCCAAACTGTTGTTTGAGACAATTAAAAAATAAATAAATATGGCACTTTTTCCATAACTTAAGTTGAAGTAGTTTTCTTATTTTGCACAGACAATGTTTACTTTTAGAAAGCCTTGTTGCCTTTGAAAATGCATCCAGTGGGGCGTCTCAATAAAATTAGGCATGTGTTAATTCCACGACAGGAGATATGTGATGTTACCAAAATTAGTTTTGAGGAAAAATAGCCCGCATATATTGGTATCGGTAGATATCGGAATCGGAAATTGAGAGTTGGACAATATCGGCATATCGGATATCGGCAAAAAAGCCACTATCGGACATCCCTACTTTATTGTTTTATTTATTGGTGGTTTTGCAAACAACGAAACTGGTGCACTACCACCACCAAGTGATAAAAGTGACAGTTTGCTAAGTCAGTGGATCCCGCCAAGTACGTTACTGTAATGGAGATCCAGCAGCTGAAGGTTGGTCCTGTTATGATACCAGCCTCCCCTCTAATGGAAACAAAGGTACTGGACACACAAAGGTTCTGTTGTTGAGCTACAAATGACACACACTGCTCAGTTTTCATGGTTTTGTCACCCACAATTTTTTTTTAAATTTTTATATTGACTTTCATTTGGACTCTTGGCCATTTATGGTGATTTTTTTTTTTCTTTTCTTTTTTTTTTTTCAAATGCTCTACATGAAAATCAAATTAGCTAAGTCAGTGACCTCTCTTAAATTCCATCATAAAACTTCATAAAAGTTTTCATATCCATCATAAAAATTTCCGTTTAAATTCTGTTTAACGTTAACTATATTGTTTATTAGGCATGTTCGTGCCTGGCAGGGGTTCGGGGATAATGAACTCCTGTACGGTTGCTCCTTTATTGCTCATCAGTCAAAGGATGATCTTGACGTATCCTTCTTTGCATAATCAGGATCCAGAAGAGTTTCCAAAACTGATGATGATAACAACCTTGGCTGTTGTCTCAGCCAGTGATAATGAAGTCTGTCTTGGCTAACAAGCACAATGCAGCTGCCGCGGTCACGTGCTCAGCTCTCTCGACAAAAATCCTAAGCAGCAGACAATCTTAAGGCCCCCCCCACATGTTAGTTCGTAATGAGAATAATGGTTCATCACACCATGACACCTCTGCGATGGTAACAATGTATGATGCTCTCTCTTCCCCTGATGGTTTTTGCCACTCATACACACTAACACACGCGAACACACACACATTCAGACGGCATGTTGCTTTGGTGTGACTTCTGTATCCACTTTGCCTGCTTCACTAATGTCACACTGTGCGCCTCAGCAGGAATTTTATTGGCACTGCCCTGAAAATACCATTGCATTATTCACTGAACCAAATGAATCTGTGGTCTGTGAAATCATTCAAGGGGTGTAATGATGAGCTATCACAGATGTGTTCTAGCTTTTATGGCGATAAAACACACTGATAGAGTTAGGGACGTGAATATGCTGACACTTTGGAATATGAAAAGCTGCCACAGCAGAGTCGGGATGCTCTGCACCTCCTATTTTTTTTTTTTTTTTAGGCAGCAGACGCATTCATTAAACCCCAAAGGTACCCAGTGGATGTCTGTGCACAGCCTGTAATGATTATTATAGGCTGTTTAATTTTACAATGACCTGACATCTTTATTTATTTTTGTTGTGTATATGTTTATACAAAGAATTCACAATCCAATCGTGTCTTTTCATTAATATATGGCCCTGCACTAAAGTTAATATCCCATCTTTTAATATTGTGTTAAAACAAACCTGAATAAATATCTAACACGGTGTAGTCATTGATATTTCAAAGAGAATACGTTTTGTTGTGCTTGAGTATTAATAGAGGTTACCAGAGAATGGCAAATGGTGCTTTTTTTATTATCTGCTCGGTTTCAGTTGCATTTGGGGATTTTTGCAGACATGACCGCTTTCCAAAGCAACACCTCAAAACAAGCGATACAGATCATCAGTTTTACGTCATTTTCAGTCTTCGAACAATCATCCTGTACTACTGCGATGCTGCAGTAGTGTACATCACAAAGCTCCAAAGCAAACAAGCTGCACATCCATCCCTTCATGGCTGACACAAAGGTCCTTGTCTTTTAGACGAGGAAAAGTCACACTGACGGCTACACGAGTGGTGATCATGTTTAGTTTCCCTGGAATAATTGGAGGAAGCCACTAGTGTGGGACAAACCAGGAAGGCACAGATCTGCAAAGCCTCGGATGAGCGTGAGTGCTGCCTCTTTGCGTTGTCATGTCCCACAGCACCTGGGTAGCTTCTATTGATATCAACATTTAACAGCACCAACTCACGTTAAATATACTTTGTGCACAGCTGCTACGCAGAAGTATAAATCAACCTTTTGCTTCAGGACCCTGATGGCAGTAGACTTGCCCGACTGCAGTGTATTTATCCCCGCCAGTGGGAGACGGACCAACCGGCTCGTTCCAGGGACCTCAGTTCTTCAGATACAGTCTAAGGGGAAGATTGGAAATCTGTCTTAAATGCTTTCCACTTAGGAATCATCTTTCTCTTGTCTTTCCTTAAAGGTTCAACTTCACCTTGTTTGGAGATGGTTTCATAACCATTTCCAGATTGATGTGTTATGACTATTAGTTCTCTAAAACCATTGCTTATGTCTTTCCCATATTCAAGATTCAAGATTCAAAGATTCAAAGTGTTTATTGTCATATGTGCAGATAGAAAGCAAGTTCCCTTGCACAATGAAATTCTTACATTGCTGCCCGCGTGGAATGCCAAAACACACCTAAAACTAATATAAAAAAAAAAATAAAATAAAATAAAATAAAATAAAATAAAATAAAATAAAATAAAATAATATAACTAGTGCAAAGAAGTAGTACAGAAGTACTTGTTTGTTTGTTTATAAAGGAGACGGTATATACATATGTACAAATAATAATATTGTGTAAAGTAGGATATGTGCAAATGTGCAGTCTATTATTGAGGTCGTCCAAATCCAAATGTGCAACAGAGGAATGTGTGCAGTCTATTCTGTGAGGTATTCCGTGGGGGGGGGGAATGATAAATAGAAATAAAATAAATTAATTGTTTACACGTATGTGAATGTTTAAGACCATCAAACTGCCTAAATTTCTGCTTCTATAAAGGTCTGCACAACTGCTGGTGGCTGATGAGCAGCATCTGGCTGCAACTTATCCTCTTAAATTCTGACGAAGCAATAAAGGAGTTCTTAGTATTGGCCACATTTTTATTTAGATAATTTCCTTTTTGGCTTAATTTTTCTTAAATAAATAATAGAACAGTGAAAAAAGTTATAATTATCTGAGGTTGTATTTCTCTTGTATTAAGACTGACAACAATCAGATGAGTTTATTTTACATACAGTCATGGAAAAAATGATTAGACCACCCTTGTTTTCTTCAGTTTCTTGTTCATTTTAATGCCTGGTACAACTAAAGGTACATTTGTTTGGACAAACATAACGATAACCACAAAGATTGCTCATAAGAGTTTTATTTAAGGGCTGATATCTTACCATTTTCCATGGTTTTCTTGATTATAACCTAAATCACTTAAGTTTTTACATCAATAGCTATGGCGTTGTACTGCCAAAAACACTGCTTTTATGCATTCAGTGTTTTCTTTTCTGTCTGTTTCAGTCACATGATGACGTTTAGTGGTACCAGGTATTAAAATGAACAAGAAAGTGAAGAAAAAAATGGTGGTCTAATAATTTTTTCCATGACTGTAAGTGAATAAAGTGGATTAAAAGAGGGAGAACTAACTTTTGTACATCACTGTATGATCAGCTACTTATATTGTGTAGATGCTAATGGAAAAGGAAAGACTGAAATGAAAGACAGCAGATTAGTTCAGTAACGCAAGATTGCAAAGATGCAAAGTCACAAAGTAAACGTGAGCAATCAAAGGCAAATAGCAAATAATTACTTGATATGTTCTTGTAACAGATAGAATTCTTGTCCGTTTAAAGTTGCTTTTTTTTAAAAAAAAGGTTAATGTCAGTCTTTATGACTGACAGCAATGTTTCCCCACACCTTATTGAGCAAAGTAGGCTATTTAACCTAATGCCACCGTACGCATACGTTGCTGGAATATGCCATTAAAATAATGTTCGCCCTCAAAACAAATAATGTTTATACTCTCCAAGGTCATGCAGGAGTTGACTGTGAATTATGCGCCCGTCGCATACCCGACTGAAAGGCGGAGTAGTTACTGAAAAGACGGTAATAAATTAAAACTTCCACAGCCTTCAGCCTGCATACCCTTGTTAATTATACGCACAGGCTCTGAGAGCAGGCACACAAAGCAGGTGCATATACTAATTTGAACCGAAGCCAAACTCCATATCCCCGGCATAAGATCACACTCAAGGGTATTGTAGTCCCATGGACTCTGTGAAAGGCAAACAGCATACGATGTTCAAGGCTTGGGATGAAAAACGTGCGTTTGATAAATATCGGCAATTAAATATTTTGCTGAAAGTTACACAATGAGAACGGCGAGGACTTTATTCCCTTGTCTCCTAATAGCTCACAGTTCTAAAGGAATACTACTGCGTATCAGGTTAAAGAATAACAGCCAGGGGGATTGTGTACGCCACACTTTTCTTAGATATTACAAAAGTAGAAATGCAGTGTATTCCATCTGCAGCAGTATTTATCCAGCTACTGGGCAATCCAAAACTAAAAGCAGTGAAATCTATAGTATGTTTATGTGAGATTATACATATTTATGTACTGATTTATATGCTATGCTGATGCAGAAAGCGTCGCCCTGAAATTGAAGATGCACAGATTAAAACACGGTTTTCCCCAGATGATAAGTGGCTGTAAGAGACCAGCAGATCCTCTGATACCAGCACAGATGTGGATAAATTATTTTGCTCTGCAGTCTTTAAGGGATACACTGGAGCCACACAGCTCTAGAACACAGCCATATAAACTGGTGTATTTTCAACCAATAAATGAAGAAAAAATGAATTTTGAGTGTCAGTTCAGCAAGATCCATGCATGCCTCTTAGAACAATTTAAAACTACATATGAAAAAAAAACTTTAATTAGATACAGTTGGCTTTTAGTGTGCTATAAGAGATGCATTGATCTCAGTTTTCTCAGCTGATTCTAATTTCTCCGCGTATATCTCGACTAGTGCTAGGCAATATGACAATATATATCGTGGGGACAATATAAAAGTGTATATCGTGCCATTTCTCTTCTATCATTTCTATCGTTTCTAACCTAATTTTATCAATTATTACAGCAAATATGTAATTAAATAACCTGCAATGATAAATTTGATAGAATCATATCTACTTCTACAAAGTAGCCTTTTATGTTTGCACTTTTATTCATGGTTAATGCCTTAAACACAGTTCTCTTCAACCCTGATGTTTACTTTAGACACTTTATATTGGTTTGCAAACTTTGCACTACAAGGTTACAGCTTTCAGAAAGTTGAAAAATAATTTGTGTTTAATTTTTATAGCTGAACTTCAGTGCAAAAATGTGTTTTTCCTCTCAGAAACAGTTGTGCACTTTAAAAAAATGTGAAAGCTACTGTACCTCTGTACCTACCTGTTTTTGCTGCACTAAAATGTATGTTTGTGACAGTTCAGCTAAATGTCCTTTCAAAATTAAGTTGAAAAGTAAGCAATGAAATTTTTGTCAAACTTTTCAGAGAATAACTGAAAACATACTTTATTATGGTATATCATGATATATATCGTTATCGTGATATAAAATAGTCCATATCGTGATATATGATTTTTTACATATCGCCCAGCACTAATCTCGACCATAACAGCTACAAATCTCATGAAAAACCAATTTTTCCCTAAATCAGAGTTTATACTGCAAGTCATAGTGCTCAATTCAGATTTTATTTCTATATCTGATTGTTTTCCTGGCTTACACCGATGTGAACCCTCAGATTGTAGCCATCTTGACCGGCTGTGTGAACAGAGTCAAAAGAACGACTGCATCCAGCAGAGTGATGATGTGACAGATGAAATCACCTCCGCTGTCCGTTGGCTAACAGTAAACCTATTTAGAATACGCACCCCGCTGTACTGGCACACTGGCGGAGACAGCAGCTACAAAAATAAAGCGTCCTCTGTTTCTGCTGCTTTCTTGGAACGTAGGAAACCTGCAGCGCTGCTCCAACGTAACCATTTGTGACAGCAGCAAAGCCGGCTCATCGCGCTCTCTTTGTGTTTGTTTACAGCCGTTTTATTCGTGCAGATTACCAAAGCAACGATGAGGATAAGGGAGTGTCTGCAAGGACGGGTAAAACGGATCTATTTCCTTGCAATATATAGTGTAAACGGTCAGTCGGGAAGATTAGAGTCTGATATAAAATCGGCGCTATTAGGATGACCAGCTAATGATGGCTACTATCTGCAGAGAACAGTTTGGTTGAGTTGAGTTGAGCTGAAATGTGTCATGGAATAAAGAAACATAAAGTAGTTGATCCTCAGATAATAGATTTGGCTGTCCAGGACTGTCATGTCTTTAAGGTTGAGGAAGGACTAGCAGAACACAGACATTAGCTTGAAGCGAAACCTATACTTTGACACTGCGTCCATTGCGCCTGTCTTATTTAGTCACGATCTCTATGATTTGGTCATTTCTCACTGTGATCATCTTTGGGCACCGACAGAATGAATTTAGCTCTAATATTTCAAGTCGATTTCATCTCAGTTTTCTTTTCTTTTTTTTTGAGGTAAAATAATAGCTTTTTGGTCAAACTGTGGAAAGGATCTGATTAGACCTCATTAATATGAATGAGGTCAAAACTGAAAATCCCTAATGTCACGACACGCCCCTGCTGCCGGAGTCCCTCACCGTTAGCTCCGTGTGATTGATGCCCTCGTGTGAATCATGAGCCTGTTGCCTAGCATTCCTCCTCGCGCATCCCTCCGTCTTGTCCTCCCCTCGCTTTGTAGGTGGTTCATCGCTGTCACCACACTCACCACTGCGAGTGACTGCCTCGCAGGTTTCTGGTATCTCAGCGCCCCATCTGTCATCGCCGGTCGGGCCGGTTCCACGCCGTGCACAGGGAACATCAGGCGTGGGCCGGCCGCCCCGCCAGCTGGCCTTTCTGACTTCAGTGTACGCTCACAGTTACAGAACTGCCCAGAGATTGGATTTGTGTCAAGTCAAGCAGCAGGTTTGCGCAGATATCAGCTGTAATCTTTGTGTGTGTCCGTGTGAGGCCTCTGCTGATGGTTTTCACGGCGTCAGCAGTTATCACGTACCGGATGATTGGATGTGACCGAAGACTTCTATTCACATAACATAGCTAAACGGGAGTCTGACAGCATGGCTACAGTGAAGTACAACATACGGACCGTCGCTTTAGAAGTTATTTTTATTCCACTTGCTGGAAAAATGCAGATAGATTTTTTTGGAAATGTAGAATGGTAATGTTTTCCTCTGAGGGCTGAGCTGCTGACCGGAAAATATTTTCTTATCATTTTTGTATTTATTTAGCTTTATCACAAGGGCAAGCTCAATTTGTGTGAAAGGAAAGCCTCGTTGCTTTATTCATTTCCTTCACAATATCTGTAAGAAGGTCAGAAAATAATAGTTTGACAGGAAAATGAAGGGTGACCATGTGGGCTTGAATCAGTCTGTGTTGATAGAGGACAGGACAAAGAGGCATGTGGGTTAAAGTCTAAATGAAGTTTGTCACAAGAGAAAAATTAATAATATATGAAGACAGTCAGCTTGGAAAACAAAACAGAGTGGCAGGCAAAATCCAAATGAATTCCAAACCAAGGACGGTGGCTTTGTCTTCCTCACTGAAAGCCTTCTTAGTTTTCAGTCCTGTTTGGATGTTGTGCTGCTTTTTTAGTTACTTTAACTTTATTCATTTATTCTTTTGCCATCTATTATGATGAATACCCATAGCAATGTGAGAGTTTATATAAGTGGGAGCAGCTGATTTCAGCTGATTTCAAGAGCTCAAATGATTTTGAGCTCCCACAGCGGGAGAAAAAACAAACCTTTAAGCCAAACAGTGGCGAGGAAAAACTCCACTTTAAGAGAAAGAAACCTTAAGCAGGACCTGGATCATATGGGGGGACCTTCCTGCCGAAGGCCAGCCGGGTAAAGAAAGAAAAAGAGAGGAGAGACAGGACAGAGAGAGGAGAATACATGTTCCGTCATAAACTGTGCCAACAATGGCGTGAAAATTCAACAATGGAAGAAGAAAGTATGCGAAACACACAAGCCTTTACTGCACGAAGACTGCCTTGTTTGCAGCCCATACAGTTTGCACCGATTTCCTGGGCGCACCGACAACCAAGAAGTTAGGAAGACGTAGGTGAAAAATATCAACAGAAAGGACTTTAAAATAAATAAAATAAATAAATAAAATCCAGCGAGGATGAGCTGGACACCTCCATATAATAAACCCCGGGGTCCCCGAGCGAGCCTATCCGACTTCGGCCCCTTATCCTATCCTGAATGCCTATAAAACAATGAATGAATAAATGAATTAGGAGAATGATAAAATAAATTAAATTTAACATTAACACATAGCCTAATTTACCGCTAGCGTTAACGTTACAGTAGCATAAGCTTTATGGCTTGTTGACGTTAGTTATAGCCAGCGTTGCATTTTTCACGTATTCCCACAGTTTTTAGTGTTTGGTTATGGGAATAGATCATGCTATTTCCATAACCAATCATTAAAAACAGCGATAAACTACCTTCACCTGTAACTGGAGGCCACTGCCTAACATCATCAATCCAAGACATGTCTGTGTTATCCGTAACAGATGCTCCACGCTGCTGTGTTTGGGTTACTAGGTGGAGCGCCGCACACTCCAGTTATGTTTGGGCCACTAGGGGGCGCATGTCCACAATTTTTAAGTCGAAAAAGTGTATACGTCTCGCCATCACCCGGTGCCGATGCTACGTGTGACATCATCAGCTTAGTTGCCGCTGACCAACCGGACACAACCACCCAGTGGGTTTGTGGCCACATGAGGAGATTTCAACCACACCTCTCTCTGCTGCAGGGAGGGAGACAGGGAATTATTGAGGTCAGTACAAAAACAACAAGATTAGAGAAAACAAGGAGGTTTGTAGGAGAAACCTGGAGAACAAGATCCAGCAACGCAAGGTATGAGATGTGTGGTCAGGCATGAAGATCGCAGACTTCAGGCAGAAGGAGGATCAGATAGATGGAAGTCTGGACTGAGCCAATGAACTGAAATGATTCTTCATCACGTTCAGTTCAGAGATAAGCTCAGCATCCTCCTTTCCTGCCCTAAAGCCAAACAGACCTCCCACCCTCCCTTGACCCACAGCTTACCCGTCACATCTCAGCTGTCTCATCTTCCACCTCAGCCATGGACCTTGCTGCTGCCTCTCCCTCCTGCCTGTCTGTCTCTAGCTTTCAGGTGAATGGATGGTGTCAGCGCCAGAGTCCTGAAAGCCTGTGCAGACCAGCAGACCACCTCTTCAACTTCAGCCTGAGCCAGGAGAAGGTTCCAGTGCTGTGGAGGACATCCTGCTTTGTTCCAGTACCAAAAATATTTCATCCATCTTCTCCTACTGACTATAGACCTGTAGCCCTAACATCCCACGTCACGAAGGTCCTGAGAGACTTTTATCGACTCACCTGAATAAGCAAACAAGCACCTTCCAGGACTCGCTGCAGTTTGCTTATCATCCTGGAGTTGGAGTTGAAGATCATACAGCTGCTTCAACAATCCCACAGTCATCTGGACAAACCAGGCAGCAACTGGTACCCTTCTCATTCACAGCCATCTCCAGTAGTACAGAACATACCAAACCTACCACAAACAAGGCGTGGCCCCGCCTTGTTTGCTTTACGTGATGACTGAGTCATGATGGTTGCAGAACTGCGGACCAACATGTTTTTACTGCAAAACCGACAAGTTGTTTACTAGCAGTCCCACTCCCATGCAGTGGCGTATCCAGGACATTTTTACTGGGGTTGCAAGATGGGACACAGAGCCTGACTGGGGAGAACCTTTATGAATGGCATATGATCAAAATTGCATTGCTTTGCATCAACATCTACACATATATTAATAATTTAATTCTAGAACTCATGTTAGCATTCATTGAATTGTCAGACTGTTGTTTTGACATTTGACAATTTTCTATTCCTGTTCCATTTCAACCTATTATGGTAGTTACACATTTTCAGAGCCATTCTCATTGTAGAACATTAAAGTCCTCAACAAAATCAATCTGCCAATAATATCAGGTATAATGTATAATCATTAAAAAATACAGGTCAAAAGTAATGATACTTTTGAATATTTATTTATATAACTGATAAATAAGTCAAACACAATATGATAACAATACACTATGTTCAACAACACCCTCTTCTATAAACTTTTAAAGTCAAGAACAATAAGAGGTTCCCAATAAGCACTTGCTTTTGTATTGCACTGCACAGTTAGGTACTTTTGCAAGAACCACAATCAATAACATGCCACTTTTAAAAAAGATTAATTCTCCTGTTTTTCTGATTGCTTGCAAAAAGTTGGATAAACTTGTCCATGTCAAGAGACTTAGCTCTTCTAGCTTCAATGCTAAGGATACTCAAGTTGCTCAGTCTGTATTTCACTTTGCTGTGTCCTTGCAAAAGCCTCCTTGCTTGGTGGAGTTCATGACTGAGATCCTCAGAATCACTTTCTCCTAAGCGACAACAGCCCCCCTCCCCTCCCGCCCGCCCCGTATATAACGTATATAACTTTATCTACTGAACACACACATCTGTAAAAAGCTTTAGACACCTCCGTAATTAATTAAGAAAACATGGCGTTTCATTTTTCATGTCACTATCAACGTAGCAATAGCTAAAAAATGGTAAATGCGGTGCAGGGTCTAGCTAGCTGCTGTTAGCATGCTACATGAACGTTTTCACATTCAGGTGGAAATTCGGGATAAATTCAACGTTAGATGACCATACCTCTCCGTTTTTTGATGATCAATTCACGTTGGCTGGTTGTCACCGTCTGATTGACTAGCACCTTCTAGAAGCGTTCTGCCCATCAGCCTCGCGACCAGTAACTGACGCTGCTGACCACAGCTCAGCACAGGGTGGCCAATGAGATTTCAGGGGTGGCCGAGGCCACCCCAGGCCACCCCCCAAAATCACCACTGCTCCTATGTAGACCATTTTGAAAGTCTTTTATTATTATCAGTCTGGTCGTCTCTGCCTACGTCACATGCTTCGTTTCTCTGATTGGTTGTATACCAATCTAATGGTGTCCAGAGGCATTACTTCTGCATCTGTTAGCACTAACCCTTTAAAGCCAAAGACTTGACCAGACTAGTTATCTGTCTCAGAGTAGAAGAACTGCACGGCTTTCAAGGCTACATAAATATAGATGTGGAGAAAACCTAGAAAAAAATGTAACTTGGATGCACATGGAAAAAAATTAATTAAATAAATCAAGAAACAAGACAGTGACACATGACCACTTATCTACTAATCTGTGTATATAATGGACAATGATGTCCAACAGTCAGCCAGAAAATGTGCTTTTACTAACCATCCTTGTTCTATGAAATTACTTACAGCTACCATGTCTCGCTTCAGTAACTTTGCGATGCATCCTGAGACAGTTTTGCACATGTCAGGATCTCAGCTGGTGAATTTGATCCCCTTTTTTTAGTGGATAAAATTTACACATTGAAAATCTTAGCACTCAAACTCGATGCTGAACAGCAAACAGAGTGCAGTATGCTCTGACGGCTGTTTCAGACGCAGCTCCAGTTTGTACAGTGCATGACCCTGGGACAACACAATGACAAAGTAAGGACCGGGATAGAGAGATTAACGACCCCAGACCTTTTCAGCCACTCAGCATCATCCTGCAGTGTGTAAATGGCTGTCGGCACCGAGTCTTTTGTAACGAAGCAAGATCCCACAGGTAAAGCACATGCACGCAGGTGTGACGACACAGTCAGGATTTCAGAACTCCTGTGTGGTTTTGGTATGATGGCATTTCTTGTGTACTCCACATTGTTAATGTTATTATTCAGCAGAATTGACAAAAAATAATGGGTGGGCTATCTTACGTTTGAATACCATGGTTGATCTTGATTTTTTTTATAATGTGACACATCCAAGCTCAGAAGCTCAGATCATTTCAAGAAATAAATAAGAGCATTGTCTAAACCCATTCTAAGTGTGACACAAGAAGAATCTGATGCATTTATTTCCAACTGGACTAAAAACCAAATTATCTTAAAAATTACAGAGTATTATGCAAAGTGTACCAAAAGGGTTGAATTTTTCATGAGGGTCTGAACGGGGACTACTGCATTGAAGGATGTTCATTGTGTGTGTCTGTGTTCGGTGCTCTAATCCAGGGAAGATCATCTCCATAGAAACCAGTGCTTTGCGAGCAACAGGCCGGCCTGGCTGGGAGGACCTGGTCAGGAGATGCATCTATGCCTTCTTTCAGCCGCAGGGGAAAGAGCCCTCCCACGCCAAGAAGCTGCTGCATGAGGGTGAGGAGCCAGAATTGATTGTTCACGTCCTCTTCCAAAAAAAAAAAAATATATATATAATGTTTTCAAATCAAACATGTTCTTTGCCATCCCTGTCATGGTTTAGCAGCGCTATCACAATAGTATAAACTGAAATGACTTTTCCAGCTTGCTCAGTTCAAGTTGTAAACACATTCAAAAGTGGCCTGTTGTATATGCAGATTCAACAAGCAGAAACCCTTGAAAGGAGAAATGGAAAAGTGAATTTGAATGATTTGTTATTTTGTTGTCACTCTGATTTTTGTTTTGTTTTTTTTTTCCATTACAAGGTATTAGGCTTGGGCGGTATCCAAATTTTGATACCGTCAAACTTCCCTCACATTTTACCGGGGTATACCGTATTGCCGCGACTATTAAGGCGAACAAACACCACCGGCGGACGCCGCGCGTCAAAACAGCCCCCCCCCCCCCCCCCCCCCCCCCATTATGTGCGCCGCCACGGGACTTTACGCCTGAAAAAAAAAAGGCGAGTTTACCTCGAAACAGCAGTTTCAGTGCTTCAATATAAAGTTGGCTCAACTACAGTTGTTATTTATTTGTGTATTTCTCGCTTTTCACTGTAGTTTTAACTGTTCCTTCTCTGCTGCAGCTGCCTGCAGCCTGTCTCCTGCAGCGCTGAAACGCGCTTTACAGTAAAGTGTCTGATGCGGGACGTTTTACTTCCTATAAATTCTTCAACATAAAAGTCCAACATCATTAGTTTCATTAGAAGCTTTTATTTTGAAGCAGCAAACTCAGGAAGTGTTGTTTTCATAGTCAGTACCTTAACAGGACGAGTCAAACGGGCGAGCGAGTCAGCTGCGAGCGAACATGAGTAAACGGTAAAATAAAGCAGAACACACAGCGATACAGGAGAGAAACTAAACTTTAAACCACAGAAATCATTCATTGCATTTTTAAGACGGTATTGAAACTGATACCGCTGCTATTTTTGAATACCGGAAGTATACGGTATTACCGTAATACCGCCCAAGCCTACAAGGTATGTAGAACTCTGTTAGCTTGGATACCTGTGGGACATGAAAAGGGAAGAAAACAAATCTAAATCTATTTTTTGTGTTTTTCTCTTCCCCTTTTTGTGTTCATGTTAAAGTGATGACCCACGGCACTGCTATCAGCCCGCTGTACCATTTCACATTAAGTGACGGCACTCCGCTCAGCGCTCAGACTCGCTGCAAGTTCTGCTGCCCCCCCAACCCTGACGTACAGCCCTTCATTGTGGCTATTCACACTATTGACAGGTAGGTGCTGTGATGACAGGTATGAATCCACAGAGCAATTCTCCTGTTTGTACACATCAGTGATAAAAAAAAAAAAGTCCATTCTTGAGCTCAGTGCAAAGATGTTGTCAGCTGTTGATTTTTATTAACGCATACCTGCACCAGAAACTTTAAGTGAACTCTTAAAAATGTTGAGGGACAAAATGTGTGCATCCATTGTAGTCAGATGGTTAAAATGGTACACCAAAACTTATTTGTCAAAAAATGTTTTTATCCTCATGTGTGCACATTGACATTACTCTTTGTAAGAAAACAAAACATGT
>JAGFBZ010002124.1:0-48168 GCA_018398805.1 Hirundichthys speculiger
ATATTACTGTCACATGCAGTTTCTCAGAATTTCAAGTTTGATAATTTCTCACATCAAATTTGTTTTCTTTGTGAAATCAGTGCTGTTCTTTCATAGAAATGTGTCCCTGGACTTACATGAGCTCCTCTTTTGTAGGTTGTCAGGATTCATGCTTCCGTCTCCCATCGTCAGCAGCGGATCCATATTGGCCTTGTGGTTTACCACAGACTTTGCTGTGAGTGCGCAGGGCTTCAAAGCTGTATATGAAGGTAAGAACAAGTTTCAGTGGACATAATGGTGAGTGATTTGCTGGCCGTGATGTACAAAAACCTTCTGAGGTCCCTTTGAGCTGCGAGTGACAAATCTGACCTCTGACTGAAATGAGTTTGAAAATGTATTCCAGAAGACAGAGCAATTTCAGGAAACATTAACACATTGTTCTATTTAAATTAAAAGGATGATTGCTAGTGTTGTTGTTTGGGAAGAAGCATTCTATTCAAAAATAGCAGGAGTGGTTGATGATGTTTAGAGGGATGCTAGCAGTTGTTGTTGGTGTGAGGACCTGAAAACAAGGCTCTATTCGATCAGTACTGAATCTAATGCCTTTATAGAGATTTTTTTTTTTTTTTTTTTTTTTTTTTTTAGTTTACTCAGTTGGATGTATCACTTTTTAGTCCTTGATACGCAAGATAGCGGACAGTCATTGTGATGAAGGATAAAGATAAACTTATGTTTTGTGGGCCAGTCTTGACCTGCAGCTCAGAGGTGTTGCCATGGTAGACTACTAATCAGTTGGGAATACTGTAGATCTGCATTGATGTGGCCTTCTTTTTTTTCTGCAATGAGAGCTTCATTTTTTTACATACGGTCTTGTATTATTGCTAGGTCCCCGGCCTGTAGAGCAACCGAGAGGTCATGTGACACATTCCCCCCTTTCTTGTCAGCATAAGATGCCAGTTAGTTTTCTGAGACCTGAGCAGTGTGTGAAATAACCATTAAAATGTCACTAGAATATACCCTATATTTATTAAAAAACAAAACTATAAATGGCTGTCAGAAAAACTGCCCAGTAAAAAAGGATAAAGACTAGATTACCAGTATTTTCTACAAATGCTATTATTAGGGTACCTTCTTCTTAGGGCATTATGCGCTCAACAAACCAGTTCTGCTGCAAAACAAAATGTAGTAGACATCAAAATTATTTTAGCTGCGTTTATAACATCATTACACAGTTTGTGTCAAAATGCCAACTCAGAGACAAAGCCAAATGTAACACATTTCTGATTCTTTCTGTAGCCTATTAACCTCTTAGAGCTGTTGTTTAAAACACATCCAGTAATTTAGTCAATAAGACAATATGCTCTGGTAAGAGTGATGCAAGTATCGTGAAGCAGGGGAAACTCTGACAAGCTCTTGTTCTTCTTTTGGCTTTTTATTTTATGTGTTGCCACAGTACATCATCCATTTAAAAGTTAAAATGTACTGATAGCAAACATATACGAGTTAAATGGCTTCCAGGACAAATGAAACCTATTTAAGTTGGAAACAAAACATTGCCCTAGCTTCTCATGTAATGCAATGTTACATGTAATAAGGTTAAAGGTTAATGATATTAATTTCATGAGTAATGTCTTTAACTAATTTTTGTTCATGGACTTCTGGAAATCCCCTTCCATAATGGTTCCTCCACTTTTTGATTTTCCTCATGGGTTTTCTAATGCCTGAGATATTAACTAATTAATCAAATACTTATTAATTAGCAATTCATCAAGAGCTCCCTGGAAACATTACTTATGGATCTTTGTTCTTTCATCATGGTGGCCTTTCTCACTTGTCCACATCGTCTCCTCCTTTTGTTTAGTGTATAGTCTCAGGATGCTGGACAAAGGCTAAAACCCTCAATGCATTATAATGATGGTTGCTACTCCAGCAGGGCATCTTAAAAGTAGCAGGGCATATTGTATTGGTGGCTCTGACTTTGTTCTTTCCATCGTGCTTGCTCTTCAGGATCTGCTCCACCTTTTTTAGGCATTTTGATGTGACTGGCCTACTTGCAGCACCGCTATAGGTGCTACGATTACAGCATTGGGATCATTTTACTTCTGAATGATATCATTTTATCTGACCTGAATGACATTCTAATATTGTTGTTGTATGCCATGGTGAAGTGGATCAGTGAGGCATATTGTTATTTCATAGCACCATATGTCATCTATCTTGAAGGTGTCTGATGATAGCTTCACTTTGTAAAGCAACTCGTCACTTTGAGGCAACTCTTCACTATGACCTGGTTGAAGGGGTTAAGGCCGATGTAGAAAAGCAACTGGGACAGAGCATTACCATTGTGTATAGCACACTCCATGCTAACTTGTGTTACCACAAGTTTGTATTGAAAGCTTCTATAGCACTGTGTTAATCTTGCTGAGTTCCAAGCGTTCCAGTGGTCACGTGCACAGCGTGGAGTTATAGGTTTTCTTATCCTCAGTCCAAGCAGTGAACACATTCATCCGACAGATCTTGCAGTCTCCAGTGACTGTTCTTTTCACCAGAATCATTAGATATTGACTAATCTCTTTGTGCATGCATGTAAAGAAAAATATATACATATATAAATATATAATCCTTTGTTTTTTTGTGTCACATCTGCCATGTGATTATTCTGGATACACGCGAGAACATAGTGTATTGTTATGACAAACTGTTGAAGTTTTGTAACAACAACAACAACAACAACAACAAAAGAAAACAAAGAAAAGAGATAATGAAGTTTGATCACAATGATGACACTTTTCAGCATTATATTTTACCAGTTTAAAGTGTCATAGCTAGCTCTAAGTTAAACTGATACTTGTACATGTAAAAACACAAACTGCTCTTATGTATCCAATAGCACCATTTTGACTCCCAGTTCATCTAGTTAATTTGTTCAGCTCATCTCAAGGAACTTTAATATTAAATATATTACATAAAAAATGTAATTATATGTGTTATGAATAGGACATGGTTAAAGATTAAATATTAATGGGTCTTGCGTATGTCAGGAAGATCTCCACAGTGTACCTGGTCAGACTGACAAACTAACAGGAAGGTTTATACTTTTGTTTGCCCTTTATAACAGCACAAGAGAGCAGAGGTTAAATATGTATGAACTTATACCACAGTTTGTATAGGACCTAATGCTATTCTAGAAACATATTTACCATATTTGCACAACCATTTGAGACCTTACATCCAACCTCATTGCATTTTATTTCCACTACCTGCCTTTAGATATGATTGACATTGACATATTTACAGCCTTGCAATTCAAACTATTTTCTTGCATTTATGAATACATGTTTTCAAAACAATAATTTTAAATGAACAGACAAGCTTCTGTTCCACGCGCTCTCTCAGTCTTTTGTCTTTTTCACTTTAACATCTTCATCCATCCTCACACACTTTTGTTCAGTTAAACTGATTCAGCCGAACAAAGAAATTTATTTAGCCCCATCTTTTTTTATTGTCCGTAAGAGTCTCCCTGTCAGTTCACCTGCCTCTTAACAAAAAGGCAAAAAACACGTTCTTACAACAAATCTTTGCTCAATTTAATATTCTATTTTAAGAAACCACACAAGACTGAGTACATATCATAATTTAAAAAAAAAAATGAAAGAGGTTGAGGAACCAAATCAAGCTACGAATGGTGGAAGGAAAAACAAACAAAAACAAAACAACAAAATTGCAGGATAAGACAGACAAGATAGTTATTGATTACTCAGGTCTGCAGCAGAAAGCAAAACAGAGGAGAACAGAGAAGAAGTGTTTGTGGAGAGATGACGAGGAATATAATAGAGACGTAAAAAGAGGTTGGGTGGGGATCAGATACTTTTTTATTTCTAGTTTGTTGTAATCATCACAAGTTTATTCAAGAGGATAAACATCCTTTGAACAGTTTGCTCTACATGTGACAAAAAAAATGGGTAAAAAGCATGCAAAGGCTTGAATTACACAATAATACAATTGCAGCTGCTTCATTGTTGTATCTGCAAGCATATACATATGTTTGGAATAAAATGGATGAAGGTCTAAGTTTTAGATCTACTAGAGCCATCACTCCACATCTAGTGTTTTTTGAAAGGAAAAGATGTCTCTAAGCACATTTCTGTCGTAGCTATGACTTTAAGGCTTGTATAATAACTTCGATGCCAAGTAAAAGTTAAATGCTAAATTGCTTTATAGTTGTCACTTAGCAACTCAGAGCACCACCAGAATTTCCCTTCAGTTTGTGTTAAGTATTTTTACCTGTAATAGGAGACCGGTGGCCTCACATTCTTGCTTATTGCACATTTACTGACCTCACATATTAAACAGAAAAATAAACTACATTTTAATAAAATTAATTTCAAATCATGTCTAAAAAAAGAGAACTAATTTAATTCATAGGTTTCATTAATTATAAATTCTATTCTGTGTGTTTACAAGTTCAAGCAGATCAAAGCATTTTTTCCCTAATTTCCGGGTGTTGGATCAATACCCAGCATGTTCACGTTAGTGTGTGTCAATTTTACACTTGATAAGAACATGTGGATCGTGACCTGAATATGTGTAAAATTGGACAAAGGTTCATTCCCTTTGGTGTTGGTAGTCCCAGTGTTTCCTTTTCTCTCTTCCTCTCTGTTACGCTGACTGTTGTTGAATCCATACAGAAACACTTGTAGGAGCTTCCAAATCTTGCCGACTTGAAGCAAAGCTTTGTAGTTTGCAATCAGCCATTGCACATGCAAAATGATCTCAGCCCTTATGCAGGTATTTTGTAACCTTACACACAGTGTACCAAATAAATGTGCCAAATATACCAGCCAGGGGTGGCTGTAGCTCAGTTGGTAGAGCGGGTCGGCCAGTCACTGTAAGGATGGTGATTTGATTCCGGCTCAAACTGTCCACAATCCAAAGTGTTCTTGGGCAAGACACTGAACCCTAACTTATCCCCAGTGGGTCTGGCAGTGCCTTGCATGGCAGCAGCCACCCACTGGTGTGTGTGTGAATGGGTGAATGAAAGGCCATTGTAAACCACTTTGAGAGTGTGGAGAAAGTAGTATATAAGTGCAGTCCATTTACTATTTCAATATACCAAAAAAGTACACACAGTACTCTAATTGGTGCTTTTTTTTTCCCACCAACTTTTGCCTCCTTAAAGTCTTAGAGCCGTAAAAAAAAAAAAAAATCAATGGAGAAAGTTCACCTCCACTAAAAAGGCCATACTAATAATGCTATTGGTATTGGTAGTTTGCAGAAGAAGTGGTTTTAAAAAGGCTGGGATGCACAGTTAGAGTGAGGCGAGGAAGAAGGAACTGGCTCAAACAAGACTGAATGAAAATAGAGTTTTTTCGTCTGGCTGCATTTGGAAATAGGAGACTTGCATAAAAAGCTGATTTGTGGATATGGCAGGTGGAGCCTGTCACCTGCGCACCAGTCGTGAAAATTAAGCAGAGGGAAGGGAGGACAGGAAAATCCTGCCTCGGGGGATGAGGACTTGGTAGGTATGACAATTCATTGTAAAATTAAGCCTGTATTTGATACACAAATTAGACCTGCAAAAGATATGGTGTGTGAGGGCTGTGAAGCAGAAAAAAATCTAAACATCGAGGACTTCTTTGCATATTTTCAATTAAATAAATGATTTATGATGAATAAGATAAGGCATTCTTGGAATTTAAATAAGAGTAAGTTATTAAGCTTGGAATTCAAAGAAATACACAATACCTGGTGAAAAACACATTTTTGAAAAAAACATTTCAAAAGATAAATGGCTACATGACTGGAGAAAACAGCAATGTACAATATCTGAAAGACCAAAAATCTAACTGCATTTTTTATGGCACCTGAAATTAAGACCAAATAACTACTATAGGAATAGATGTGGAGCAATAAATGTACATCAATGTAAACCAGCTTGGCCCTATTCACAGCATGACTCAGGGATGATTAAGGGTTTCCTCTACAAGCTTTAAAGCTCTATAAGCTTTACCTCTAGCTATAAACCTTACCTGCTGTAACTTTAGGAACAACAAATAAGCCTGCTGATGGTCAAATGCAATTTTGGAAAACCATGAAACTATGACTTTTTAAAATACAGTGTATTTGGTCATCAAGAGTCTTGTATATGATTTTTCCACCTCTATTAGATGTCTCCTTTAATTTTTAGTTCTATCATATATCACATGTACCTTTAGCAGTGCTTGATTTATTCCTGTTTTTTCTGATAATGATAATAATAATAACTAGAAAATTTCGGAGAAATTTTGATATGTGCATGCCCGCTTGCAGCACATTTATTGTCGCTTGCTGCTGCTTAATGCACGTCCATCTTCAGAGCAGGGTCATGTTTGGATGTGTTACCTGTTACGCTCTTATGCAACATTTTCATGGGCCAACATCAGTGTGTGACCTCAGAAATGCACTTCTGGAAGAATGGTCAAAAATCCCCAATAAACACACTTCCTAGGAGTGTTGAAGCTGTTCATGCTGCAAAGGGTGGAGCCACATCATATTGATTAGGAATGGGATGAACTAAATGGTCAAACTCCGCCCCCAAAGGTCGAGGTCATCATAGGGAGGGTCAGTGATGTCAAGCCTACCCACCAATAACCCACTAGTGAAAATAGCATGTCTCTAGCCCACACAGAGGCTGAGAAATGGGATTTGTGGCGTGCGTGATGGCGAAAACTCCGCCCCCAAAGGTCGAGGTCATCATAGGGAGGGTCAGTGATGTCAAGGCTACCCACTAGTAACCCACTAGAGAAAAAAGCATGTCTCTAGCCCACACAGAGGCTGAGAAATGGGATTCGTGGCATGCGTGATGTCGAAACTCCGCCCCCAAAGGTCGAGGTCATCATAGGGAGGGTCAGTGAAGTTAAGGCTACCCACTAGTAACCCACGAGAGAAAATAGCATGTCTCTAGCCCACACAGAGGCTGAGAAATGAGATTCGTGGCGTGCGTGATGGTGAAACTCCGCCCCCAAAGGTCGAGGTCATCATAGGGAGGGTCAGTGATGTCAAGGCTACCCACTAGTAACCCACTAGAGAAAAAAGCATGTCTCTAGCCCACACAGAGGCTGAGAAATGGGATTCGTGGCGTGCGTGATGGCGAAACTCCGCCCCCAAAGGTCGAGGTCATCATAGGGAGGGTCAGTGATGTCAAGGCTACCCACTAGTAACCCACTAGAGAAAAAAGCATGTCTCTAGCCCACACAGAGGCTGAGAAATGGGATTCGTGGCGTGCGTGATGGCGAAACTCCGCCCCCAAAGGTCAAGGTCATCATAGGGAGGGTCAGTGATGTCAAGGCTACCCATTAGTAACCCACTAGAGAAAAAAGCATGTTTCTAGCCCACACAGAGGCTGAGAAATGGGAGTGCAAAGACATGTCTTAAAAAATCATAAAACGTAAATCGCGATTTCTCAGAGACGATAAATCACAACAATACACGGCTTCAGTATGTTATCGTTCCAAGTCTTGTGACCCGTTTAAAGTTTGAATGGTGTCTCTGCGATAAAATATGGCTGAGCTATAGAGCTCCAAAGAAAGCTGATTTTTATCGGTTTTTGGCATCTAGCGTCGCCATGGTAACACTTTTGACGGAGAAAAGTAATAGCACACATCGCACGGTCGAGACCTATGTTTTGATATATGTCATGCATGTGTGCACCTTACGGTTATGCCCCTTCGCAGAGGGCCATTTTACCCTCTGCTTCGCAGAGGGCCATTTTACTGCATAAGTAGAAGATTTAGGAGAAATTTTGAGGCGTGGCCAATTAAGCCGCCCGTCAGCGGATAACCTGATAGAAGACTTCTGGGATATTGACCTTCTGGGCCAACATCAGTGTGTGACCTCAGAAATGCACTTCTGGAAGAATGGTCAAAAATCCCCAATAAACACACTTCCTAGAAGTGTTGAAGCTGTTCATGCTGCAAAGGGTGGAGCCACATCATATTGATTAGGAATGGGATGAACTAAAGCTCATATGTGAGTCAAGGCTGTGATCATTCTCATAATATATCATATACTGTGCCTGAAGAACAGGCAGAAAGGGGCGGGGCTTCAGGGGAGCCAGTCACATGTGCGGCTCCTCCTGCGTGTGTATGTGTGTCTGTGAGAGGGGAGAGAGAAAAAAAAGGCAGTTACCACCTAATTACACTGTGTCCAGTCAGTCCAAACCTGGATTTCTGTGTCCGAACAAACGGCTGTAATTCAAAGGCTGAATAAGTTTTTGAAAAAATTCTTGAACCGTGAGCGCCACAAGGCTTTCAGCTACGCGGTGATATATATTTTATTTAGTAAATGTTTTCCGTTTTTAAACTAGAGCAGTTTTAAAAAGTATAATTTTACCCTCTGGGGCAGTAGGCTGTCGATTCTGTCAAAGTCCGATTTTCCATGTCCCGAACAAACTGCTCTAATTCAAAAACCGATTAAGTTTTTGAAAAAATTCTTGAACCGTGAGCGCCACAAGGCTTTCAGCATTACAGGGATATATTTATTTTTTCTCAAATGTCTACGGTTTTTAAATTACGGCAGTGTAAAAATATATAACTTTTTCCTGTCAGACGAGACTTTTGAAAAATTTCCCCATAGAAATATATAGGAGCCGGCAAGGACCACCTTGAACTCTAGGTTGATTTGACGGAAAACTAAACACCACACAGACACAGAAGTCACATCATCTGAAAGAGGACAAAAATGCCTACGTTTTGATGTATAATTTATGTAGGTTGAGCAAAAGGAGTGGACGTGAAAAAGGAAAAGGCAGTTTACATTTTTTTTTTCTTCTCTCCTCGGAGCTAGAGTGCGTGATGACATCACTAGAGTGACGAGGGTTTTTTGAAGATCTTGGAAAAATCATAAAACGTAAATCGCGATTTCTCAAAGACTGTAAATCACAACAATACACGGCTTCAGTATGTCATAGGTCAAAGTCTTGTGACCCGTTTAAACTTCGAATGGTGTCTCTGTGATGAAATATGGCTGAGCTATAGAGCTCCAAAGAGGGCTGGGTTTGAGCTGATTTGAGCAGATTTGCTCGGAATCCGGCAAAATCCCATTCATTTCTATGGGACAAAAAGTCGCCGTTTTTGGCGTCTAGCGTCGCCACGGTAACACTTTTGACGGAGAAAAGTAATAGCACACATCGCACGGTCGAGACCTACGTTTTGATATATTTCATGCATGTGTGCACCTTACGGTTATGGCCCTATTAACGGACAAAATATGATGCGGAATAATAATAACTAGAAAATTTCGGAGAAATTTTGATATGTGCATGCCTGCTTGCAGCACATTTATTGTTGCTTGCTGCTGCTTAATGCACGTTCATCTTCAGAGCAGGGTCATGTTTGGACGTGTTACCTGATGCTCTTATGCAACTTTTCCATGGGCCAACATCAGTGTGTGACCTCAGAAATGCACTTCTGGAAGAATGGTCAAAAATCCCCAATAAACACACTTCCTAGGAGTGTTGAAGCTGTTCATGCTGCAAAGGGTGGAGCCACATCATATTGATTAGGAATGGGATGAACTAAATGGCGAAACTCCGCCCCAAAAGTCGAGGTCATCATAGGAAGGGTCAGTGATGACAAGCCTACCCACCAGTAACCCACTAGTGAAAATAGCATGTCTCTAGCCCACACAGAGGCTGAGAAATGGGATTCGTGGCGTGCGTGATGTCGAAACTCCGCCCCCAAAGGTCGAGGTCATCATAGGGAGGGTCAGTGAAGTTAAGGCTACCCACTAGTAACCCACTAGAGAAAATAGCATGTCTCTAGCCCACACAGAGGCTGAGAAATGGGATTCGTGGCGTGCGTGATGGTGAAACTCCGCCCCCAAAGGCCGAGGTCATCATAGGGAGGGTCAGTGATGTCAAGGCTACCCACTAGAAAAACACTAGAGAAAAAAGCATGTCTCTAGCCCACACAGAGGCTGAGAAATGGGATTCGTGGCGTGCGTGATGGCCAAACTCCGCCCCAAAGGTCGAGGTCATCATAGGGAGGGTCAGTGATCTCAAGCCTACCCACCAGTAACCCACTAGTGAAAATAGCATGTCTCTAGCCCACACAGAGGCTGAGAAATGGGATTCGTGGCGTGCGTGATGGTGAAACTCCGCCCCCAAAGGTCGAGGTCATCATAGGGAGGATCAGTGATGTCAAGTCTACCCATTAGTAACCCACTAGAGAAAAAAGCATGTCTCTAGCCCACACAGAGGCTGAGAAATGGGATTCGTGGCGTGCGTGATGGCTAAACTCCGCCCCCAAAGGTCGAGGTCATCATAGGGAGGGTCAGTGATGTCAAGGCTACCCACTAATAACCCACTAGAGAAAAAAGCATGTCTCAAGCCCACACAGAGGCTGAGAAATGGGATTCGTGCGTGCGTGATGGCGAAACTCCGCCCCCAAAGGTCAAGGTCATCATAGGGGGGGTCAGTGATGTCAAGGCTACCCATTAGTAACCCACTAGAGAAAAAAGCATGTCTCTAGCCCACACAGAGGCTGAGAAATGGGAGTGCAAAGACATGTCTTAAAAAATCATAAAACGTAAATCGCGATTTCTCAGAGACGATAAATCACAACAATACACGGCTTCAGTATGTTATCGTTCCAAGTCTTGTGACCCGTTTAAAGTTTGAATGGTGTCTCTGCGATAAAATATGGCTGAGCTATAGAGCTCCAAAGAAAGCTGATTTTTACCGGTTTTTGGCATCTAGCGTCGCCATGGTAACACTTTTGACGGAGAAAAGTAATAGCACACATCACACGGTCGAGACCTACGTTTTGATATATTTCATGCATGTGTGCACCTTACGGTTATGCCCCTATTAACGGACAAAAAATGATGCGGAATAATAATAATAATAACTAGAAAATTTCGGAGAAATTTTGATATGTGCATGCCCGCTTGCAGCACATTTATTGTCGCTTGCTGCTGCTTAATGCATGTCCATCTTCAGAGCAGGGTCATGTTTGGACGTGTTACCTGTTACGCTCTTATGCAACATTTTCATGGGCCAACATCAGTGTGTGACCTCAGAAATGCACTTCTGGAAGAATGGTCAAAAATCCCCAATAAAACACCTTCCTAGGAGTGTTGAAGCTGTTCATGCTGCAAAGGGTGGAGCCACACATCATTGATTAGGAATGGGATGAACTAAATGGTGAAACTTCGCCCCCAAAGGTCGAGGTCATCATAGGGAGGGTCAGTGATGTCAAGCCTACCCACCAGTAACCCACTAGTGAAAATAGCATGTCTCTAGCCCACACAGAGGCTGAGAAATGGGATTCGTGGCATGCGTGATGGCGAAACTCCGCCCCCAAAGGTCGAGGTCATCATAGGGAGGGTCAGTGATGTGAAACCTACCCACCAGTAACCCACTAGAGAAAAGAGCATGTCTCTAGCCCACACAGAGGCTGAGAAATGGGATTCATGGCGTGCGTGATGGCGAAACTCCACCCCCAAAGGTCGAGGTCATCATAGGGAGGGTCAGTGATGTGAAACCTACCCACCAGTAACCCACTAGAGAAAAGAGCATGTCTCTAGCCCACACAGAGGCTGAGAAATGGGATTCGTGGCATGCGTGATGTCGAAACTCCGCCCCCAAAGGTCGAGGTCATCATAGGGAGGGTCAGTGAAGTTAAGGCTACCCACTAGTAACCCACGAGAGAAAATAGCATGTCTCTAGCCCACACAGAGGCTGAGAAATGGGATTCGTGGCGTGCGTGATGGCGAAACTCCGCCCCCAAAGGTCGAGGTCATCATAGGGAGGGTCAGTGATGTCAAGGCTACCCACTAGTAACCCACTAGAGAAAAAAGCATGTCTCTAGCCCACACAGAGGCTGAGAAATGGGATTCGTGGCGTGCGTGATGGCGAAACTCCGCCCCCAAAGGTCAAGCTCATCATAGGGAGGGTCAGTGATGTCAAGGCTACCCATTAGTAACCCACTAGAGAAAAAAGCATGTCTCTAGCCCACACAGAGGCTGAGAAATGGGAGTGCAAAGACATGTCTGAAAAAATCATAAAACGTAAATCGCGATGTCTCAGAGACGATAAATGACAACAATACACGGCTTCAGTATGTTATCGTACCAAGTCTTGTGACCCGTTTAAAGTTTGAATGGTGTCTCTGCGATAAAATATGGCTGAGCTATAGAGGTCCAAAGAAAGCTGATTTTTACCGGTTTTTGGCGTCTAGCGTCGCCATGGTAACACTTTTGACGGAGAAAAGTAATAGCACACATCGCACGGTCGAGACCTACGTTTTGATATATTCCATGCATGTGTGCACCTTACGGTTATGCCCCTATTAACGGACAAAAAATGATGCGGAATAAAAAAAGGGAAACCGATCCTGGATACTAATATACGCCTTCCGAAACGCGTTTTTTGCCATTTTCTCAGTGGTTTTTTGGGTTTTTTTGGATTTTTTTCTTCCATAGCGAGGGCGGTGTCCCCCCAGATGCCCTTGCAGGGGCAACTTCCCAGAGGGCCATTTTATGCCCCCCCCAGGGCCATTTTGGGCCATTCTGCAGCATTGCAATATGTGCTGCCACTGCAGTGGCATGCACATAATAATAATACTAGAAAATTTCGGAGAAATTTTGATATGTGCATGCCCGCTTGCAGCACATTTATTGTCGCTTGCTGCTGCTTAATGCACGTCCATCTTCAGAGCAGGGTCATGTTTGGACGTGTTACCTGTTACGCTCTTATGCAACATTTTCATGGGCCAACATCAGTGTGTGACCTCAGAAATGCACTTCTGGAAGAATGGTCAAAAATCCCCAATAAACACACTTCCTAGGAGTGTTGAAGCTGTTCATGCTGCAAAGGGTGGAGCCACATCATATTGATTAGGAATGGGATGAACTAAATGGTGAAACTTCGCCCCCAAAGGTCGAGGTCATCATAGGGAGGGTCAGTGATGTCAAGCCTACCCACCAGTAACCCACTAGTGAAAATAGCATGTCTCTAGCCCACACATAGGCTGAGAAATGGGATTCGTGGCATGCGTGATGGCGAAACTCCGCCCCCCCAAAGGTCGAGGTCATCATAGGGAGGGTCAGTGATGTGAAACCTACCCACCAGTAACCCACTAGAGAAAAGAGCATGTCTCTAGCCCACACAGAGGCTGAGAAATGGGATTCGTGGCGTGCGTGATGGCGAAACTCCGCCCCCAAAGGTCGAGGTCATCATAGGGAGGGTCAGTGATGTGAAACCTACCCACCAGTAACCCACTAGAGAAAAGAGCATGTCTCTAGCCCACACAGAGGCTGAGAAATGGGATTCGTGGCATGCGTGATGTCGAAACTCCGCCCCCAAAGGTCGAGGTCATCATAGGGAGGGTCAGTGAAGTTAAGGCTACCCACTAGTAACCCACGAGAGAAAATAGCATGTCTCTAGCCCACACAGAGGCTGAGAAATGGGATTCGTGGCGTGCGTGATGGCGAAACTCCGCCCCCAAAGGTCGAGGTCATCATAGGGAGGGTCAGTGATGTCAAGGCTACCCACTAGTAACCCACTAGAGAAAAAAGCATGTCTCTAGCCCACACAGAGGCTGAGAAATGGGATTCGTGGCGTGCGTGATGGCGAAACTCCGCCCCCAAAGGTCAAGCTCATCATAGGGAGGGTCAGTGATGTCAAGGCTACCCATTAGTAACCCACTAGAGAAAAAAGCATGTCTGTAGCCCACACAGAGGCTGAGAAATGGGAGTGCAAAGACATGTCTGAAAAAATCATAAAACGTAAATCGCGATTTCTCAGAGACGATAAATGACAACAATACACGGCTTCAGTATGTTATCGTACCAAGTCTTGTGACCCGTTTAAAGTTTGAATGGTGTCTCTGCGATAAAATATGGCTGAGCTATAGAGGTCCAAAGAAAGCTGATTTTTACCGGTTTTTGGCGTCTAGCGTCGCCATGGTAACACTTTTGACGGAGAAAAGTAATAGCACACATCGCACGGTCGAGACCTACGTTTTGATATATTCCATGCATGTGTGCACCTTACGGTTATGCCCCTATTAACGGACAAAAAATGATGCGGAATAAAAAAAGGGAAACCGATCCTGGATACTAATATACGCCTTCCGAAACGCGTTTTTTGCCATTTTCTCAGTGGTTTTTTGGGTTTTTTTGGATTTTTTTCTTCCATAGCGAGGGCGGTGTCCCCCCAGATGCCCTTGCAGGGGCAACTTCCCAGAGGGCCATTTTATGCCCCCCCCCAGGGCCATTTTGGGCCATTCTGCAGCATTGCAATATGTGCTGCCACTGCAGTGGCATGCACATAACTAGAAAATTTCGGAGAAATTTTGATATGTGCATGCCCGCTTGCAGCACATTTATTGTCGCTTGCTGCAGCTTAATGCACGTCCATCTTCAGAGCAGGGTCATGTTTGGACGTGTTACCTGTTACGCTCTTATGCAACATTTTCATGGGCCAGCATCAGTGTGTGACCTCAGAAATGCACTTCTGGAAGAATGGTCAAAAATCCCCAATAAACACACTTCCTAGGAGTGTTGAAGCTGTTCATGTTGCAAAGGGTGGAGCCACATCATATTGATTAGGAATGGGATGAACTAAATGGTGAAACTTGGCCCCCAAAGGTGGAGGTCATCATAGGGAGGGTCAGTGATGTTTTGGGCCTTTTTTGGTGGCATTTTATGGAGCCCCATTTAGGTCATAATTCAATGAATAAATGAATCTATTATGATCTTGATATCTATTTATGAAATACAGGCGTTTATTATTATGAAATATTTCCCATTATTATGAAATGCATGTTTATTATTATTAAATATTTCCCATTATTATGATAATGGTTTCGTTTTTCATAAGAATGAGCTTTTACATAATAATGGCTTTGTTTTTCATAAGAATGATTTGTGTCTCAATCAAAGCAGAGGGGGCGGAGCCATTTATGTGATTGGCTGCTAGGTCATAATTCTTTTTTTTTTTCTTAATTATTTAATTTTTTCATTATAATGGGACATGTTTCATAATAATAAACATGTATTTCATAATAATGGATACGTATTTCATAATAATAAACGTCTGTATTTCATAATAATAGACTCATTTATTCATTGAATTATGACACAAACGGGGCTCCATAGCCGCAAAGCCACAGAATACTCGCACGACTGTCGGCTCGTTTTGAGCCGATTTTCCAGTCGTGCGAGTATTTTTTGGATCGGGCCGAATTTCGACCCTATCGTGGGTCGTGCTTCGTGTAGTATACGTGGGGTAACGACGAGAGATCAACACCTCCCGACGAGCTCCCGATCACAAGTCGTGTGCTCGCAAGGAAATCAAACGTGTTTGAAATCCTGGTCGCTCCTCGTGAAGGTAGGTATCGCACAGTAGAAGCATTAGGTGCGTTTGAGATGAACTGCGCCTCTCGCCTGGCGAGTAGACGAGATCAGGCGGCCCACAGCAGGAGGTGGAGACAAAAAGCTGCAGTCAAGTCGGACAGTTTTCCAGCACATACAGGTGGAGACACTTAGTTTAGATCACCTGTATGTTAGTTTGCAGACCACGTTCTTAGATAAAGTGTCCTCCGCAGGTCCCCCGCGGGAGGGAGGACCTGAACCGTCTCTGCTGCAGAGGCGGGGGTTGGAGCGGAGCAAAACGGCACAAATATTTCAAAGAGGGCTGGCGTGACAGTCGTTTGAGAAGAGAGGGCTGGCGTGACGGCAGTTCCCGCGGGGTGCCTGCAGCCGTACGCTGCCCCAGCGGCCTCTGATGGAGAGATCTCTCCATCTCCGTCTCTGCTGCAGAAGCCAGATCAAACTCGAGACCCTCTCTGCCGCAGGAGCCTCGAGGAGGACCGGCAGACGCCCCCCGAAGTCCCCACCTGACTTCCCCGCACCCCTCCGCTCCAACCCCCGCCTCTGCAGCAGAGACGGTTCAGGTCCTCCCTCCCGCGGGGTGCCGTTCACGACCGACCACTACCGCCGGAGCTGTGTAGTCGAGCTCGTGGCGCTTAATAAGCTAAACAAGCTAAGCGCTAACTAATAAACGATGCTCCAGTGCTCTGACATAAACTAATCATAACTCCTGTGCGCAATTGAAGGACTCGATCTGAAATTCCTTATCGCGGCACGTCTTCTACTGACTAAATACATTAGGACAGGGGTCTCAAATAAAGCAAATAATGATTTGAACGATCTTGAATCTTGAAAAAAAAAAAACATTGGCTGGGTGGAGATTCGAACCAGAGTCTCCCGTTTGAAAGTCAACGCGCCTAACCGTTACGCTATCAATGAACACACTATCTCGGTCCGCTAGGTAGGTAGTTTTGTGGTGGCGGTGCTTGGGCTGCCGCGATCGTTCTTTTCGTAGTTCGGGGGGCGTCTGCCGGTCCTCCTCGAGGCTCCTGCGGCAGAGAGGGTCTCGCCCCCCTCTCTGCCGCGGTCCAAAACACCTCACTAGTCTGGACTCTGCCAGCTCCGTCTACGCAGCCCCCCGGGGCGGTGGACTCTCCTTCTCTCTCCGGCAGCCGTTCCTCCGCACAGCCGAGCGCACGCATTTCACAAGTCAACTGCATTGCAAATCAAACTCGAGATCTCGAGTTTGAAACTCGAGATCTCGACTTTCAAACTCGAGATCTCGAGTTTGAAACTGGAGAAAAAAAATTCCTATTTGGTGAATGTTTTCTGTTTTTAAACTAGAGCAGTTTTAAAAAGTAAAAAATTCATCCGCCGTAGCTGGCACGCAACTTGCCTTACGCTGGCATCGAACTCGCTGTCCCTCATATGGAAGGCGGCTGCCTTAACCACTGGACTAACGTGGCACATGACGTCACACGGTAGACAAGAGTATAACTCTTTGTTTAAACACAAGTCTAAACGGTCTATTCAATCAACGTGCTGTACTGTAGGTTTACTACAGTTATATTTGTTATTAGGTGAATGTTTTCCGTTTTTAAACTAGAGCAGTTTTAAGTAGTTTAAATTCATCCACTGTAGCTGGCATATTTTGCCATTTGCTTTAGGGTGGGATCGAACTCGATGTCCCCGTATGTGGGGCGGCTGCTTTTACCACTGGACTAACATGGCACATGACTTTGCTTGGTAGAGGAGAGTATAAGTCTTTGTGGAAAAAAATATATCATTGTCATATATCATATGTCATAGTCCAAAGTCTTGTGACCCCTTTAAAGTTTGAATGGTGTCTGTGCTATAAAATATGGCTGAGCTATAGAGCTCCAAAGAGGGCAAAGAGGGCCCAAGAAGACAATTTTCACCGGTTTTTGGCATCTACCGTCGCCACGGTAACACTTTTGACAAAGAAAAGTAATAGTAATAGCACACTCACACGGTCGAGACCTTCGTTTTGATATATTTCATGCATTTGTGCACATTACGGCCTGGCACGCGACATATGCCTCTAGCTGGGATTGAACCCATGACTTAACTTGGAGTCGTTCAAAATCCCATTCATTTCTATGGGACAATTTTGACCGGTTTTTGGCGTCTAGCGTCGCCATGGTAACACTTTTGACGGAGAAAAGTAATAGCACACATCGCACGGTCGAGACCTACGTTTTGATATATTCCATGCATGTGTGCACCTTACGGTTATGCCCCTATTAACGGACAAAAAATGATGCGGAATAAAAAAAGGGAAACCGATCCTGGATACTAATATACGCCTTCCGAAACGCGTTTTTTGCCATTTTCTCAGTGGTTTTTTGGGTTTTTTTGGATTTTTTTCTTCCATAACGAGGGCGGTGTCCCCCCAGATGCCCTCGCAGGGGCAACTTCCCACAGGGCCATTTTATGCCCCCCCCAGGGCCATTTCGGGCCATTCTGCAGCATTGCAATATGTGCATGCCACTACTGGCATGCACATAATTAAGAAAAGGGAAACTCATCCTGGATACTAATATACGCCTTCCGAAACGCGTTTTTTGCCATTTTCTCAGTCGTTTTTTGGGTTTTTCGGGATTTTTTTCTTCCATAGCGAGGGCGGTGTCCCCCCAGATGCCCTCGCAGGGGCAACTTCCCAGAGGGCCATTTTATGCCCCCCCCAGGGCCATTTTGGGCCATTCTGCAGCATTGCAATATGTGCTGCCACTGCAGTGGCATGCACATAATAAGAAAAAAAAAAGGGAAACCAATCCTGGATACTAATATTACACCTTCAAAAACGTGTTTTTTGTCGTTTTCTCGGTCGTTTTTTTTTTTTTTTTTGGATTTTTTTCTTCCATAGCGAGGGCGGTGTAATTAAGACAGTATTAAGACAGTTTTAAGACAGTTGGGTAAAATGGCCCTCTGCTTCGCAGAGGGCCATTTTACTGCATTACAATATGTGCATGCCACTACTTTGGCATGCACATAATAAGAAAAAAAGGGAAACCCATCCTGGATACTAATATACGCCTTCCGAAACGCGTTTTTTGCCATTTTCTCAGTGGTTTTTTGGGTTTTTTTGGATTTCTTTCTTCCATAGCGAGGGCGGTGTCCCCCCAGATGCCCTCGCAGGGGCAACTTTCCAGAGGGCCATTTTATGCCCCCCCCAGGGCCATTTTGGGCCATTCTGCAGCATTGCAATATGTGCTGCCACTGCAGTGGCATGCACATAATTATTATAATAATATCTGCTAGCAAAATCAGAATGTGTAGGTCACTACAAATGCACAAAAAGTCAGTTCTTGAATGTGTTTATAACATTCCTAGAACCGCAATCTTAATTTCACATTACAATTGTGCATTGACTGTACATACATTTCATAAACTATGAAGTATTGGATTCTGATAACATGGCACAGGACACGTAAATTTAAATTTTCATGGGTGCGTATCTGATCATTTGTCTTTGTCTACATTTCAGTTTAGAAGAAATACAGTGTATTATCCTTAAGTGAATTAAATTCAGAAATATACATTTTCCAAAGCTTTTTTATTTCTATGTGCCCAGTGTAAGAGAAAGTTCTTGCTTACTGTCATTTTACAAAGGTTCTTTCCAGACCTCAGTCAGGTTTCCAGCTTCAGCCGGGTTTTTAATGTTTGAGTGTCGACCTCAGACTGTCTCAGACCTTATACTTTGTCTTTCACACAGACAGTGCAATTCATGGGGAAAAGGCAGATAATTATCAAACTCTGGGTATGGTTTGTTAAATTGTTCTATCAAATATCTACAACTGCAAAAATAAAAGCAAGCAAATACACAAAGCAGGCAGAGATTTAGGATATTTGGGATCTTTAACTTTTTTTATTATTACATATTTATGGAACCAGTATGTTTCAAGTTCAGTCTGTTTATCTTCATTTCATTTGTTAATATACATCCACTCCTGCATTTCAGGCATGAAGACCATTCTAAATTTGGAGCAGGGGTATGTTTGGGTGGCTATGATTCAGGCAATCTGGATAACTCTCAGTACCTAAAAGGCAAGAACACAAACCTAAACTGGACCCAATCCCTCACATGGCGCAGCATAGAGCTGTCATCAATAGTTGAAATAGCCACATCAACAAGAGATTACTTCAGAAAATTATAGTTCTACAATGTGGTGCTGCATTTGGAAATTGCACTTTAAATTTTGCAACTAAGTAACCTGATGTTAACCTTTTCCAGAGATAGTGCTGACTTCATGGAGCACCAGGGATGGTCCATCACAGGGTGAAAATATGTACTGTAATTAAAAAAAAAATAGTATTTTAACTAATTTTTGGAAGAAATTGGTGCCTTGTGCTCTAGAACAAACATGCAAAAGGCTCACCCAGGCTTTTAATAGTAACACATCCAAAAGCCAGGATGAGGCTGCGTCAGTGTCCTGGGCAGAAGTAATTTACACATCTGTAACAGTAGGTTTTGTGCAAAAAAGTAATCTGAGATTTCAGTGCAACATATGCTGCAGGAACACACATGGAGTTTTCAACAAGATAATGCAAAACCACATTCTGGACATGATGGAGGCACAAGTGAGAAAGAAAAAGGTACAGGACTGGTAGCCTGCAGTCCTCAGCTGTCCCTATTAGAGAATGCTTTAAGAATGATGGCATCGCATTTTTCCACACCTCAAGAGAGCAACTAAAATCTTTTATCTCTTGGTATACTCAATGTTAGAAGACATTCAAAAAAAAATCTTTCAGTGTTAAAAAGTGTTGTTTTTTTTTTAATGAGTCAGTGTTAAAGACTGAGACTCACATGTAAGAATCACCATTTTTCCCTTTTTGTTTTTAATGTGCATTTCCCACATCATTCATTTTTTTATTTGATATTTTTGTTTCTATAAAACATTGCTAGTATTATGCATTTTTTGTTTTTTTGCACTGAATAAGAAAAAAAAAACATTTTATTGAATATCAAGTGAGCAACAAAGCCATTGAGGCTTACTAATACATCTGGGAGGAGATTAGATTGTATTATTATCAAATACAAAGAAATACCAACTGAGTCAGTTGCTGAGGTCCAGCCAGTGAAAACACATCAGTTAGAATAATGGGCAACAATAATTTAAACCTTTAACAAAAAGGAATCAGAGCTGAGATGTAGAGCGTGGTTTCAAACTGGAATCTCCACACCGAGGGCTGTTTTGTGAAAACGAGACACCAACCTTGGGGCCGTTACCATGAAAGTTCAGCATCATGCTCAGTATGCCGTATTGCTGTTACTTCACAACTGCGTGTCGCAAGCACTCATTAGCTTTGTGCAGGTAAGATTTCTTTTTAAGAAGTGTGTCTTAGCTTTTGGCATGGAGGAGAGTGACTGGCAGCCTGGAGGTTTCAGAGTAGAGGTGAACAGGTGAAGAATTGTGGGAATAGTTGCTCCATACCTTAAAGTGTGACACGTGTTTGACGGACAGACCATGTCTCAGCAGAAGCTACGCAGCGTCAACCAGAATCACATTGTATCCATTGATAGAGCTGGGAGTGCATTTCCCAGAGTTCAAAGTGATTTGATGGCACCGGGTTGCAGAAGAAAAGCAGCGCATTAAAAACTTTTGCCTCTCGACTGAGCAGTTTTACGGTGCCGTTTTTTGTATTGCATTTTTGACTCGCATAAAGAATTTGGTTATCTCATCTACAGTTACTGATAAATAAAAAAGGGACAATTTTGTTTGTATTTAAAGTGTAATTGCACAGCGCCATTGCTCCAACTCTTTCAGGCTGCGCATATCTGAAACTGAAAAAGTTCATGAAGGCTACACCATCTTATATTCTCTCCATGTCCATGGTACTGACTGTTTGCATTTTTTATTCAATTTAACTGTGATCTTGGTTTGTTTTTATGGCTATTGTACATATGAGACAAAACACTGGCTACATAATATTGCCTTTATTAAATATGATTTTTTTCCCCCTTTCTTCTGAAAAAACAGCAGTGTAGAATATGCAGATACACGGAGAAGCTGAACAGATGAGGGAAATAAAGAAGGTTAATCAGGAAGGCAAGAGAAAGAGAGCTGAATAGCAGAAGAGAAAACTAGAGAGGAAAGAAGAGCAAAGAATCCCTGGAATACCAAGCGTTTTACTGGCAGAGATAGAAAGCAGAGGAAGGAGAGGGGTGGCAGTGAAAGATAGACGGCATCCCCAGAATACCAAAGACAGAATTAATGCTAGAGGGCTTTTCAAGTTCTTTACACATAATTTCCCAAGCGTTCACAGGTAGTTAAAAATAGACACATATAGTTTAAATTAACTAGAAGTACAGACTTTTTTGTGTTTTCTTTGACAAGTGTAAATGACAGTGCTATTTGTTTCTATGATGCTTTGCAAAAACACGTTACAGTTTTGAAACAGCAAAAGGAAGAAGGAGGGGATTTAGGAACATAACCGGAGGTGAAAAGTAATGAAAAATTATAGTAAAGGTGAGGTAAGAAAGACGAAATAGAGAACTGACTCTATGAATCATATTTGCTTGGCTGAACTCGTACCTTTTCCCAAGATGCATTCTGTTTGAAAAGTGTCTAAAAATAGAAGAGTCTCACACACACATTTAGAGACACATAGAAGTCCCTGGGGTGGACTCACTGTCATGCACGCTGAGACAAATACTCTGCAGACAAGCTGTAGACAAACATATACAGCCTGAAGACATCACGCTGTCCCACATTAATGGACCACCACAACTTGTTAATCTCTTTATGGAGAAAATGAAGAAGGGAAAGAGAGATATTGACGAAGACAGACAACACAAATTCACTCCAAATAATGCGCTGCTGCTCTACCGGCAGGACTGGACCTATAAACATAGGTCTGCTTAAGTGCAGGATCAGAAGTATACAAGCACATCACACTTAAAGGTTAAAAGACTTTGTTACCGGTCTTCTGTCATAGACTTGGGGTGGGTGTTACAAACCAGTGGGAAGAGTAGATTGGAATGGACGAATGGCTTTTTGATTGCCAGTCCTGCCATGTGTTGAAGTGTCTTTGGACGAGACACTTAGCACCCCATTGCATTCAATATGCTAATGACAATTTTCTCTTAACAGCAAAACACAAAAACGTTTAAACTGTATACTTCCGAGGTATAGCAAATGGGCATTAAAATATAGTCACAGGGTTGATTTTTGGAATCAACAGTGATGTCAGACACACAACTAAATGTTCTTAAGTTCAGTCTTAAGTTCCTCTTTAATATATTCTGATGTGTATTTATTTAGATAGTGACTTTTATGTGAATTCATTCAAGCAGTGGTGCATAAAACCACAATCTCATTCATCTTAAACTATAGATGTTTTAATAGTCGATAAAATATTTAGAGATATCACTCTGACACCTGGCTATCTCCATCTTAAACTTATTTTTTTGCATAAGAAAAGTTGAATCATACTGTATAATCTCTGGTGTTTACAGAAGCAACGCTTTACTTTGATTTTTACGGTAATCACAGCACAGCTGTTTGTGCATGCATGTTTGAAAATCGAGGCTGGGTCTTTTTAGTACCTGTTTCTCAGTCAACTGTATGTTGATAGCAATTCCAGCATGTCCTTGAACTAGTTTACATCACAACATTGGCATTGCACATAATTGCAATATTACAAAGCTTTGAAGCAGTCTGATGAAGTCCACTTTGTCTCTTCCTCATTTTATCTCAGACTTCAAATCTAGTTTGCTATTTTTGGTTTGCTGCCTTTGACTGCTATGCCTATTAGCCAACCCCATGTCTCTCCATTTCTTGCCATGCCTTTTACTAAAGACTACAAAAATCAACACAAAGAGGAAACGAAAACAAAAAACCATCTGTTAAAGGCAAGGGATACTATTTTGTATCACATTTCATACAAAGGCAACTCAAAGTACTTTACAAAGGTGAATAATAATTAAATCCAAAAGGCAAAAGGCAGGGGTACACCTTAGACAGGTCTCCAGTCCATCGCAGGGCCATGTGTAGACAAACATCCACAGACTCTCACTCATTCCTATGGGCAATGCAGAATCACCCTTTAACCTGACATGCATGTTTTTGGACTGTAGGATGGAGTCAGAGTACCCTTAGACCACCCATGCAAGCATGAGAAGAAAATGCAAGCTTCAAACAGAAAGGCCCCTATTGGGAAAATAAATACGTATTTTTTTAATTAATAATTTAGACATTTATTTTTTTCATTTCTACTTTTGTTTGTGTGTAATATATTCATCCATTCATTTATGAACCAAGGTCTATTGGAGGATTGGTCCCCTGGCAGAGCTGATCACAGCCAGCCAATTCAGCGGCGACTGTTCCACTTGTGTAGAAGCACATGGAACACAGAACAAAAAACAAACTAATGAAATGTCTCGGTTCATTTTCTGTAACCCCCCCGTTTATGAAGGTTAGGTGTTTTTAAAAGGCTTGACTGAACCTTTCGGGTAGCAGAGAGCAGTCTGTGATCGTGACATACTGACCCTGGCCCTGACACTGACACACATGGTTTTATCCTGAGTCATCTTCATAGTTACACTTGCTGTTTTCAATGATTATCCACATTCTTCCCACTGTACCCTTTTTATAGTAGCTTGATTTCTGTATGTTGTAGGATCCCTCTTCGGAGTTTATCCCATTGATTAAAGCCGCCCTGCAGTTGTGACCTCTCACCCCTGGTACCAACCAGCACCGTAAGCTATAAAACTCAAGAATGCCGTTGCCATGGCAAACTTTTGTCCAGGACCACATCTGGAATCATAAAACCCACAGTTGCCATGGTAACTCGCTCTGAAGACCATTTTAGGGAACTCTAAAACATCTCCTTAGACAGGTGGAATGCAAGAGAGTCGTAAAAACTCTTATCTGCTGGTGAGAGCAAAGCGCACCCAAAAATTTCACTCAGGAGGAGAGAAGACAATTGGAGTTATATAAACAATTTTCTTACAAACAAAACTACTATGATTTCCTTAAAATGTTATAACTCAAGACAATATGACATTTCACAAAACACCTGAAAAGAGAGACTGGGAAGTGAAGTGACATGATTCTTCTGTTTCAAATTCCTGTCATTTTATAACCTGATCTTCCACAGGACAGTTGTTAAATGAAAGGTTAAAAGTTATTATTCTGTGTGACATAACTGTGATATTTGTGTTTGTGAGGTTATTTCATCCTGATAATTAAGTTAATAACGGTAAATGTGTTTAAAACTTTGTTGGACTACGCATGCCGAGGAGACAGGGGAGAATGAACTTCATCTCCCAGAATGCCACGCTCCGGATTCCAGTGGGAAAATTCCCCATCTTCTGATTGGACAATATGGATCCTACCCCATTTATTTGCATAAACGCTCATGAAATATTCGGGGAGTATTAAAGCCGGATCGGCCCTTTGTCCTCTCTCTTACTACTCTTCTCTTACTACTCTTACCCTCTTCGTTCCTCTTCTCTACTCTCTTTTCTCTCCGACACAGTGCTTCTTCCTCTTTTAATTCTGAAACTTTCCCTCCTTTTTCTTTATTTTATTTTCTTTGAAACTTTGGTGGCGCGGATAAAGACTCTGAAATCGTTTTTGGTTGCTTAACTTTATTTTTCTTAAGTTATTATTTTGTTCCGGCACCCTTTTTCCAAGCCCTCAATTTTACCGAAGCTTGGCACGAGCCGCATTGACTTCTGATAGAACAATCACGAGTCTCAACCAACAAAACTTTTGTAACCCTTTTGCGTGCGGCTGCAGTGTCCAAACGCGACGTTTGACACCCGAAAGCCCGCCTAGAACTTTTGCCGAAACCCCAGAGTTTGGCATTAGTGTAACAACTTTGATTTTTGTGCCCGTCTTTTCTTTTGGGGCCGCACGTCAACTCTAACGTGCAAAATCGAACTTTTAACTGCCGTTTCCTGTCGACCGAAGTCAGAGGCCACGGGACCAACTCGCCTGCCAGACGGGAGAAAGCGGTACGACCCGCCGAGTCACGCGGAGTCCGGAGACCTGACTCCAGGGACTTCAAAGAGAGCCATCGACCAGACACGGTTTCCGGAGGACACCACTGCGAACCGTGCCAAAACCGATGCACCTACGACAGTAAGCCGCCAGACTCGCCCAGGGTAAGGCTGACAGAGAATAAGATTTGGTGGTCTCCCAGTGTTCACGGTTCCGACCGGTCCGTGCGTCACGGACCACGTTCGGACCACACTTCCCCATTATTCGGCAGCTAATTAGTTCGAGAATTGCCCCTCTTTATTAATTTGTTCACTTTGATAACAGATTAGCTGTTAGCAACCCGTTCGTACCCGCCATCTTTTTTGTTATGATTTTCGTTCCTTCCTTTCCTCTATCGTCATTTCCTGTCATGCGCTATAGCCAAATATGAAGAATTCGCGATGTTGATGTGCCTGTTTAGATATATATATATATATATGAATGTCTTATATGTTTTGTGTTCTTGTCTCTGTCTAAATAAATGTTGTACAACGTATTAGCGACTCTGATGACTGATTTTCCACGGCCACTCCAACTCGTCAAGAACCCACTATAAATTGTGACTTATTTGTTCTTTTAAGTTTTCCGTCTTTTTAACAAAAGCCGGTGGCACCCTAGGTAATTATTAAAATATTAATAAAGTCACACGAGTACCCCTACAGTCTTATTGGCACGGCCAGATGGGACGAATTGCGACGCTGTTGGAAAATTAATCTGAGAGTCCGCTGATCTAAAGTTTGCTCTGAGTGCACAGCCGCGCTCAGACCAAAACCCCCCCGCTTTTTCTCCTGTGAGCAGACACAGAGAGAGCTGCAGCTACGAAGCGCGTGCCCGTGAGGCCGCTGTATAAAGTCGCTGGATTCAGTGTTGAACACGTTCTAATGTTATGCATGCATGTTTAAGATTTTGTTGAAAAGGGCCCCAGCAGGCGAAGTTTCAGCGTATTCCTGAAATTCCGTATCTGCTCTGAAGCGCTCCTGCGCGTGTCCGCGGAAATCCGGCGCGTGCACGAGGTTCAGCAGAGCGACGTATCTGGCGTAGCTAACCAGAAATTCGTTGTCTCATTTTTGCGCGTTGTCGCCACAAAAATATTGCTTCGCGAAAGCGCGGAAAGCAATCCACAGTGTGGTAACAAAAATCCTCCTTTGTAACCGTGAGAGAACACGGAAGAACGACCCGCCCCGCGGGCCGTCCGGTTCTGCACCCAAAAAGCTGCAGAAACTATCGTTCTCCCAGACCAACGTCTGAAGAGAGAATTTATTTATTTGTCGTCACAGTAGTAAAGTCCAGACAACAGTTTCTGAGGAAACTGGGGTCGGGACACGATCTGTGATCATTTGGCAAAAGCCGACTCGAGCCAGGCGCGCTCACGCGCTGACGCGCTTTTATCCGCTCACACAGCGGAAATTTCTGCTCGCCGCTGAAGTAATCACGTCTGAGAGAAGACAGGGGCGATCAGGCCCAAGAAAATCCGAGTTAGAAGCTAAACGTCTTCCACTCGCGCGTGCTGCACGGGCACGAGCAAACGCGCAAAGTATTGTGTTCAGCCGAGGCTGAAATGTTTCTGCAGCAGAGTTGTTGATAAACTTTTAAAGCAGAGGTGAAGTTGAGAACCCGCTGGGTTCAGTTTGTGTCAAGAGTTATTGAATTAACTAACGCTTTTGAGTTCGTGTCACGTAGAGTCATTTTTGTGAGCAGCTGCGCGCACACGCGACGCGTGAGCTCTCATTGTCGTTTCTGGCCGCTGGCCAGAGGTGAAGTGACTCGCATTACACAGTTGGGAACCTCACGGTGGGCGGAGTCAGGGCGTGACGTGACGACGTCATCGCACTGGTAACACCCTCCGTGACGAACCCCCTGAGTTTGCAGGTGGAGAAACGCCGCCCTCTCGTGGTTATTGTCAGAATAACCAAGTGGTGCTAAAGGCACTATATGTAATAATTTTGTCCCAAGAAAGGACAACAGCAGATCACCTCTGATTATTGAATGACCCATTCTCGTGAACATATTTGATTGAACAGTCTAACCAAAACTGTATAGTGTCGACTATCAAACAGGAGTGATAATTCGACCCATAGAGAGCTGCAGCACCGAGAAGTGACCACTAGGGGTCAGTATAGGCTACGTTGATAGTCAGAGAAGCTCAGCTAAGCCCTCAGCCAGCTAAATGCTAACTGAAGCTAACCAGGTCGACTCATAGCTGATCAAGCTAAGTCAGGCTAAGCTAGGTGGCTAAGCTAGGAGGCTAGGTGCTAACACGAGCTAGCTCAGCTGTTTTGTAGTTCATTAAGCGAGGAGGCTAAGTGCTAACTCAGCCATTGGTAGCTAGTTAAGCTAGGTTAGGCTAGGCTAAGTAGCTAGGCTAGGAGGCTAAGTGCTAACCGAAGCTAACTAGGCTAATTTTTTTGTTGTTAATCGAGCCAAGAGGCTAAGCTAGTGAAGCTAGGTTAGGCTAGGCTAGGTAGCTAGGCTAGTAGGCTAAGTGCTAACCGAAGCTAACTAGGCTGTTTTGGGGCTCAGGAAGTCAGGAAGCTAAGCTAGCAAGGTTAGGTAGCTAGGCTAGTACGCTAAGCGCTAACTGAAGCTAGATCGATTGGTTTCCAAATTTAAGCCAAACTAAGTAGAACAGATTAGGCTAAGCCAGAACCAACGTTCGGCTAGCTAGGTGGCACGAAGCTAAAGAAGCTAAGGAAACTGCCAACAAAGCTCAGACAAAGGAGGAAATGGCAGGTACAGACCCTTCTAACGGCTCTAGCCACGGAACCATCTTTGATAACCTGGAATTAGCTGTAACCGAACTCACGGGGAAGCTAAATCCTGGCTATCAAGAACACGTTGAGCGATTAACCACCACCGAAATCGACTCAAAATTGTCAGACCTGATAGCGGAGGCAATCACCAACCCTCCGAAAGACAAAGCTCTGACCAAAATGCTAGGTAGCATGACGATTTTGCTAACCTCCCAGTTCCTAACAGCACAAGAGCTGCTAGGAAAGGCACGTAGCTCACTCGAGTCACGTTCGCATAAGATAACCCAATCGCAGAAAACCAACGCTTTTCTCGAAACCCAAGCGGAACAGTACAAGTCCAAGCTCAGCGAAACAAACGCTCAGATGGCCCAGCTCGTAGCCGAGCGGGACGAGGCCAGAAAGAAAACGGACGAGTGCGTAGCCACTATCACAACCTTAGAAATCGAGAAAAACGAACGTGATCATACAATCGCCACTCAAAGCGCCTTCCTTAAGGACGTGGACGAAGCGTGTAAAGCGTCCCATCGGGAACTCGCAGAAGTCCGACGGATAGCTGCAACAACGCAGGAAGAGAGCTGCGCTTACAGTAAGCAACTTGACGCCAAACAGGAACAGGTTCTACTGTTGCAGGCGCAGCTCGCTCAAACTCAGCGCGGGCTCACAGAGGCCCACCGCCAAATTACCAGCATGGCCGAAGACTTAGAGACGGCTAGAAAAGAGCTGAGGAGGTCCCTCACAGCCAGAACGGCTGGAACACCTCCGCCCTTTTCTATCGAACTAAAGGCTGATCCTCGCGTACCAGGAGCTGGTAGTGAACCTCCTTCACCGCCACTCATGTCACCATTCGCGAACCCGTATCAACCTCGTGAGTCAAACTTAGACACGATGCGTCGAGGGCAGTCGCCCTCCCCAGCGGTTCAACAGGTTCCCCGGGGCCTCCCAGACAGGGAATTAGAAAGGCTAGCCCGACACATACCAAAGTTTGAACCCGTTCCTGGAGCGATAAATGACACTCGAGCATACTTGGAAGACCTCAGGTTCTACCTGCAAAGGTTCCCTGATGCCTCGACCCAGGACAAAATTTATCTGATTAAGTTGACGGCAAATCGTGAAGTCAGCCGATTCGTCGATCGCCAACCTGAAATCGTTAAAGGAGATTTCGACAGGTTGTGCCAAACTTTGGAGAAAGAGTTCTCCGACAGTGCATCTCAATGTGGTCTGACAGCAGCGCTTACGGTCAAACAGGGTCGACAAGAGCCTCCCCAACAGTACTATTATAGACTTCTCGAAGCCTATTTTGGTACTCGTAACGAGCCTGGGATGGAGGAAGAGCAGAACTTCAAGTCTCTCTTCGTTCAAAATCTCCATCCCGCCACGAGCCACCATCTCGGAGTCATGGCAAACCCTCGCTCTTCCAGCATTGCACAGCTACGAGAGCTAGCTTGTCTGGGTTTCCAGAGGCAGAAACAGTCGCATGCCAAGCCCCCTGACCACACCGTTTTCGCAATAAGTGCAGAACCCCTGTCCATGGAGCTCGAAGGGGCCACCAGACCTAAAGCGTCTCGATCAACCCCTGCTCCCACGTTCGCACCACAACATGGGCGAGGACACACACCTCCGTCTAGCCCAAAGCGACCGAATCGCGAACCCAACCGCGCCAGGTCTTATTGGCCTGACCGTGAACCACGATCCCCACCGAGCGAACGACGGTGGCGTGATGGATTTCACGGGCCTCCCCAACGGGGAGGATATCCACACAACAGGTACGATCGACCTGTACCTCAACATTCGGACCACGGATATCGAAACCGAAACCACGGTAGATATCAGTCAGAACGGTCACCGCCCACTTCTCGTCGTCCTCCACCAATGAGAGATCATTCAGATGCGAGAAACACTAAGCACGACGTAGAAGACGAACAAGAGGTTCTGTACCTGACCAAAACCGAAATGAAAAACATTAAATTGTTTTTACAGGAAATGGAGAAGGGACATCCGGAAAAGGAGGTTGATCTCTTCACAGTTTCTGCTGCCGTCAGTCACACGACCGCTAGACTCAACGACGCGCTGGGCACCCCTGACGCGGGCCCCGAACCCGTTAGTCTTAGCGATGCTGCTCTGGCAGTTGTCTCTCCCAACAAAAGGGGGGTGGACCAAAGTCGTCCCGTTAATTACCCCACAGAGGTAAGTGAGGACGCTCCTCCTCCCAGGGCCACCTTGGTCGCCCAACTGGATAAGAAGGATGAACCCGCAGATCAGAACAACTCGAAGGTCCAGGTGGAACCACCTGTCAACCAATTTGTCTGCCACCTCACCGAAAAGGGTTCCACTCGAAAATTCTACCTGTCCCTCACACTGGAGGGCATGATAACCTGTGACGCCTTGCTGGACACAGCTGCAGACGTGACCATCATGTCAACTGCCCTGTTCCAACAACTGCGTCTATTCGCAAATCAAACCAATAAGGATTTGAAAACGCGCCCATGTTCATTAAAGGTAAGACCGTTCTCCCACGAGAACGTCATCCTAACAACCGTTTCACTCGTCCAACTGTCCGTTGGCCCCATGAAACTGGTCCACCCAGTCTATGTGTCGCCTTTCGATTCCATACCATTTCTGGTAGGAAAAGACCTGCTTAACCGGTTTGAACCCGTAATCGATTTCAAACGGCAAAAGCTCTGGGCTCAAGTCCGACGACCTTTGACCCTGACCGTCCACGAGCCAAGAGAAGCACGGTGTTACTTTGTCCAAACCCCATCGGGTGAAGCCAAAGAACACCCAAACCTTCCCCGGCCACACTCGATCCAACCACCCCGACCTAAAAACCTCGGATGGTGGACGAGCAACCAAGTCCAACGCCACCAACAGGTGCAGCTGCTGGACGGGATGACTTTTCGTGCTCTTCTAGTGCGTCTGAGGCAGTCGAACCCTACTGCCCTCTTGTGGCCAATGGCACCGAACGCCACGAGAACCAGGTAACAGAAGTGCGCCGATATTTGGGTGATGACAGATCAGCCGCCAACCAAGAGTTGCGCAACACGCTGGCGCCACAGAACCCAAATATACGGTCAGCCATAACGCCCTCCTGGTTCCCCTTAGACGTCGTCCGTGACAAATCTGTCGGAGACAACGCCTACATACCAGTTCCAGACAGGAACCTGAATGACATCGAGAGCACAGTAGCCGAACACAGCGCCTTACGAGCCACACCGGAGCTCTTCAACCAGGCGTGGCTACCTGTCTCCCTCCCACCCACCCAATTTGCGCCCATCGGCGCAATAACTAAAGCGACCACCAACGGTAACGACGTGAATCACCCTCCGGACCCTCGGTCCGTCGAACCTGCATTCACAACTGACGACTCAACCGCTCTTCGATATCAGGACCCGGCCATTTTATTCGTTGTCAAATCCTTAACGGACACACCCGAGACGCAGGCTACGCCAGCGAACGTCAGCGACGTTCCTGACTCGCCCTCCTTAATAGCCGTGCGTTCTCTATTTCGAATGGTCACGGGCATCCTACAATGTGTTTCCGGAGCACACCCTTCGCCAGGGCTCGTGGTCCCCCGCAAACAAAGGGGGGAGATGCTAATGTATGCCCATGACACCCCTTCGGCGAGACACAAGGGCACCGAAGCAACACACAGAGCTCCCCTACAACAACAGGGAACCTCATTTCCTTGGTCCGACCTCCAGATCGACTGGATGGGACCTTCCACCAAATCGACGCGAGGTAACAAAAACCTCCTGGCTGTGACCCGCACATCCACCACGTGGATTGAACGCCTCCCAGCCACCAATGACACGACAGAGGCAACAGCCTATATTCTGATGAACCACGTCTCCTTTTGGTTCAGGCTTCCAAAACGCGTCGACCCCGACCGGGGAACGCACCATACCGCAGACGTGATGCAACAAGTCTGGCAGACGTTAGGGGCGAAAACAAAACCCCTTATCAGCCATCAACACCAACCTTCGGGCCAGGTAGAACGAACAAACGCATACGTCGCGCTCCAATACCTCGCCGACCTGCATGTACGCCCGCGCACGACTTTCGTTGTGGCGAAGGACCGACCAGAGAAAACAACCGATGGTCAGAAAGCCTATCATGACCAGCAAACCTCCCACGTGGAACCTCAGGTGAGTGACAAAGTGTGGTGCTAATACCGATCCCTGCAGCATACCAGACCTGGTACCAAGCCAGGGAAGCTCACACGACGAAAACTCCTCCCACGTCGGACAGAACCACACACGGTCACCGACACACGACACACTGTCTCCAGTGGTGTCTCAGCGCAGGACCGATCAAGGCCGAAAGGACCCCCCTTTTCAGACGGGTCCATTGCAACCCAACCGAGTTGCACCAAACCCCCATGGGACTCGCAGGGGACCACAAGATAGCCAATAGTTAGTAGGAATCATATACTTTCGTTCTCAGAGATAATTAGAGCAATTATCACTCCTGTAACGATAGTTGACAGCGTAGACTGGTAGTGCGATAATTATTGGTTCAACCCCTCAGCGTAGGATAAGTTTGAATAAAGTGTGTCCGAGCGAACTCACGAACGTGTGGGTACCGATCTACCAACCAGTTGGAAGACAGGTACCTGGTGTGATTCTAAGTTGACGTTTGTTCCAACATGTTTCTAACGACGCCTATGCTCTCATTCCCACTAGAGCGACAACACTGACCCCAGCGGCCTGATACGAGTCCAGCAGGAAGCTGACAAAAGGGGGGTGCTCATCCATAAACCCCTCGCTCTTGTAGAAGTTTCCTTCTCCCTCCTCTCCCCGATGTGTACTAGTAGAACACCTTTTTCTTTGTCGAATTTATGATGTGAAATATACCCGTTTCACCTGGATTCCTTTTTCTTTTTAGAAGTTTTCTTCTTTATTGTGTGGTCATAAAATCGTAGATTAGCCCATACCTGGGAAATGTGAATTAGAATTAGGATAGACAATCATAGCCAAAGGTCGAGGCCTCGGCTCAGATTACTCACTGTGTGTTTTTGCGTCTGTCTTGTCCTGCATGCCTGTAAAGATCCTCACGCCAAAAGGGTCTTGCTAACGATAAATAAACTTACCACATGAGTAGAATATGGAGCCATCGGAGTGTGCTCACTTATAAATAGTAACACCGTTATAAGGACGGTAGGAGTCTAGATCGACTGTTAGCGATAGAATACTGGGAGACACTGATCTAACTCTGTTCAGACCTTCCTTCCTCAGACGGGACCTTTGGATTGATCGACGCCTTCTAAAGAACCCGAAGCATCGATCAAAAGGGGGGAGATGTAGGATCCCTCTTCGGAGTTTATCCCATTGATTAAAGCCGCCCTGCAGTTGTGACCTCTCACCCCTGGTACCAACCAGCACCGTAAGCTATAAAACTCAAGAATGCCGTTGCCATGGCAAACTTTTGTCCAGGACCACATCTGGAATCATAAAACCCACAGTTGCCATGGTAACTCGCTCTGAAGACCATTTTAGGGAACTCTAAAACATCTCCTTAGACAGGTGGAATGCAAGAGAGTCGTAAAAACTCTTATCTGCTGGTGAGAGCAAAGCGCACCCAAAAATTTCACTCAGGAGGAGAGAAGACAATTGGAGTTATATAAACAATTTTTTACAAACAAAACTACTATGATTTCCTTAAAATGTTATAACTCAAGACAATATGACATTTCACAAAACACCTGAAAAGAGAGACTGGGAAGTGAAGTGACATGATTCTTCTGTTTCAAATTCCTGTCATTTTATAACCTGATCTTCCACAGGACAGTTGTTAAATGAAAGGTTAAAAGTTATTATTCTGTGTGACATAACTGTGATATTTGTGTTTGTGAGGTTATTTCATCCTGATAATTAAGTCAATAACGGTAAATGTGTTTAAAACTTTGTTGGACTACGCATGCCGAGGAGACAGGGGAGAATGAACTTCATCTCCCAGAATGCCACGCTCCGGATTCCAGCGGGAAAATTCCCCATCTTCTGATTGGACAATATGGATCCTACCCCATTTATTTGCATAAACGCTCATGAAATATTCGGGGAGTATTAAAGCCGGATCGGCCCTTTGTCCTCTCTCTTACTACTCTTCTCTTACTACTCTTACCCTCTTCGTTCCTCTTCTCTACTCTCTTTTCTCTCCGACACAGTGCTTCTTCCTCTTTTAATTCTGAAACTTTCCCTCCTTTTTCTTTATTTTATTTTCTTTGAAACTTTGGTGGCGCGGATAAAGACTCTGAAATCGTTTTTGGTTGCTTAACTTTATTTTTCTTAAGTTATTATTTTGTTCCGGCACCCTTTTTCCAAGCCCTCAATTTTACCGAAGCTTGGCACGAGCCGCATTGACTTCTGATAGAACAATCACGAGTCTCAACCAACAAAACTTTTGTAACCCTTTTGCGTGCGGCTGCAGTGTCCAAACGCGACGTTTGACACCCGAAAGCCCGCCTAGAACTTTTGCCGAAACCCCAGAGTTTGGCATTAGTGTAACAACTTTGATTTTTGTGCCCGTCTTTTCTTTTGGGGCCGCACGTCAACTCTAACGTGCAAAATCGAACTTTTAACTGCCGTTTCCTGTCGACCGAAGTCAGAGGCCACGGGACCAACTCGCCTGCCAGACGGGAGAAAGCGGTACGACCCGCCGAGTCACGCGGAGTCCGGAGACCTGACTCCAGGGACTTCAAAGAGAGCCATCGACCAGACACGGTTTCCGGAGGACACCACTGCGAACCGTGCCAAAACCGATGCGCCCACGACAGTAAGCCGCCAGACTCGCCCAGGGTAAGGCTGACAGAGAATAAGATTTGGTGGTCTCCCAGTGTTGACGGTTCCGACCGGTCCGTGCGTCACGGACCACGTCCGGACCACACTTCCCCATTATTCGGCAGCTAATTAGTTCGAGAATTGCCCCTCTTTATTAATTTGTTCACTTTGATAACAGATTAGCTGTTAGCAACCCGTTCGTACCCGCCATCTTTTTTGTTATGATTTTCGTTCCTTCCTTTCCTCTATCGTCATTTCCTGTCATGCGCTATAGCCAAATATGAAGAATTCGCGATGTTGATGTGCCTGTTTAGATATATATATATATATATATGAATGTCTTATATGTTTTGTGTTCTTGTCTCTGTCTAAATAAATGTTGTACAACGTATTAGCGACTCTGATGACTGATTTTCCACGGCCACTCCAACTCGTCAAGAACCCACTATAAATTGTGACTTATTTGTTCTTTTAAGTTTTCCGTCTTTTTAACAAAAGCCGGTGGCACCCTAGGTAATTATTAAAATATTAATAAAGTCACACGAGTACCCCTACAATGTCATTTGATCTTGCTTTTATCTGTCATTATCACAAATGGCTCTTGATGTAGAGATAGCCGACTTACTTTATTACCAGTGTCTTGATCCTGTCAGTCCAGGGACTATTTACTTTCACAGATCATATCTCATGAATTGCCTGTGCTATGGGTGTAAGGCAATGACTTTAAATATACAGTGTTAGAACAGATGTGACACATCCTCATTTGTCATACTAGATGGAGTTGATTTAATTGTGACTGATTCGGTGTGCCGATTTTTTTTTATCATACATACATACATACGTGTGTGTGTGTGTGTGTGTGTGTGTGTGTGTGTGTGTGTGTATGTAAAACAAACACAAAAAACTTCTGCATGATGACTTTAGTGCAAAACTCCACCTGCAATTGTTTCACATTAACTGGTCTCTAGCTTTGCAGACACTGTATCTTTTCATAGGGAAGATTTTATTGTGGAGCATTTGCAGGGTTATCGCATGGAGCAACAGCTGGGAGGTATTAAATGAGAAAGCAAAGTGGATCAGAATGAATCAAACAACTATTAACTGGATGTGTTGTCCTGAATGGAAAAGGGTTAAATGGGAGGTAGACAATGAGCGCACACATGATCGTTTTTCTCGGGGTTTGTTCTGTGAATGACTGGCATGGTGTAAGTGGCCTCTTGACCAATAACAGCTGGAACACACTCCAGCCCCAGAGAATCTGGACTGGCTCAAGTGGGAACAGATAATACAAACATACACATTACAAGTCTCATTATTGGAGACCCGGCTTCTAATTAACAAAGAGTTTTAAAAGGAACACATAAAATGGATTTGGAAACATGAGCAAGCAGCTTGTCGACACTGTTCCCTGCACTATAAATATCACACTTTGATTTTGATCGGAGACATTTTTAAGTGAGACAATATAATTGATGTTTCAAATCAGTCAAGCTATATATAAAACCAACATCTGGAAACACAGCAGTCATCATCAGTCCCGCAGTCATGGTGTCAGAGCTTTGTTAATCTAATATGAGCACTCTGGGCGGTGACCCACAAACTGGAAAAGTCGCTCCAGGAGATCCCACAAAAGTTGGAAATCTCTGTATAGAAAAATGAAGTCAAAAAACGCCTGAGATACTGCAAATGAAATCTCAGACTCCTGACCTTTTCACAGATAACCTGAAAAATGAATGTGGATGGTCAGTACAAGCAGAAATATACAGCAGAAATAATGTAATTTAGTTTATATGGCATTGCTCAGAACTACTGGGGCGCCACTCAAACTCCATATCAAATAACAACTTTGTTTATTTTAAAGCAGCAAAAAAAAAGTTTTTTTTAACGTTATAATATCAGTTCTATTTTCATATGAATTGGTTACTTTTAGGAAGCATCATCTCGCTCCCATGGTCTCTTGCCACAACTATCAGTGAAAAACAGCCAAAATAACTTTGGACTTCCAATTGCTCAACTCTCGCAACAACTGTGTGTTGTTTAATAGCATTACACATAACAGAGAAAATGAGACTGATGAGGAAAGACCAAACAGGGGTAAATCATGGATAGTGTCTTAAAAGTGACTTCCATGCCAACGGGGCGCTGCTTAGCTAAAAATGGCAAATTCTTTTATTCACTGGTTCTGTCTCTTTCATAGCCAGTCGGCAGTTTTCTTTTTTTTTCTTTTCAATGTAACTGATGTTATATTTTTGCCAAGTGACTGTAACTTTGTCACTGCAATTGTAATGTTCTTTTTACAACAAACTGATATGACATTGGGATTATGACTCAGTGGCATTTTAAAAAAAATGAGGATGTGTTGCATTAAATACTTTTTGGAAATATTACTTGCTCAGCATTCAATATTTATTGTCCTGAACTGATCTATAATTCAGGAAAATATAGTAAGAATTGTGTTTTCAGTGCAGGAGGCAGAGCAGAGCGTAGCATCATTGCAGTTACAATCAGACAAAATAGTTTTTTCAATGGAGGGGGATTAAATAAATACACAGAATTTAAAATCTTTTGTAGTACTGATGTCGAGAATGTTAAGATTGTTATCACAGTACATTTCTGATATATTGTGCAGTCCTGTTTAATTACTTATATTTTATTTTACTTGTATAACCTATATTTTGCACCTAAAACCTGGCCACAAAGTTTTTAAAGTTTAACTGACAATGAGCTGTGTTTTGAATCTGTATTCTGTTACATATTACGTATAATCTTTTTTCATTACTTTAACTGAAAGCTTAAAAACAATATGTGTATGATCTCAAGTGTTATTCATACATATTTATTGAATTTAATTATGTGTTATCTTCATGGGCTTTTCTTTTAAATTAACAAATAAATCCTGGATCATGGCATTAACACTGATTATAGACGGTATGTGTCTTTTTTTAAAGGAGGGGAAAAAAAAACGAACAAAGACAGCAAGGCTTATCCCCTTTTTATATTTACGCTCTCATTTAGCTTTGGACACCCCCCAACAGCCAGTCAACCAGGCATCACATCCAGCTCTCATTGTGTCCCGTCATTTACCAATCAAAACTGGATCCATAACACAAATGGATCTGGCAAAAGCTCCAGGTGGACCTGGACATCAAGCAATTACTAATCTTTTTGGCTCAACCACCTATGTAAGTAGTGTTAGCACCTCCAGTGCCAAATCTTTCTTAATGTAGTTATGTAGCCATAAGCATTATCATCACTGAAGCTTTTCAAATGGGGGCCACTCCTCAACAGCATCTTGATAATTTTTGAGTGTATACTAGTATCTCTTTACAAAGCAAACTAAAATAAACAGCTGACCTGGAACTATGATGACCACTCTGCCTGGTGATACACGGTGACAGACAGTAACACCCATTAACATTTGCACCAATTTGTTAAAGCAATTTTTTTTTCCCTAAATATATTTTAGAGCTTTCTAATTGTGGCTTTTGTTGTTAATCAGAAGAGTTGAGACATTTTCTAGGATGTCACAAACCGAGAGTAGAAGTGTGAATGGATTCCTGCTACTGCAGCTCTGTGCTCTCCATTTCCACCATTGCAGCATAAGGGTTTATTCACCATCTAGTTTTATCTGATTACTCTAACAAAATTTTCTACAGTGCAATTTGAGCTTTTTTGCTGTGTAGCCTGGCCAGCAGGCAGTCTGAAAGCTCAAGGTGTGTAATGCTCTCAATAAGTGAACAGAATCTCTGGTAGCTCTTTCTCAGAGAGGATGATCTTAGTAAATATGTTTTTGCATCTGATACCAAAATAATGGAAATGGTTTAAGACTCATCTGATATTTCTCTGTGAAGGATTTCTGGTTTTTAGAAAGCTTAGTCTGAATACTTTTTGAAACAAAAAGGCACTCTTGAATCATTGTCAAGGAACACGAGAGTCCATTTAACCAGCAACTGTGGAGTTGGTCAGTTTAATGTTAAACAACATGGAAGGGGCTGCTCAGGGTCAGGTGCAGGCCAGTGTCCATATCGATTTTAGATTAAACTCTGGAAAAAGGGCCTTTTTGGGAATATGAAGGATCCCAAAGAAACCTATATCTCTCTCCCTCTCTTTCCTCTGCTAATGCATCATTTCTTACTTCTGCCTTAAGGGCTATCCCTTAGTGCGACTCAAGAAGCCAGTCTGCATGAAAACCTTACACACTGATCCAAACAAACACACAGGCAAAGACACAGAATGGGACTAGGCAAAGACAGGTACCGCTATCTCTCCACCGCTCCCTTCGCTGTTATCTCTCATACTCTGCTTCTCCCTTGTGTCAGTCTGTTACATTAAGCAGTGAGCAGTGATGGCAACAACAGAGGATCCATCAAAACGACCTTAAGGTGACAGTCGACTCAAGTAGAATGTGGGCGATTTGACTTCCTTTCTTTTTGTTTACATAGTCAATGCCTCTACACGGGAGGCATTTCAGTCAAACAGCTCACGGAAGACTGACAAAACCAAAGGGCCTTTTTTTTTTTCAAACAATGCAGCCATTTATCTATACATGACAGCTTAAGTTCACCTGAGGAATCGGTCTATGCCTCTTAGAAGCTCACAGATCTCTTCCGACAGTCGTTTTGACTGCGTGCACATCAATGCTACGGGCATTAACGTCGCACAAATCACTGATTATTCCTTTTTAAGAAATCAGTTTTTATGTATGAACATTATGGATGATGATTCTTGGGCCCTCTTAACCAGGTATACGACCAAGCTAGATTGATTCTTTTTCTCCCCCTCTCTCTTTGTGCTACATTGCTGCTGCTGATATTTTGCACCCCATTTGAGCATCGACTCCCAGTGAAATAAATTTTGATGAGGCAAGACAAAAACATGGCATCAGTGTATGTAGTCACCAGTTGTGTCTGGTGCAGATACAGGTCACTTCTTGCCTACCCAAATGTTGCTTTATCCAACCACTAATCAGTCATACAAATAAAACACACACAGCTTCACACACTTGTCCTGTTCTGGGCTGTGATGAGCAAATCAGCAGTCCAAGTCTCTCAGCAGCTGAAGTGTAACACAATAACTGACCACAACAGCCTCAAAAGCATGTTCTCACACAACTCACTGACTCGTTCCTGCTGGTTAGATTGTGGAGATATGGTTTGTGTTGATGGGTTTCAATTTGAAAACAGCTCAATCAAGGGCCTCTGCTTCAACTGTGTTTGCATGTTTGTGACCCTGCGTACATTACTTTTTCCAGACATGTGGAAACCAAACCAATAGATTGCCAGCAGTGGTTAGGTTGTTTTCTGCCTGCCCATGCAACAAATCCATTTACGACCAGTCAGGAAACCTGAGATGTCTATCGAAAAAGAGCTCCGTCACCAGAGCCACTGGGGCCAAAATGCAATTCTTTGTGAAAAAGGAAAGCTTTAGCTATTAGTTTTTTTCAAGCTGAAGAAGTAAACACCAGGGGTTTGAAAATGCTGCAACCATTCTGTGTCAGGGCAAGTTTGGTTCTACCTTTAGGTCTTAAACTTTTCTGGAATGAACCTGCAACACAGTGGTGTGGAAGCTCACCGTGGAGATTACTTTCCAAGGCCTTGTGCGTGGATGTGTGTGTGTGTGATCTGTGTCGAGTAACACACACACACAATTTGTTAACATTCTTGTCAAAGATCTCATTAACAGTTATCACAGTTTCCTTCATAGTCAACAACCCAAATTCATTAATTACCGTCAGTTGACATTAGGACAGACATCGATATGTGACTGAGCCACTGTGCTGCAGATGACCTACTGTATAATGTATGTCTGAGTATGTGTTAAGTGGATAAGTGCTCAGATAGACCATCCAGTAATTTATTAGATCTCAACTTTCCACGCCACTGCCACCGTCTATACACTTGATTGTAACAGCGCTGCGCTTGTTCAATGGCATTTCACTTCACTGTAAGACCTATTGGGATCACAGTGAATGTGAGTGTTGAATGTGTCAGGGGCCTTGTGAAGAACAGAAACAAGTTCAACATTTCATAGTTACCCAAAGATCTATTCATGTGCTTTTTTGTTGCTCTAGGTTTTTTGATTACAGCACCAGCCTTATTTAGACTCTGATGCTGCCTTGTTGCAGTCGTGTGCCTCCTATTGCTGTAGAACAGTGCTCTTGCCTGAGCACTCCTTTTTTTGTGCTGTGCAGGACTCCCTATTTGGAGTCTAAAGTCATTTCAGTTACGCTGCATCTGACTTACAATGTCTCGTTCCTGAGAGTGGATTTCGATTGCTGTACAGCCTCAGCTGAACTCAATTTCTCTCTCGTTGTCAGTCTGACGCAGCTGAGTGGATCATCACATCCTGGTTCATTTTTGGTGTCAAAACAAGATAAAGCTCAGAACACTCGGATGTCAAATGTCGTTTTTCTTTCAGAGGTCTGCTGTGCCGTGTCTTGCCACCATTGTGGCAAGGGACGGCACGGCAAGGCAATTGTATCAAGTCGGTTTGTGATGCTGGCCAAATACAATTCAGCACTGGAAAAGTCATTGTTTTAAATCTTGATAAGTCCCCCTCACTTGTACTCAACCTGGTTGGATCAATCTATAACGGTTAGCATCTCCAATGTCATATTTTACAATTGGCCTGGCCATTTTTCTTCTGCTTTCTTCTGCTTGCTCAGACAAAGCAGTGGCTCTGCCTCTCTGCAGCTTGGTCATCTGTGACACTGAAGAGACATGCAGAAATTATTTTCTTTGCTGTTTTTTTCTATTGCCCTGCACTAGGTAGTCATTATTTTCCTTTTGTAAATTTGGGACACATTAGTTGTACAATTCTAAACCAACCGTCTCGGATTTTTAAAATAGCACTTGGTGCATTTCAAAACTATTTGACTATTAGGAATATTAACATTCAATTAATATACAAATTTATTTGGTAATAAAACACATCTGCCAGGATGTACAAATATTTCTTCTGCATTTGTAAGCACTTAATGCACACCTGTTAGACTGCTCTGTAGAAGAGCAAGAAGAATTAAATGTTTTAAAAAGGAACAAGTAAACATACTATGATTCAGTGAAGATGTCACAACTCAGATGGAATGTCATGAAAATCATTCATTCCTGTATTTCGACTTGGTTTTTGTATTGATGAACGTGCACATCTTTTGTGAACTAATTTGAAGTTCATAATGCATTATTGTCCTGCCCAGCTGATCAGCAGCACTCTTACTGTGGGTTGTTTGTGACTTCTATTCTCAGAGTCATTTTACATGTAAATACAACTAAAAGCAAACAAAATATGTGACATCTATAAAATTGGCCATTACTGGGTAAAACCTATTATTTCATTTGCTATTGCTCACTCACTGTATTGTCACATACCAAAATTATTGAAAAAAAAAAAAAAAGTAAGAGCACATTTATTAGGAATTCAGCTGTTTTAAAATGCAACGTATGAGAGCAAAGGAAAGAAGCAACCTGAAGTAGTCTGCTGATACTTCACTGACTTTGTGTTCAGTTGTACTATTGTTATTTTTGAAAACATTCATTGACAATGCCAAGATGTAAAAATTTATATTGCCACTTTTACTCTGTCTAAAAATATTCAACTGAAATCTTCTTGACTATACTGCTTATTCCTGTGTCAAACATTGGCTATGAACAATATCCAGACCTAATTATCCAGACATTGACCTTTTTCACACAGTCATAGACAGGATATAATGAGAAATTAGCTGCCAAAATCACTTTTCCCTAATGACTGTTTTTGCACCAAACAGTAATAAGGATCATGTGGACTTGTTTGTGATTCACTCAGCTGGAGATTGCCCACAAATTATACTTGTGGCCGAGCATGGTAGCTCAGCTGTTTCAAGCATTCCTCCTCTTACATATAATGTCGCACATATAGGAACTTCAGTGCATCTGGTAAAACTGCTTTACTTACTTCTTATAGTCCTATTCCCATTTAGCTTTCCACTGACAGCTTTGATATCCAAGTTTTCAATTATTCAAAAGCATAAAACATGAACCATAAAGCTGTTTTTTCTACACAAGCTGAAGCTCATAAAACCACAAGCTAAAGAAATGTTCGAATTTGCCAAATTCTTTTAGCTCAGTAACTCAAAAAGTCCTCCATGACATGGAATAAAAGGTTTGATGCATGGCAATTGCAGTGCTATTAAATTTCTTTTACTCTGATATTGCATTTTCTTGCTCTGACGTTTCACTCAGAAATCCAACTCTCCTATTTCCACACTCTACCCGTTTCTCTCATCCATTTGTGTCTGACATGTCAGTCAGTCAGTCAAGGTTTTAGAAAATCAAAGTGTATGCGTCTTCAATAACGGGAATGTGGGTTTGATACATATGTGTGCATACTATACGTGTTCGGCTCTCTGACTCCGTGTGTGTGCGCTCTATCTGGTGGAGCCAGGCTTGTGTTAATCTGACATGCTTGGTTGATGTTCTTTGGTTGAAACTTTGCATGGCTCCACTACAATCTCTCCTTAAGCAGAGAAAGCAGAGAGAGAGTGACAGAGAGGAAGAGATGACAGAGAGAGAGGTAAGTAGCAGGAGGCAACAATTGCAAATGTTGTATATACACTCAGAAAAGGAGGAAGGAGTAATAGTTGGTGTTCCTGTAATTTCCAAATGGTGATCCTGTGATGAAGATTGATTCTATTAATAGTTGGGAGAAAATGTAATCATTGATTTGGTGGTTTTATGCTATGATTCACGATACACATGGTGAGGTGACACCATCTCCCAAGATGGAGAAAGTTATAAATTAGAGGTCTCCCTTGCTTCAGGAGTAAATGCACACACACACACACACACACACATACACCTTTTTAGCACTTTACTACTGCTCAAGAGGAATGACATTTTTGCAGTATAAACCAATATATTAGTCATTCAACAAAATGATTGAAAGTTGTAACTGTAGCTGAGACAGAGATCATTTTTGATACTCAGTATTGTGCATACAGTATGTAAATGTAGACTGTGTATTGCCTACAGCAGTCGTTGCTAGTCAGTATCAGAGCCTGTCACGTGACCCCTCTCAAGGACTTCAACTCTAGTGACACATTGCACTATGGGATATTGTATGGGAGGTAGACTGGTAAGTTGCACACTCAATTTTTCCAGAAGTAGTAATCCATTAGGGTATTTCTGACATACTGCACACTGTGTTAATATTTGCAGTAGTATGCCACACTGCATAATCAATTTTACATTTTTCCAAGATCAGTATGCCGTAGAAGTGTACCATGCAGTTTCAAAAACAAAATTGTGGGAGACCATGGTCCATTTTGAGCCATATTTATGTTCAGACTGATTGTTCTATGTTCAGTTCAATTCAAGCCATTTTTTTAAATACATGTCTGGGCTGTGATGCAATCAAGTACACTGCTGTTCTAATTGCATGAAGACCCAACTGCATCCATCCTCAAATGTACACTCACCGGCCACTTTATTAAGTACACTTTGCCAGTATCAGGTTGGACCCTCTTTTACCTTCAAAACTGCATTAATCTTTCATGGCAGAGATTCGACAAGGTTCTAGAAATGTTCCTCAGAGAGAGTTTGGTCCATATTGACATGATAGCGTCACACAGTTGCTGCGGATTTGTCGGCTGCATATCTATGATATGAAACTCTCGTTCCACCACATCCCAAAAGTGCTCTATTGGATGAGATCTGGTGACTGTGGAGGCCACTGGTTTGAACTGCAGCAGATCATCTTGACCATGTCTATATGCCTAAAAGCATTGAGTTGCAGCCATGTGATTGGCTGATTAGAAATTTGCATTAACGAGCAGTCGGACAGGTGTACCTAATAAAGTGGCCAGTGAGTGTATGTTCTGCCAAGTCATACTTGAATTTGAGAAAAGGGATTGTCCCTGTCACTGCTTTAGTCTCATCCATTTTGTTTACTCTCATATTCTTCATGATGATTAAGGGAAGAAATTGTTTAATTCTCCTCCTACTTTCGCTTTGTTTCTCTTATCCTGTCTTCAGTGTCTTCTTTTTTACCCATTGGATTTGCCATTTTACTCCAGACAGAAAGCTAAATTAGCTGCTCCCACATGTTTATTAGGCATAATGTTAAAAAGACTCCGAACTACAGCGTGTTCTTCCTGTAGCTTGGTATGTAATTAACTGCAATTAAAAAATGAAAAGTGCTTAGCCACGAATCTTCAATGCCTCTATTAACAGTTGACAAATAATGGACAAAAAAAGCAGTCTATAACAGAATTCAGGCATTTGGATGGAAATAGGAAAGTATCTGAAGGAAAAACAAGACAGAATTTCATTTAAATGTGGTATCCTCATGTATGGATTATCATTTAACACTAAATCTGATCAAAAACAGAACTAAACTTAATTTTATTTGTTGTTTTTGGTTGGACAGCACTGGTCTCTTCAATCAAATCAATGCAGCAATCACACTGAAATCTTCTGAAAAATAGATGACACGGGGCTTAATTAGGACTTTACATATTTTCCTCCCAGAATTGAAAAACTTCAAAGATACATGATGAAGAGGATTTTAAAAGAATGTCAAAATTTAAAAATCAGTAGGGGGGGGGTTTATAGTCAAAACTCGTGGACTGTAATAGAAAAAAGAACTTTTACACCTACAACTAGGGGAGTTTTTGAGATCAGCATGTCAGTGTGGTAATTATGGAAACCCATTGTGCTCCTGCTGCGAGAGAGCCAGCATGCTTTCATATAATTGCCCTTCAATGGTCAAAACCTCAAGCACGATACCCCAATTGTTATCAAACATAAAGTAAAATTGTTTTTGGTTAGGTTCTGGCGTTTACTGTCAAATGAGAAAAACTGAGAGCAATTACACAAGGCAATCTGGCTGAACACTGTAAAAAACGATTCCTACACATTAATCCACTTGTTTTCTCAGCAAATTTTATTATTATTTTTTGGTATTTGTTTTTGCATGTGTTCTTTGTGCTTTTCATTTATTCATTTATTTATTTTTCTTGGCAGCCTCAGTATTACTTTGTACACTTTTATTCTTAATGTAAAACAGCCATTATTCTTTGATCTGGCGGTTGTGTTTGTTAGAGCCACTGCAGCTGTTATTAAGAACAAAATTGATTTCTTACGCCTCTGCGATTAATGCATGACAAACTCAAACAAACGAGTACGGAACTAAGGAATTCTTGGTAATTTAAATATATTTCCTCTTCTTTTTCTTCATTCCAATATATTTGAGTTCTCTTTGGATGAGAAAAGAAATTCCTAATAAGGTAGATTAATATATTATAAAACAAGGACTTGTATAGCACCTTTGTCCTGCCCCTTTAGTGGAGATGCTCACATCACTCTAGGTCATATAGAGGTTACACCTTAACTAGGCTCACAAGAAGGAGTGGGTGTTGAGTTTGTTGAACACTTAAAATGCTGAAAACACAGAAAAAAAAATCTTCATACCTCTGCAATAACAATTACAAAAAAAAGACATCACAAATAATAAAAAAATAAATAAACCAAGAGTCCCTTGCAATTGAGCTCTGCAATTCAGTGCTCCAGTAGCTTCAGTTTTCACATGTATGTGTATGCACGTGCCTTTTCAATGTTCAGTATTGGAATACCACTACCCAGGTAGGTAAAGAGTGCATGTGTCTTATCTGTGTTCAGACTGAATGTTCAGATGATCCAAGGTCTTCTGGGGCTGGAGTTGGCCACACCGCATCACCAACTGCTCTCAGAATCGCTGGGCTGAACTCAACATCTAAATCTTCCAATCTCTCTCTGACAGTTCAGACTAGCAAGTCAACAAAAGAAAAAAAAAAAAAACACAACACAACACACACACACACATGCCCCTTGTCTGTTAAGCACATCTTATTGTTACAGAAGGCAACGTCACGCTCTTGCTCTTGATGTGAACTTTACAAAAATCAGGTAAACAACATACATCGGTCTAGTCGCCAGATTTTCCATACGGGTTCACTTGTATAAGGATAAAGTTAATCCAGTTTTCTCAAGTAATTAAAATCACACTGTGCATCTGTGCCTTGCTCTGAGTTTTGATCAGATGAAAAACATGTGGCTGTTTTTCTTTTTTTTTTTTTTTTGACTATAGGCTTTCAACGAGTCTTTGTCACACCTGTTTCCCAGTCACACTGTGTTGAAAAATAATGATTAAATACCTTCATTCTGCTAACAGAAGGGAAGGACTAAGATAAGATGAAACTTTAATAAAATGTGCAGAGAAATTAGGTCACCCCAGAACCAAGAGAAAGAAGACAGATCAATCTGAGTGCACCTATATTAGTAATAACTTTATACAAAATGAAAATTGGGTCTAGATTGGCCTGTTTGGAATTGTAAAACAGAATCCCACAGTTGTGGGACTGACCATTTTGGTGCAGTCAAATTTTGTACAGTTAAAAATAACTGTACCCAAGCAAGCAAACTGGCTTGTGAACAACTGCCCACATGGATGTGATCACAAATATGATGGAGTACAGGAAGCTGAAGATGATCAAGTCAAGGCAGAAGTACCTCTTCTTTGCATATGATCCAGTTTGTACTTATTGTTTGATTGAAAATGCAGGAGATTGAAAGGCAGGAGTTTAAAACAAAAGAGTTCTTTAGTTTTGTTTGCTTGTTTGAATAAACAAAAAGTGCAGTCAGGCTGGAAATTCCTGACGACCAAAAAAAAAAGACAGCAGAGAGAAATGGAACAAACAGCTTGGGTAAGCAATGGAACAACAGACCAGTAGGACTGTAAGGAAAGGGAAAGGCAATATATAGACATAGACATAGGGGATAATGGGACACAGGTGTGAACAATCAGGACAAACACAAGAACAGGAGGAGTCATCCAAAACTACCACACACAGAGAAACAGAGTCTTAATGAGGGAAGAAAAATCAAAACTACTTAAGAAAAAATAAAAACCACTCTGAAACCACATCATCAAAACAAAATGCAAAAGAGCCAAAACCTTGCATCATTACAATATGCAGTTTTCTTTCTTTCTTTTTCTGTGAGTTAATAAAAGGTGCACTTCAGGCTTTCAAGGTAGTTTTTTTCAGGGCCTGGATAGAATTTTGGTTTATTTTTCTTTTTTATTTCTTTGTTTTTGCCGACGTCTTCTTCTTTTTTGTCTTTTGGCAGTTGACATACAGCAAAACCGGTACACTACCGCCACCATGTGGTTTGGAACGATAGTTTTTGTGCAATGGCCCTGCCACTGTCAGTGGAGACACGGCTGCTGAAAGGACTGAGGAGGTGGTCAGCCCTGTGAAAATGTCAGCTTGTTTTAGTTTAAGTACTT